>OY804595.1:7094204-7681865 GCA_963680895.1 Fragum sueziense | reverse complement strand
TAACCGATTTTAAATCATGTGACCGGATCGGTCCATAGAAATACCGAAACACACGAAGAACTATAACACATCATGTTAACTATTGTTGTTTATGCTTAATAACAGCAAGAAGAGAATTTTGTATGAAGTGTTGAATAAATAACGGTAATATATATTCGCTATGAACTGATCCATTCTAAAATCGATACTGTAAATGTGTTTTGGTATTTACTAAGGTGTTTCGGACCAACTCAGGGGCGATAACCAATCTAATCTGATAAATACTACTATATTTTAATTTTGTTTTAGTATCGTATGACCCAAGTGCCGCTGTGGTCTAATGGATAGAGTGCTAGGCTTACCAAAGCCTGAACGCTTTTGTTCCATAGGTTCGAGACCCACTCACGCTACATTCTTTCCCCCCCTTTTTTGTATATTTTAAATCAATAAGAAAGTTTTCATTAATTCTTCAAATACGCTTTACCTTTTAATTGGCAGCCGAACCATGAGCTATGGGATAAGCCCGTGTAGAGTTTGTTAGGCGACCATTGTACAAAATGTTCGACCTATTTGTTGAAAATGGTTGAAATGTATGTCGATAAGGATTATTAAATTAAAAGCATATTTTTTGACATGTTAAGACATTCATGAGGAAATATACTGCATAAAATATGAATTTGTTCATTGTTTCATATCCTTCAATTTCGATAAGGACAAATCCAAATTGTGTAAATAGTTTAAACTTTTATAAGCTTTATCATATGTAAATGCTTGAGTGGTACAGTGGTTACGGCACCGGACTAAAAGTTCGTTATAGCTTGTACGTCATGAGTTCAAATCTCGCTAGCGTTTGATTTTTTTTTAAAATTTGTTTACATAATTATTTTTTTCATTTGTTTTAGTTCAGCTGCTGAACATGAGCAATTCATATAGCATTCAAAACATGATTGTTTCTGTAAACTTTAATTTTGTATTTTACCGAATGCTATGGTATGATTATTTTATACTCATGACAGTGAATGTAAGCCTTTTTACAATTTTCTAAACAAGCTTTGGATTTTAAGCTTCATAAAGGAAAAGGCTTGGACAAAATAGAGGCGAAAGAAAAAATGCTGGTAACCAGGGGCCCGTATTATCAACGATCTGACGACCACGATTTTGTGTAAACTGTATAACAAAACATCTGATTGCACAAGAAATCAGATTGGGCCAATCAGGTTTGCTGTTTCAAGTAATTACGCAAAAACAAATCGTACGATCGTTGATAATACGGACCCCCGCATTTTTTTGTTTGCCAAAATATTTCCATGGTATGTTGAACATCTTTATCAATTCAAATTCACTTAAATTTTGCTATTTGGGAAATGATTATATCAGTTTAAACCAGAATGCTTCAAAGGGTCACGTGACAAGATAAAACGCAGAATGACGCCTTTGCAGTCGCGGTAGCGACATGGAAATTGCTTTTGGTCGAGCTTGAAATTCTTTTATTTCAAAATAGTTGCTGCATTTACAAGTATTTGATATTGACGTTAAATAAATGTGAATTCATATTACGACCACCAAGTTATTGTAATAACAATCTCCATTTCGGCGCCATTAGCTCAATTTCTCCGATATAGCTAAATAAGTCTCATTGTGAACTTTAGGGGAAAATGACTCGATTGACCATATGGTTGACATTATTAGCAAGCTAATAGTCAAACATGGATCCTCATCGGCTAGTGCATACATACCTTCTGATCAACACCCATGATTGGCTCTCAAAGCTTCTTTACAACATGTAGTAGATTGAAACTGACGGAATGTCGTTTAGTATTTATTTCATGTTTTAAAATTATTTGCCACGCTAATTTGTTTTGCTACCGGGTACATCAAGAATATAACTGATATAAAATATAAAGATATAAAATATAGAGCAGACAATGTATAAAAAGCAGTGTTTATGGATGACCTATACCTATTTACTTCGTCTTGCTCAAGCTATGATTACAGAATGTACCATGTCCAAAACAAGATAGATCTCGTCTTGACACCCCTAATAAGTGAAATAAGGCATACAATAATAGTGAGAAAATATGTGGGATCTCAGAAATCCAGATATATTCAGAAATGTTTTATTTTCTACTAATATTTGTATACTATGACATAAACTTTTGACATGGCTTGTTTTTGTCGTGTACATTGAAATTGAAACTGTCGGATTCTTGCCACTTGATGAATGATTTAGTCCACAAATTTAGTCAAACAAATAAACAAACATTATTACCATTGCCAATTTGATCTGAATCTATCAAAGTCTCAACGTTTGTAATAGCATACTGGTACGCCAAATCGAATGCATAAATCAAGGCCATATATCACGACTAAACATTGGTATCACAGGAACTTAATTTTAAAGATTTCTTTTACCCATTCTAGACACATAGTTCTTATTCGATCTGACCTAAAAATCGATAATTAGTGCCTGTTACCATCATTTTCAAATAGACACCATGCAGAAACTTTTTGAATTATTGCTGGCCAAAAGATTCTGGGCTACTTTGGATGCTACATGTATGCATCAAAAATTTGTCTTGTTTCAGTTGTTTTGATAAAGCAGTTCAACTGTAATTATTCTCGTTTAATAGTGAATCGATTATAGTTACAAGATTTTATAACAATACATGCGGAAATACTATTGTTTGTCCGAAATTACGTCACGATGAACTGGAAAAATCGTTCCATATTTAAGTAAGTCGTCATATTTCTTTTAAGAATAAGATGTTTTAAAGATCCACTCGGCCCTACATTCATGCTATCAAAAACGTCTCTCCACTATCTCTGTTTCAAATCGTTTTCGATTCGGGGATATATCGACAGAATTATTCGATATTTGCAGCGATTGTTATCTCACTTGGTTCACCGCCGTGTGAACAAGGACAAATACTGAAAACAAGGTACTAATGTCCGATTTCTATTCTCATATTTCGAATTAATATTTGAACACATGTTCCACTCGATTTTGTCCAGCTCGAATTTCACTAGGGTGCACACTTTGGTGCGTGCATTAATGTATCCGAAATGCTGTCTAGGCCGCAAAAAAGCATTAGTGCTAGAATGATAATTCGTTTGACCAGGGGTTTTAATAATAATAACTGCTGCTGCTGCTGCTGCTGCTGCTGCTGCTGCTGCTACTGCTACTGCTACTACTACTACTACTACTACTACTACTACTACTACTACTACTACTACTACTACTACTACTACTACTACTACTACTACTACTACTACTACTACTACTACTACTACTACTACTACTACTACTACTACTACTACTACTACTACTACTACTACTACTACTACTACTACTACTACTACTACTACTACTACTACTACTACTACTACTACTACTACTACTACTACTACTACTACTACTACTACTACTACTACTACTACTACTACTACTACTACTACTACTACTACTACTACTACTACTACTACTACTACTACTACTACTACTACTACTACTACTACTACTACTACTACTACTACTACTACTACTACTACTACTACTACTACTACTACTACTACTACTACTACTACTACTACTACTACTACTACTACTACTACTACTACTACTACTACTACTACTACTACTACTACTACTACTACTACTACTACTACTACTACTACTACTACTACTACTACTACTACTACTACTACTACTACTACTACTACTACTACTACTACTACTACTACTACTACTACTACTACTACTACTACTACTACTACTACTACTACTACTACTACTACTACTACTACTACTACTACTACTACTACTACTACTACTACTACTACTACTACTACTACTACTACTACTACTACTACTACTACTACTACTACTACTACTACTACTACTACTACTACTACTACTACTACTACTACTAATAATAATAATAATAATACTAATAATAATAATACTAATAATAATACTAATAATACTAATACTAATACTAATAATTTAGTTGATTCGTCGTAGTGAACTTACAATAGTACCGGTCAAAAATGACGGTGACGTGGGCTAATGTTTACTACTTGACAACCAATAAACTCTGTTCGTATTTGTAACGGTGCAAATCAGACGAATTGATTGGTTTTGCAGCAGTTAACATCAGTCTACGTCACTGTCATTTTTTGACTGGGACTATTGTACGTGTTTTTTCGCCTCTTAAAATATATGGATCTAAATTGGATTTATTGTGCTAAGTTGGATATATTTGAGTGAGGAATTTATATCGACATGTTAGTTGTTAAAAGAAGATTCGGTATATGAAAGTTATATTATGATAGGATTGAGAGATAACGAGAAATGATGAGTTTATGCGAAAACAAAAGAAAAAAAATGAATTAAAATCACAATGAGAACTCGTCATAGTAACAAAGATTTTACAGCCCAAGGATAGAGATCGATTATCGGATTAGTTCGAAAGAATATCTCTTAACGGTAGACGTAGTTCGGGAACCCTCGCACGTTCACGGACAATCACGATCATCGACGAACACATCACGATGATTACCAAAGTAGATTTTTCGTATTCCTCAAATGAAACTATCTTAAATGATAGCAATTCAAGCTATTCAATCTTAAACCCAGACAATAATAAACTAGAGCCATATGACAGTGAACAAACATACGTTAAAACTGTATCGCCCCCGCCTTTTGTTACACCAGTAATTACTTCTACATGTGAGCAACAAGTTCGATTCGACATCGATGGAAATCTTCAATGCGGTCAAAACTTCTCTACGGCTAAAAGTGTAGATGAAACTTTGTACAATTTACCGAAAGATGAATATATAAAAACACTCCTTCAATTGTTTGAGGGAAATGAAGATAGCATAGCACGTTACAGAGCAAAACTGGCAGAAAAAGCCCGCGCTTGTGAAAACCCACCGCTTGGGCTACTAAAAGACACACGGCAATCCATGAAAGGTTCCATAACTCAAAAATATGCTCAAGATTGCTTCATGCTTAACCAATTTATAAGTGGTAACACACCAGATATAAATAACCTGTTCAAAAGTCAACAAAACCGAAACAATGATACCAATATGGGCTCACAAGCAAGCGACACGAATGCAAACCAGATCGCGCTAATCAAAAGCTCTATGGCGAAAATGCAAACTGAAAAACATTCGCTAAAAGCAGAATCGAAACAAATGAAAAGTCACTTAACCAAAGTCACAAACGACTTAGGAAACGAACTACAAAACATGAAGAAGGAGCTTGATTCCTGTACGCGCATTCTTGAGAATCGTATACTAAAGTATAGAACGGTCCCAATAACGCTATCAACAGGAGTCGAAGAGCTCGTCAACAAACTCCAAAAACTGGAGTCTAGTAGAAATAGCATGCAGCTAGAAATTAATGAAATGACAGAGAGTATTGGAGATAATTCGAGAAATATTACAGACGTAATGGATGTAGATACCCAAACAAAGAATTCAGCAAAACTAAACGCTAAAGACGTTAATGATCGATTTGAAATAATCGAAAACCAAGCCTCTGAGGAAAAAAGGTCAAGCGAAAACATAAACAAGACGTTGAATAACAAGGTTAAAAACATTGAAGCAAGATTAAAGCAAAATCCAAGCAAAGAACAATTTGAGGCAGGCTTCCACTCACTGTCAAATGTTATAGCGTCGAAATTTGATAGGATAAGCAATGACTTAAAAGACTGCATCGAAAAAATATGACAAAAAGCATATCTGGACTTGGAATAAACCGAGAGACCCCAGAAACTACGTTGCAAAGAGAACAATTCTCAGTACAAAGAAGAGACAGAACAAGAATAGATCAGCATCAAATTCGTACTGAAAACTTCGAAAACATAGTTACAGTGCAGAGTGCAAATGACAATCAATTAAAGGGAGGCAATATGTAATTAGTTAAATTGCACAACATTTACTAAAGCATTAGTTCATATTGATCCGACATGCCGATTTTGCAAAGAAAAAGCAACTCAATGGGCCGGATATCCTTCAGTGATATGGGTCGGACTGCGGGGCTTATCGAAAGCGACGTCAATATGAATAAGGCATGTACCCTTTTAATTGATATTTGCATGTTTCAAAAGGTTGCTCATGATACTGCTAAATACATTGACTGTTTTCCGATTGCCTTTTGTATTGGGAATTTAATGGACCTCAAACCGTGTCAAAGTGCACCACAGAGCATGGCCCTCAGAGTCCACCATACACAACATTATTAGTTTACATGTACATTTTCAGACAGATGGCATGCCTCTTGTACGAATTTAGCATGTCAGTAATGGATGTTTGACGCGTGTATGCTAAACTTGAGGATTTAAAAGTTTGTTTACAAACTGCATTTTAGTGTTCTTTTAGCACGTTTTATATTCCGTAGAACACCATAAAGCATTTAAAAGTGTTGATATGCCGGCACTGTTGTTAATTGTATCGTTTGTTTTCCTGTTGCTCTTTCTAACGAGTTATATGGCCCCAAAAAACATGTCAAAGAGCACCACATATCATGACCCGTACAGTCCACCATACAAACTATTATTATTCTATATGTACTTTTCTTGACAAAAGACATGACTTATGAATCAGTTGTGCATATCATTGATAGATCCTTGACGCCTGTATCCTTCTGGATAGGATACAAAGTTATATTTACAAACTGGATTTTTTGTTCTTTTTGTAGTACGTATTGTATTCCGTAGAACACCATCAAAGCATTCAAAAGTGAAGACTGACCGACATTTTTGTTAACATTCAACAAATATCACTCAGATTTGATGCGCAGATTATTTCAAATCGGAAAAAATGCTCCAATGTAATCACAAGACGTTACAATAAGTTTTGGTAAAACTACCAGGCAACCCGAAGTGTGGCATGCATACCCAAGCTACTAAGACGTCTGGAATGACACCTTAGTCTTCCCAGATAGCTACAACTGAATGATGCCTCCTTGTCAATCAGAGTTATTGACGCAGAGTGATGTCACATCCCGTACTTACAGTTTACCTTTCTGATGTGAAAATGTAGACGTGACAGTGACCCTTTTCAATTAGCGATGTAGCCATGTTATAGAAAAAGGGGCCCAATGCAATTTTTGCATATCCTGTGCAAATGGTTAATCTTTCTCATTTGAAAATTTCAAGCCCCTATCTAAAATACTAATGGAGTTATATAAAGTTACATGTCATGGCGGTTTAGAACATCTGTTCAGTGTATGATATTTATATTAAGAATTGGATTTTTTGTTCACTTGCAGCTGTCATCAAATAAATGCTTAACTGATGCTACTTTATGATAAATAAGCTTAAATAGATACTCAAATCATAGTAAACTAAAGTTTTTTCATGCTCTAAATTTGCCCCATGGAACATCATAGTCCCAGAGTACCCCGAGGGCACTGTCCCAGAGTACCCCGACCACCTCCTACCAACTTTGATGTGATACAACTGAAAATGGAATCACATTCAATACGATCTCTCTATTGCAAAAGAAAGTTACTTTGATACAAATGATGTTAAGCTGATGCAGTATAATCTTGAGCTTATTACCTAAGAATTTGGAGACAAAATTCATTTTTTTAGATAACTACCTCTGGTTATAAAAATAGATTTTTACTCATTAAAATTCTTTTTATAACCTTGCCACAAAAATCATTTTGTGGGTTGTGAGGCTTGATAAAAGCAAGCATATGTGCAAGTATGAGTAAAATCAAAGCATTTAAAGTATGGAATATCCCCACTGTCCCACAGTGCCCCGTGTCCCTGGGTACCTCAGTCTCCCCTAATAGGACATGAGATATAGGCCAGGTTAAAGTTTTTTAAAAGTAGGTCAAACTCCAAGGTCAAGGTCACAAAGTCAAAGGTCACGGTCAAATGTAAAATGGTGTTTGTAGGAGGTGTCCATGTGTGTAATATCAAGGCTGTATGTGTAATAGGACATGAGATATAGGCCAGGTTAAATTTTTTTTATAGTAGGTCAAACTCCAAGGTCAAGGTCACAAGGTCAAAGGTCATGGTCAAAGGTAATGGTCAAATGTGAACAATGTTGGAAGGAGGTGTCCATGTGTGAAATATCAAGGCTTAATGTGTATAAGGACATGAAATATAAGCCAGGTTAAAGTTTTTTAGAGAAGGTCAAACTCCAAGGTCAAGGCCACAAGGTCAAAGGTCATGGCCAAATGTGAACGATATTGGTAGGAGGTGTCCAAGTGTGAAATATCAAGGCTTAATGTGTAAAAGGACATACAATATAAGCCAGGTTAAAGTTCTTTAAAAGTAGGTCAAGCTCCAAGGTCAAGATCAAAGGTAATGGTCAAATGTGAACGGTGTTGGTAGGAGGTGTCCATGTGTGAAATATCAAGGCTGTATGTGTAATAGGGCATAAGATATAGGCCAGGTTCAAGTTTTTTACGCCAGGTTTAAGTTTTTTAAAAGTAGGTCAAACTCCCAGGTCAAGGTCTCAAGGTCAAAGGTCATGGTCCCGAATGAAAGGTCTTGGTTAGAAGTATCCTCGGGTGTAATGTCAATGCTATATCTGTAATAGGGCATAAGATAAAGGCCAGGTTAAAGTTTTTAAAAGCGGTCAAAAAGTAGGTCAAACTCCAAGGTCAAGGTCACAAGGTCAAATGTCATGTCTCAAATGAAAGGTCTTGGTTAGAGGTACCCACAGGTGCAATATGAAGACTTTATCTCTAATAGGGCATGAGATATGGGCCAGGTTAAAGTTTTTGCGGACGCTGACACCGACGCCGATATCCGGGGTATGACAATAGCTCTTCCGAGACTATCGTCCCGGCCGAGCTAAAAATGGAGAAATTGCTTATCACAAGCAATTTCTTCATTTTCCACAATGATTTTACCAAGCATTTTCATTGAGTGGCCTAAAAAACGTCCCTGTGTGGGAATGGGTAAACAAATGTAATATAACACCTACCGTCAGTTTCCGTCGTTCCACACAATTTTTCGCAATTGTAAATTTTTCTAAAGTTATTTTTATTTCCTTTACAACCTCCATAGAAGAATTTCATACATTTCCCTGATGCAGAGTCGAAGTAATATCGAGTCTTTCTGGCTCTGCATGGTCCGACCACTTTAGGAAGGTTGCAATCTGAAACAGAATGGTGCAGCTTTTCAACAAAAGATCTCGTAACCGCAGCTTAAAGCAAGCTGCAGTTACGAGGTTTTTGTTGAAAAGCGACGAGGAGGTGATATAGACTTGGTCCATTGAGCAACTCTTGCAACATTTTAGACTGATCTAAAGTAAAAGGTGATACAGCCGACAATTTCAAATGGACATAGTAGTGAGATAGAAAAAATCAAAGTACTGAAATTACAGTTAGAGAGCGTATTTGACGGAATGCATTGTTCGCGAAAAAACGTCCCACGCTTTGGCCGAGGTCACCACCAGTGAAAATCCAAGAAATGAACTGGTCGAAAAGGTTTGCCATTTTTGTCCCGCAAAAAACTGACCACGGTAAATCTTTATCTTTATTACAACATCTTTATTACAACACAAATCATTTCTACATGCCGATATGCTAATGCTGTTTAGATTTATTAGTTGATTCCATTAAAATCCGGGCATTTTGAGAATTTTTTTCATAGCTCCGTGAAAAAAATGACGGAACTACTTTCCCTGTCAAATATTGTATTACCCCGCATTATAAAACCTGTCAATTTGTTGAAAATTGATTATGAAAAGTTGTGGTTTTTTGATTATCTCAGATGATTAAATTATAAGAATGAATGAATTTTTTTTTATTTTTTCATGCATGCATGAATCCGCGAAGCAGTTCATAGATTGGATTTTCTTTTTCAATCCAGCATGAAAAAGATAAAAATTGCAGTCATTCCTTAAATGAATGTTTGAATTGAATTAATTAGGTATAGAAAGTCAAACACTGTCCTGATGAAAAACTCGGCAAAACGTCCCTTTTATAATAAGCCACAGTCATGGCGCAGTTGGTAGCAAATCTCCCTCTCATTTTAGAGGTCCTGGGTTCGATACCCGGCCGCGGCAAATACCATGTCTGACAAAAATTTTACCCATCAATGGTTTGATATCGTGAATCTATGCGAGGGAGCAGCTGGAAGCCCGGTTAGGGTCTTGTAAAAGTACTGGTAAGACAAATACCAGGAATCCATGGTTAGGTGCTCCAGCCGCCGCAATATGACCTTAGTAGTTAAAAATGGCGTAAAACCCTTACCAACCAAACCCTTTTATAATAAGCGGAAATCAGCATTTTCTTTTTCTATTTATCTTTTCATCTTTGTCTCAACGTGTTTTGTGATACAATAGTAATAGTGGAGCGGATAAGTGCCATTTTTTTGCAAAATCGTGCAAATGGTGATACAAGCACCAAATTTGGTGTGATGGTACTAGAAGGGAATTGGAAAATTTTTACCCGATGGGACATTGAAAAATCCAAAATGGTGGCCATTTTTTCAAGATGGCCGCCGAACTGAACCTTTGAAAGGGCTATATCATAAAATTTTGAACCATGTTTTGATTTAAACCAGTTCTGGAGCTAAGTTTTGATAAAATTGCATGTAAAATGATTTATTTCATCCATTTGTACAAATAGAACAGAATGGCTGCCTGTTTCAAGATGGCCGCCATGAATGAAAATCGGATAAGTGCCAATTTTTGGCAAAATCGTGCAAATGGTGATACATGCACCAAATATGGTGTGGTGGCACTAGAAGGGAATTGGAAAAATTTGACACGATGGGACATTGAAAAATCTAAAATGGCGGCCATTTTTCAAGATGGCCGCCAAACTGAACCTTTGAAAGGGCTGTATCATAAAAGTTGGACCATGCTTTGATTTAAACCAGTTCTAGAGCAAAGAGCCTAGAGTTTTGATAAATCGCATGTAAAATGATTTATTTTATCCATTTGTACAAATAGAACAAAATGGCTGCCTGTTTCAAGATGGCAGCCACGATTGAAAGTCCTCAGATTCTGACCCACTGACTTGAAACCTGTTGTCTTTAAATCTTGTGTAGTTCCGACCACCATACTCGGAACTTCGTCCGCGTTTTTTAAACCTGAAACAACTCTCTCGTCTGTTAACCCAATCCCTCTTAGCGCATGGGATGGGACACTGCTTCACCTGGATTGAGTCAGAACGTGCGAGGTCTACGTTGCGTTCTGTAAGACATGTCGTTTACGGTTAATCAGTAAAATCATCATGATACTCCTTTATGAGTTTCATAGCTGCGGACTGCTCTTGTGTCACTTCATCATTGACTTGGACATCACACCAACTTTCTGTGCCGCTGACATTTACCAAGTCTAAAAGACATTCCTCTTCAACAGCTCCAATATGCTGATCTGTTTTAACCTCTATAATGGCCACACTTGATCAGACGATTAGATTTCTGTCTTCATACTGCTTCAACAGGTTGATGTGATATGTGTTGATCTTATCACCAACTCTTACTCTGTAGTCTATTTTATTGACTACTTGTACCACCTCATAATGGCCCCTTCCAGTGTAGAAGCATTTTATTGTGATTTGCCGAGAGTAATACCAACACCTTGTCACCAACTCGGAGGTTTCGTTTCCTCGACTTCTTATCATAGTGATGCTTATACGTCCCCTGGGCTTTACAGAGGCTTTGTCTTGCTATACTGCAATTTTCTTCCAGCCTGTATCTTAAATTTAGCACGTACTCGTATGTGCTCCTTGTTTCTGGAACTTCCTGTTCTGACCAGAGCTCTTTAAGTGCTTGCATAGGTCCACGGACGGCTCGGCCATACAGAAGTTCAAATGGCAAGAACCCTGTACTTGCTTGTGGTACCTCTCTGTACATGCAAACAAAACTGCAGACCTGTATGTATCTGTCCCAGTCTTGGGAGTCTTTCTTGGCACATTTTCTTCAGCATATTCTTCAAAGTGACATTCATTCGCTCGCATAACCCGTAATTCTTTGGAGTGTACGGTGTAATGAACAGCTGTTTCACCGAAACCAGTCTCGTAACTTCTCCTATCAACTCCGAAATGAACTGTGACCCCCTGTCACTAAGGATCTCTGTTGGAAAACAAAACTTGGAGAAGATCTCGGCAATTCTTTCTGCTTTAATTATGGGTAATACCACAGTCTCAGGAGTTCTAGTAGCATAATCTACCACGGTCAATATGTATCTGTTTCCTCTTTCTGATATAAGCACAATCGGGCCTATCAGATCTACAACTACACGATGAAACGGTATGTCTATAATGGGCATTCCCCTTAAAGTAAGGCATCTTAGTTACCCGACCTTTTGGAATCGTCTTTTGATATATGTCACATGAGCGGCAAAATCTTGTCACGTCACTGGTTATTCCGGGCCAATGAAAGCTACTAGTGATTCTGTCTTCTGTCTTCCTAGATGATGAGTGTCTACCTACTATGGAATCATGAGCGAGCTCCATAAATCAACGTCTCTGCAGCATGTGTACCACTATCTGTTTCGTCTCTTTGACAGATGTACCACGAATCTGCCGGAAGACTCTGTACAATATGTCCTTTTTATTAATGTACGAGTAGGCGTTACCATTCTTGGTTTTGAACCCGGTCTTGTCTTCAGCAAGCTTCCAGAGTCTCGACAAAGACTGGTCAGCTTTCCGCACCTGCTTCAACCCATCCGCATCAATTTCCTGGGCTTCATTTATGCTGGGTACTTTTAGCGGCCTCAACGGCTTTTCTTGCTTCTTAGCTTGAGCCCGTGTCAAAACAGCTCCAGCCATACTTGATGAATGGACTTCGTTATTCTTTGGTTTCCGTGTCTCATCTGGACAGTCTAAAACCATGTTTCCTATGACCAAAATACATATTAGGGCCTTCGGAGCCAAATGTTACCTCTATTTCACCCTTGAAGTATGGTGTATCTACATATACTTTTGCAGCTGGAACAACCTTAGCTTCGCCGTCTATGGTGATCATGAGGTAGGCTACTTCTTCTAACTGATCATCTCGAACCAAGTGTCTGTGTACAGCAGCAAGCTCACATCCCGTGTCTCGTAAAATACTGACCTTCTGGTCACCAACGTAACCAAATTTGAGTTTGAGGTTCCTTTCGCCCTCCATATTTTCGATGGTACATAGCCCAGACACAATTTGAACCGAGGCACCATTAGCTAACTTCAGCTGGCCTTCATCCAAATTTTCTTTAATGTGTTGGAGTATTTGAGGCACATGCACTGTCACACACACAGCTGAGACCTTCTTGTCGCCTTGCTTACTGAAGGTCTTTTTGGCGTAGTTTGAATCCTAGTTTCCAGACTTCTCTGATTTGCAATCACGTGCAATATTGCACTCTTTGTTACATGCATAACAAATTCTCTTTGGCTTATTGGAGTTTAAAGTTACCTTGGGTTTAGGGTTGTTTTGTGCCACCATACTACCATGAGCTTCTGTGTACTGCTCAGCAAGACACGTGACGTCCTCTATACATTTTCCCATTCTTTCCTTTAGAAACAAAGCCAGCTCTGGCGAACAAGATTGGATGAACTGTTCTCTGACAAGGAAGTCCATCAATCCTTTATACGACTTTTCGGCCTCGGACATTTCAATCCACCTTTCAAAGTATCGTGTTAGTCTGGCGATGAGCTGAAGTACAGTCTCCCCTTACTCTGGTCTACTTTCCCGAAACTTCGTCCTAAAGCCCTCCTCAGTCAGTCGGTATCGACATAGAACGGCCTTTTTCAGAGTCTTAAAGTCGTTGGCTTGCTCTTGTGGTAGGCTAGTATAGACTTCAAGCCATTTCCCAGTCAATAAAGAACTCAGACTGATGGCCCAAGAGCTTTGCTTCCAGTCTTGACTTTCAGCGAACCGTTCAAAGCGTTCTATGTAGGCGTCCATGTCGTCCTTTCCTTTTTCAAACTTTGGAAGTTTTGGCTTCGGTAAGGCACTGAAATCACCAAGAATTGGTTTGGATTCCCCGTCACCCGACTTTCCAATCTCAACCCTGAGCCTCAACAATTCTAGCTCGCGGTCTCTCATCTCTGTCTCAAAAAGCCGCCTTTTCTTCTCTTTGTCTCTTCGAAGCTCATCGTGCTCATCGTGTCCTTCTTCTAGGTCCTGAGCCCTTTCTTCACGTTCGAGAAGTTCAGACTCTTTTTTTTTTCTCCGCATACTGCCTCAATTCTTCCCCTTCGAGACCCATGTGTTCCCCAGATTCCAGCCACTTCATGAAATCCATGGCTGTATAACGATAGCTTCGTACGCTTGTCGCCCAGCAGTATGAAACTGTGTGAAACAAATCCCGGACGAGCCCCTAATTTGTCAAGATGTTTCTTTCGTTCAAAATGTTAAATGTAATTTTGCATCTGCTTGTTTGTTTTAGGTTAAGTAAAGGTTCTACAATGAACAAGAGTCAAGTTTTCGTTTTGTTTTTCCAAAATTCATTGCCCTAAAGAAATTTGCCGCTCCCTCTATTCGACTATCACTCATGATTATCGTCCATATTAGACTTTGTGAAATGTAAATTTAAATATAGAAGCTTAAGAAGCATATTCAAGACAGTCCTACAAATAGTCCTACAAATAGCATTTATATAACAAACAGTGTAAAATATGAAATTGAAACATCGTTTTTACAATCAAATGAAATTTTAGAGTTTTCCAGCTTGGCGGCCATCTTGAAATAGGCGACCATGTTGTTTTATTAGTGCTTACAGGGAAAACAAATCAAAACACATACAAGAGCATGAAAATTGTGCTTTGAAACCAGTTTAACTCATAGCCTAAGACCCAAATCTATTGATATTGCCTTTTTGAAACATCAGCTTGGCGGCCATCTTGCAAAAATGGCCGCCATATTGGATTTTTCAATGTCCCATCGATTAAAAAATATTCTATTGCTTTAAGGTACTACCACACCAAATTTGGTGCTTGTATCATCATTTGCACGATTTTGACCTTTATCCGCTCCACTATAATATGTAAAAACATTTTATAGTCTTTATAGATTACCATTTTGTCGTCTGCAGTAGGTTTCAAATTGGATCACCCTTAACCCTTTCCCAAACAAGACCTGGTTTTGACGTCCCTAATAGAAAAGGCTTGGGAAACATTGAAACAAAAGAAGAAACTGCTGATAACCAGCAGTTTCTCCTTTTGTCTCAATATTTTCT
This sequence comes from Fragum sueziense, assembly GCA_963680895.1. Lineage (NCBI taxonomy): Eukaryota > Metazoa > Mollusca > Bivalvia > Cardiida > Cardiidae > Fragum > Fragum sueziense. The sequence goes on along the minus strand of OY804595.1, from coordinate 7,666,739 downwards.
ATGCAAAATTTTACAAACATTCTATCTTTAATAACATCCATTTTGTCATTTGAAGCAATTTTTGAGGTGGATCATCCTAAAAATTTACCGTTTGGGAAAGAGTTAAATTGAGTTGTTCAGGAAAGAGTTCATGAAACATACCACTTTTCTGCCTCACACACGTTCGTCTGCATCTACGTAGACTAACGAAATTGTTTTGATTCCCCTTACAACCTCCGTAATTAAATATTTCACATTTTCCAGTCACCCAGTTATAATAATATCGTTTGATCAATTTACGACATGGTCCTGGTTTTCTAGGCTGATAACATACTGAAAAGAAAAATGCGGATCTTTTATGACTTCCTTCAATTTTGTGACGAACATTATTTTTTCCTTAAACTGGTCATGTAAATTGGTTATTTTGGTTAATCATTTCTCATAGCAAGACGACATACATATTCAGCCGACGCTCGTTTTGTCGATGTCAATGGGGCCAACCCAATATCTCGACATATCCGGAGTTCGACTCATCCGATTTTTGTTACTTTTCGATTGAAATGGTGTCTGTTTATACTTGAAATTGAAATATAGAAAAGGGAAAGAAATTACCTGAAACGAGCAATACCTATCCCCTTTCTTCTATTTTCCATGACTATATAATATGATTTTATTCGAATTTAAAACTAACATTTTTTCTTGTAGTTCATATACAATCATTGGTGTTTTGTATTTAAGTCATAGCAGATAGCGATGTGTTTCCAAACACAATATTCGTGTATATTTATCTATTCACACACATTTTGCCTTATGTCGCTGTAGAAAACAACAACTTTGAAAACATTGTGGTCAATTAAGAAATTGTTTGTTACAAACAATTTTTCACTGTCCCACTGTTTTCTATCCGAAAATGTAAAAGTTCATTCACTTGAAATTTTTGTCCGAGCCATAGTGAATTTTGACCAGTCTGGTAATGGATTAACCATTTATGAACAGTAACGGTGTAAAGTATTTTACACTTTGTATAGATTTCAATTTCAATTTCTTTATTTCACAGTAATATAAGGCCTTTAGCCCATCATACAAATCAAACATATTTACAAAGTACAAACGAGAGTAACAAAATAACAAGTGATGTTACCTAACAGAGTTTGTATCTAAACTGAGTAAATGGAAAAAAAAAAAGATAAAGCATTGTGACAAAAGGAGAAAATGCCAGGTTTCCTGTATTTCCTCTTTTATCTAAATACTTTATGAATTTCAAAGATCCAAATATTGTAATATTCATATTATATAAAACTATCAGAAACTTATAAGACTAAATGTTGGAAATAGCATGTAGATGACAAAATATTTTGATCTAGTACTTGTATGCGCGTATTTGTATATTGAAAGCACAGAGATAAAAGGAGCAAATGCTTTGTTATTTTGCATTCGTTCTCTTTCTCTCGATACTTTCCTTGTTTAGAAAGTACTTAATATTACAATAACATGCGTTAATGTTTACAAACGTACATATATGTTTTTGATATAGATCTAAATGAGTTTAGATTTCTTATACATAATGCAAGTTTTATATATCTAACTGTAATAAAAAAGACAAATAGATTGTACAACAAAAACGTGTGTAGTTGTTGTATTTATGTACGTGTTGAATAAACAACAATACAAAAAGGGGAAAAATCTTGGTAATAATCTGGACATTTGAATAAAGTGGTATTTAAAGTGATTCTCTTAGACTTTGAAATTTTGATAATATTAATCAGATGTTTGTAAAAAGAGGTCTCTTTCTTTAAGAGCGGATGTAATAAATCTTGATAATGAAAATATTTGATCTGCTGTTTTACAGTTCATTATTTGACAAAATGATTCTCTAGTGGGTAATGGATTCAGCCATGGTTTTAAAAAGTACAATTGTCGGGTTTGAGAATACATAGGACAAAGTAGTATAAAATGAAATTCGTCTTCAACTGTGTAAATATTCTTTGTTAGGCAGTATTTACAAAATCTGTATTGTCTATCTATGTTTTCATGTCTTCCTTTTTCTATAGCTAGATTATGATTGGAACATCTAAAATTTGCTAGAACTTTTTTATAACAATAAGGTAAATCTATAGTTAAATATTTTTCGACATCAAGAAGAGTTTTATAAAATTTGTAGTAAAATGCTTTAGGAGTGTCTTGAATCTTGGAATTCCATTTTTGTAGGGATATATCTTTTAACCTTTGGTCGAATAATCTAAGAAAAACATCGATGTCTCCAATTTCTTGGTAAATCCATGCATATCCAAAACCATGTTCAAACAAAATCGTTTTTATATGAGATGCCCAGGTTAATCTACCATTTTCTTCAAGTCTTTTCAGCATGAAATAAGAATGTTTGGGATATCTATTGTTAGGCATAGTCAGGAGTTTTAACCAATATTTGATGCATTGAGCTGTATAACTTACTGCTAACGGGTATCTACCACATTCTCCTAATACTAAACAGTCAGGGGTATTTTTGTTAAGATTACATATACGTTTACAATATTGCACTTGAACTTGTTCAATAACATGATGATATTGGAAACCCCAGATGTCTGCTCCAAAACAAAGTATAGGTTTAACCATTGCGTCAAATATTTTAAATGCGTCACGTGCATTGAAATAGCCAAAGTTGTTTTGAAATTTTATTATGCTCATGATTGACTTTTTAGCTTGCACTGCTTGTGTCTCTAAACATTTGGACCAGTTTAGTCGACTGCTGAAGAAAGTTCCTAAGTATTTGTAGTAGCTAGTGACTTCGATTTGTTGTCCTTTAAAGAACCATTTTTCTTGTTTTGTAAGTATTCCCCCATTCCGAAAAACAATAATTTTAGTTTTATCCATATTTATGTTCATGCCTGTATAATCACAAAATAATTCAAGCGTTCTTATTTGCTTTTGTAATCCATTGACCGTGTCTGATACATTAGCAACGTCGTCTGCGAAAAGTAGACAAAATAAATCTTCAATTTCTTCTCCAATGAAAATACCTTGATTGCATTTTTGTTTAATTAAGTCAACAAGGTCATTTATAAAGAGAGAAATAATTGTAGTTGAGCTTGAACAACCTTGCCGGGTACCAATTGAACATTTGAAGGGATCAGTCATATATGTAACGCCATTGCAATCAAACTTAATTGAAGAGTAGAGCTTCTCGTACATTGACTGGAAGGCTGTTAAGAATTTACCATCAACTCCTTTTCTCATTAGCGAATCCCATAATTTGTTATGATCTATACTGTCGAAAGCTTTAGAAAAGTCAACAAAAAGACAATAGAATCTCCCCCTCCGTTTTGAAAGATATTTTTGTACAACTGCATATAGAGTGAAACTTTGATCTATAACGCTATAACCTTTACGGAAACCTGCTTGTGATTCATGGATTAACTTATTATTTTCGACCCATTTTGTTAATCTGTTTGATAATATTCCTATATAAACTTTACTAATGGTGTTGATTAGAGAGATTCCACGATAGTTGTTTGGATCTAGCAATGTACCTTTCTTGTGAATAGGGACGATTAAACTTTGACCCCAAGAACTAGGGAAAATACCGCTATCATATATTTTATTAAAAATGTCTGCCAAAAATAAAGATATTGTATTTTTAGTATTAACAAACATTTCGGACACTATCCCATCAGGACCAGGTGATTTATCAGTTTTGAGTTTTGAAATACAATCTAAAACTTCATTAACTGTAAAAGGTACGTTAAGATCAGAACTATCGGTATTCGCTACAATATTGTTTAATATATTTTCTCGGCTATTACTTGGTTTTGATTTATATAATTCACTGAAATGACATAAGAACTTTTTACCACTAATGGGTACACTTTTAGATTTTAATTTGTTTGCGTATTTAAGTCTATGCCAAAATGTTTTAGGGTTGTTTCGTGCTGCAATTAGGTCATGTCTATTTTGTTTCTGAAAATATCTAAGTTTAAGTCTGCATTTTGCTTTGAATCGATTTTTTAATGTTTTATATTTTAAAAAATCATTTTCATTGTCTGTTTGTCTAAATTGACGCAGAGCATAAGTTTTCTGTCTCTTTAGGTTTTCACAATCGTTATCCCACCAGTATGGTTGATTATTTAAAGTTTTTGTCTGGGGATGATTCTTATAACTTGGATTCATTATATTTCCGGCCTTTTTAAATATTGATTCGAATTTATCTAAAGCTGTATTCAAATCAAAGTTATCTACATCAATTATGAAATCTGAAAAAAAGTACGTCAAAATTATGAATAAATTCCTCTTTTCTGTTTTCGACCCACCTGAATTTTTTGTACAGACGAGATATATCATTTTCATAAATGATATTATTAGAATTAGACACGCTTTTGCGAAAATTCAGAGTACAAATGATTGGAAAATGATCTGAGAACTCTTCTTCGCCTATTTCAAAACTTAATATATTTTCAAAGAGTTCGCTGGATGCGATGAAATAATCAACTATACTCTTGCCTTCATTCGCATTACATGTAAATTCCCCTGCATAATCACCATGACATCTACCATTTAGAATATGAATATTAAATGTTTTACACATTTCTAACATTGAAAGACCAAAATTGTTAATATTTTTATCTTTTGACAACCTTTTTAAATGGAATGAGTCAGATGGGTATTCTACTAAACTGTCACTACCAAAAATATTGTTTAAATCATCATTTTCTATGAAATCTAACCGGTTTCCTACTCTAGCGTTAAAATCTCCAGCTAGCAGTAAACTAGCATTCGGAAACTTGGAGGAAATATTAAGAATATGTTCTGTCAAAATATCAATACCGTTCCCATTCTTGTCTTCATAAATAGTGGAATACTCTGGCGAGATATATACAAAAAACATAATAATATCACAATTTAAGCCAAAAAGATCTTTGTCAAACAATAATACAATGTAATCGGTTATATCATGAAAAATGCGTTTGATTTTACCCGTAGATATTAAAGTTTCTTTAATAAATACGGATACGCCACCAGAGTTTCTAAAGGAAGTTGACTTCTTTTTCCTGACGGAATGAAATGATTGATAATTATTAATTACACATGTATCCAAATTTGTTTCGACGTTCCATGTTTCGCAAAGTGCGACAATATCATATTGTGAACGTTCGCCAAGTGTTTTAATAATCCGCGGACATTCAAACTACAAATTTTTAAATATATATTTTGACTTGTTTCAATTTCAGTCTGTTCATCAGCAGTTCTATCATTAAATGAGCCTTGGCCTGTTTCCTATACAGGAACAGGTCGATTAACATTAAAATCATAGATATGCGGAACTCCCTCAATAATAGAATACATGTCTGAGGTTCAAAACTTTAAATTGACGGTCCGTCATAATTTATATCAATTATACTTTTTTGCAATTCATAGAGGAAAGTTTCTTACCGTAATAGCCCTTTCCAGATTCCGACTTACACTTAGGCCATGATTCATAATAATTGTAAAAGGGACCTTATCCGAACTCCAACAAGAGCTTCGCAGAGCGGCGCATATACGCCCGAGAGGGGCTTGTCAGTAAAATTGGGCATTTTTTCAATTCAAGGGCAGATAATTCAAACATCAAAACTTTGTTTGCACAACAAGACACCATAGAGATTCATTGTAGCTAGTTTGATTAAATTCTGGTTGAAACTGTAGGAGTTGCGCACAGGAGAAATTGGCATTTTGAGAAAATGGGCATTTTTTCCTTAAATTAAAGGGCAGATAATTCAAGAACGAAAACAGTTATCTAAATTCCGTAAGCAGTGTGCACAACTAGACACCATGAAGATTCATTGTGGCAAGTTTGATTAAATTCTGATCAAAACTGTAGGAGGAGTTGCGCACACAAGAAAATGGGCATTTCTTTAATTCAAGGACAGATAATTCAAGAACAAAAAAGAGTTAATTGAATTCCGTAAACGGTATGCACAACTAGACACCATGGAGATTCATTGTGGCAAGTTTGAACGAATTCCGATCAAAATTGTAGGAGGAGTTGCGCACACAAGAAATTGCTAACGGACGGACGGACAGACGGACAGACGGACAGATAGACGAGCGGGGCCAAAACATAATACGACCCTTCGGGCGTATAATAAAAATCCAAATTTTGATAAACTTGTCAGACTCAGGGTTGGTCTGCAAGATCCCGTATGTTAGAAATGAACATATAGTTAGATAGGGAAAACATTCCGGATTTAGAAAATTACATACAAGTGAAAAGTTTCGGCCCTAATCTGGCTGCGAAGACTGCGCAGACTGACTAGGGTTAATATTTTTCACACTTCCTATAAGGTCCCCTTTAGCGTGACGGTCACATATACATACCGTCAAAGGTGGGCTTCTTTTTACATCTCTTCGAGCAAGCCGCTTTGCTTTTAAAATTATTACCATTCCCTTTACATCCTCCGTACGTGAACTGTTCACATTCTCTTGTCTTTCGATTATAGAAATACCTAGTGTGTGCCCCGTCACATGGTCCTACCGCTTTAGGTAGCTTACATACTGAAACACAATTGAGTCGGGATGTTAAAAAGGACCTTTATTTAACATCTGCAACAAAACGCTACAAAGAGCGAATAATGCCTTTTAAAAATTCAACATTTTACTTATTCACTAAACCTAATTTTGTGGGTACATATTGAAATGGTCTCATTCACTAAATTCAAATGAATAGCCTGAACATAGGGTTTGGATGAAAACTTAAAAATGCTTGAAATGAAATTAAGAATGCTTAAAATCTTAGTAGACAACTTTGTTCCCAGATCGGTTTGTGCTCAAGTACCGTCTGAACAGGACCATTATACTCTCTTACAGTTTCTTTAAGGTCATGTAGCAGTAATTGGAGAGCAACATGGATTCTGATCTGACTGCGTGTACACGCAAGCTGATCGGGATCCATAGTTGTCTCAAATGCCACGGAGCGACCTTTACCAAACCCCGATTTAACCCATTACCACACAGTGACTCTTTTTGACTCCCCACAAGATAATAGCTTTGAAAAAGATTGTGGAAAATGAAGAAATTTGCTTGTGACATGCAATTTCTTCATTTCCCACAATATTGTCTATAGAAAAAGACCAAAATCTATAAAATTCCAAGCTCTTAAAACTGTCGTCTGCAACCTCTTTGGATTTGGAGGAGTCTAAAATTTTGCCATTTGGTAATGGGTTAATTGTGAGCCACTACGCGATAAAGGTTCACATGGACAATCTGCAAACGGCAATCAGTGTATGAGAAAAATGATCTGACCCAAAATAGTCCAGCCAGATACAGTCGACACTCGTTGTGTCGAAGTCGGAGGGGCCCGTCAAAATATCTCGACATATCCGGAGTTCGACTCATGCGATTTTGATTATTTTTTGATGAAAACGATATTCAACCAATTTTGATGGGCGTCATATGTGTCTTTGATTGAAATATAGTAGGAAAAGGAAAGAAATTGCTCGTATCGAGCAATTTTTATCCTTTTCCTACTATATTTCAATGGCAATATTCAGTTCAAAATTATTTTGTTTTGAAAAAATTATGTTAATAGATGAGGACGGGACCAGATTTGAACTTCGACTTAAGCGAAAATTCGACTTATCCGATGTCGACATAACGAGAGTCGACTGTAATTATATTGAACACACAGATGGTAGAAAAACAAGATCTTTGACAAAAAGATTTAACAGTCAGATTCGATATATTGCAGAACTTTCAGATGACCCCTATTTGCATGACAGGTCACATGATTACGCTTCACTGAACAAGGTGGGTAGTCATGTGATTCAACAAGTGCAGAAGATCTTCAATGGTTATGGCGATATGTGACCGATTTGAAAACGGCTTGAAGCAAAGAATGCGTACACACGGCCTGGATTTGCATTGCGTGGTAAATCTTTAAAGATTCTGCTGATAAAACAGTTATAGACGACCAACTAAAATGGCATTGGATTGTGTGCTAAAATAGACTTGGTTTCCTGTTATGTTTTGATCAATTGATAGCGTTGTTATGAAATCTCGTTACTTTAATCAAGCCGTAGTTACGAGATTTTATAACAACACATGTGGAAATACTATTGTTTGTCCGAAATTACGTCACGATGAACTGGAAAAAAAATCGTTCCATTTTTAAGTGATCGTCATATTCCTTTAAAAATAGAATGTTTCAAAGATCCACTGGGCCCTACATTCATGTTATCAAAAACGTCTTCCCACTATCGCTGCTTCAAATCGTTTTCAATTCGGGGACATATCGACAGAATTTTTCGATATTTTCTGCAATTGTTATCTCACTTGGTTCGCCGCCGTGTGAAAAAGGACAAATACGGAATACTGTAAATTAAACACATGTTCCCCTCGTTTTTGTCGAGCTCGAATTTCACTTAGGTGCAAATGCACTTTAATGCGTGCAATAATGTATCCGAAATGCTGTCTGGGCCGCAAAAATGCATTCGTGCTAGAATGATAATTCGTTTGGCCAGGGGTTCTAATAATAATGATTATAATAACAATAAATGATAATATTAATATGAAAATAGGCAAAGCCTAATCACGGGCGAAAGCAAGCATATTTTAATACCATAGAAAAATTATACATTTAGATCTGTAGACTAAGTTTAGTTGGATACAAAGGGGTCTAAAATTTGACTCCCAGCACCTACATGAAATACGAGTCCTTTATTTAAGTATTTAGTTCAGTAAAGAAGTATTAGGTGTTGGAAGACAATTATAGACTCATTTGGTCGGATACAGGTATTTGGATGGTGACACTTATATAATGTTGCAATATAGACATGTGGTTCAGTAGCTCAGTTGTAAGACTGCGGGACCGGTATTCCTTAGGTCCTGAGTCAAAATACTGGTCGAGTCGCGATATTATTCATCTTCTTCTATTACATACATCTGCGATATTTTAAATGTCAAAGGAGCAGTAATCCGGACCATTGAACTAAATAAAAGTACGCGGAATCTATCTACAGGGTTCTCCACAAAATAATGTGAGGATGTCTACAAATTAGAATTCCAGAGTGCTTCAGAGTTTGAGTCCGCCAAATGATTTTCAGTAAAAATTATTCTTTTCTAACGATGTTTCTGTACATGCGAAGAGGAAAAATTTGACACCAAATTTTCAGGAAATGTCAGCCAAATGAATGCATAATCAACGGATTCTTTTCCTTTTATGGATTTGGGTAAAGCATTTATCTAGTAAACAACATTTTTTGAGTGAGCTCAACTTTTTGGGGGCTAGTTAAAATTTTCTGTTCAATAAACTTCGTGTAAAATGTACGAAACACTTTTGTTGTGTCACTTGATATCCCACCGCGATAAAACGGTTTATAAAACCTACCATTTATTTTCTTTCGTCGACACCTTCTCTTGCAAGCAGCCATTGTTTTGAAGTTGTTTTTGTTCCCTTTACAACCACCAAAGACGAATTTCACACATTTCCTCTTTGAATGACTATAGTAGTATCGAGTTAAACTTTTCTTACATTGCGACCAGATTTGTCTGTTGTCCACCCGTCTACATGTATGTCTGTCCGTCCATAACAGGCCCGTAGGAAGCAATTTCATATGGGGGGGGGCTAAAATCATTGTTCTGAATATTGGGGGGGGGGCTAAATTAGATTTTCCCAAAATTTGCAGTGTATAATTAAGAAAAATGGGCATTTTTGGCCAACTTTTTTAGCCCCCCCGTTCCTACGGGCCTGCATAATATCATGTTTACACTCTAGAATCCACGAATATTATTCTATCTTCACCAAACTCTGTCAAAATGCGTATGGTCACAAGCCCTTATGTAAGTTTAACTTTTGGGCGGAATTGGTGCAGAAGGTACTTCTGTTATGTGTTATGTGCCTTTAAATATCTGAAAATGCTATTTTTGACAATTTTTGCATTCTAAAATTTACAAATATAGTCCAATCAAATGCAAAACCAAATGAAAATGTTTGAATTCATAATGTCTTGGGTGAGTGTAATTCTTATTCAAATTGAAATAGCAAATTTTGAGTTATCCACACAACTCTTTTATGATTTCCTGGTGTGTTTTTGCTACAAATATTTGTAAACAACAGATATATCATTTTGACAAAGGAAAAGAGGTCTCAGTTGCCTGGATATGTCTGACACACTTCCTGTCGACTGGTATTTTGCTCAAACTTGTTGTAATATCTTGTGATTACACTGAATCAGTTTAACTTTGATTTCGTCCTTGCATTAAAAAAAATAAGTTATATCAGTTGACTGTCAATAACAATGTCGGTAAATCATCTGACAATCCGATCTCTGGTAATTACTTAACTCTAAAAATGTCTGATACATGTAAGTCCTCTGCTAAGTGAATTTCTAACGTTCTAACTAACGTTTGTAACCCTCATTCTTTCTTCATATGGTCTAAGCTTTACTTCCACACTTTCTGTCTGACTCCATATAACTTTAAAATGATATTTCAATGGCCACCCCTCTTCTTTTCCCTCTATATCAGTGATTTCTTACCAAGCTAACAGTTGTTGTTCATAAAACTTACAGTAATATAATATTTTCGACGTCAGGCTTGCTTAAGTTAGAAGTCTTTTTCTATTCCTTGCTTTTTCACACAGTGCGTTGGTACAACCTGATTGTTGCAAGATCGTTACGTACATGTACCATTTTATATTTGACACTAACGCTTAGCTGCAACATCTTTTGAATTACTCGTGTTGAACCCGTCAGGGACCTTGTCAGAAGCCCAAAAATCCAATTTCTGACAAATTGATCAGACTCAGTAGAGGAAAACTTGATGCCATATTTGGAAAATGTTCACATTGCAGGATAGAGAATGCATTCTGAATTCGTATCGTTTCGGAGTGAAAAGTATCGACCCTAGTCCGGCTCTGCAGACTGACAAGGATTGACACTTTCTACACTACCCAGACGGTGCATTTAAGTGGCCATACTAACAAACGGTCTTGTAAATGAAGATTGTTAATAGCATGGTCTCCCTTTGTCCCAGTGTACTCCCTAACTCTTACTGCTTGGGACGTTATAATTGTGGCCTATCGGGCTACTCTGCCATTGTACATAGCCGCGAAATTTTAATTGTTCTCTAATAACGTATCACATTCTGGGTTGAATAACCTATTTCACATTAACTTAAACACACTTAATTTAAAAGCTACTGAATGCGATAAAATTGATTAGGATAAAATTAGTTTTATACCATAACACAGAAAATATTGAGACAAAATGTTAAAATGTTTATTATCTGTTGACGTAGTTGTGGCCTACCATTTCTCGGGCTTCTTCCACAAGCTCTTTCACAGCTGGCTTTACTCCTAAATCTGTTATTATTTCCTCCGCATCCTCCGTATATGAACTTTTCACACTTGCCAGTTCTCTTATTGTAGTAATATCTTCGATGTAAACCTTTACAAGTGCCCTTCTTTTTGGGTTGATGACATACTGTGAAAAGAACGAGCCTATTTTGAAAAACATGATTATTCTTTTTCTAAATGGGCCCAGATATGACACTAATTTAGCCAGGATTTATCAAAAAGGTACCTTATGGCATTTGAGAACATCGTGGATCCAGATCAGCCTGTGCGTAGGGATAGTCCGATCCAGATCCATTTTGTTCTCCATTGGCTTCCTCTGAAGCTGAATCAATTGCACGTTAGCAAGTTAGCAGAATGGTCCTTACTAGACTTCATCTGACCCAAGGCTGATCTTGAAACTCGTATTTAAATGGTATACGTACCATTTTACAAGACCCAAGCTCTATAAAAAATTTATCATTATCTATGGTGTACCGTTATGGCCAAAATTCATAAATTTCAGTCCGACGAATAACTCTTGCTCCAAAAAATATTAGTTTTCGTCCGATCAATATCATTTTTCGTTGGACGAGTAATGTTTATCGTCGACTATTACTATTGTCCAATGATAAATCGAATGTTCGACCCTTTCGGGCGCCATAATGAACTTTTGGGAACTAATACTCAGTAAATATGTAGACTGAGATTAGTCTGGATAGCTTAATCGGTAACACCGGTGACTTTACATTGTAAGTACAACGGTCCTGGCTTCTTCTTAAAGTTGACAAAAATAATCCACTAATTGTATTGATTAATTGAAAACAAATCACTTACATTGGATGCACAGCTTGGGACTCGGACTGGATATTGTGTATTATAGTCTAGTGCAAAACATGGAAGGTGCACATGGGCGGGTGTACTAGTGAGTCGCCGCAATATAATCAAAATATTTATTGAGGAGTCAACCCTTTTTATTACAGATTTCATTTAACATGGCGTAGCTTTAGCTTTTTTATCAGTAATTTCGCGCCCGTCTTTTTTTTAAATTTAACAATTCTTTAATAGTTTCTTGTGTACATGTTATATATGTGTACTATGATACGGGTCTTTTTGAAAAATGCTACGCTACATGCAAAATATGAACTCATTTTTAGTAAAGGTCAGTGTCAGGTCAAATGAAATCCGTAATATCTAATAAAGAGAAATTTAATTTACCTGGGTTTTGACAAACTGGACAACATTTTCCCGGTATTTTGACCAGTTTGGTTGAACACTTGTATCTTGGACACCCACGCTTGTTACATCGGATCTTGCCATTCTTACATGTGCAAATCTTGCATGCTTTATTTCTGAAGCTCTGTCCTGTATAAATAGTTATTTAACGTTTAATTCCATAAATTCAGTACAGCTATGGTTCAACCCTTCCCAAAGTCTCGAAAGATTTAGACCAGTTCAATTTGGTAGCTGCCCAACACTTTTTTCCAAATGAAATATCTAAGTATTAACATGATAAGTAGACCAATAACAATTCTCGAAATCCTACGACTTTGGCGACATAATCCCAAAAAGTATACTATTTAATTCTTGTAAAATAGGAACATTCTTTGAAAGGAAAATATGTTGATTATAGTAATGGTAGTTTTCTGTTTCAATGAATTCCAAAACATCTTTTTTAGAGACGTCAAAATCTTGGACGATACAGAATTTTTGTAGTATTAACCCTTTCCCACACAAGACCTGGGTTTGACATCCCTTATAGAAATGGCTTGGGAAAACATGGAGACAAAAGAAGAAACTGCTGATAACCAGCAGTTTCTTCTTGTGTCTCAATATTTTCTGTGCTATGTTGTACACATATTCTATTTTAAGCAAGGCCAACTTGTCGTCTGCAGCAGCATTTGAAATGGAAATTTTGAAAATTTGCCGTTCGGGACAGGGTTAAACCCTTTCCAAAATGATGCTGCAGATGACAAAACGAATTTTGATGAATATTTGGTCTTTATAAAAATATATAGCACAGAAAATATGGAGACAGAAGAAGAAAAGGCTTACAATTTGAATTTTTCTCTAATGTACAAATATTTTGCCAAACAATTTCTAACAGGGACGTCGAAACCAGGTCTTATTTGGGAAATGGTTACAGTAAGACAGCGCATGTATACGCTATTCGTGGACATTGGGAGATACTTCATACATACCTTCTTTGTATATTTTCTTTATGTTGCCGCGTACGTAGATACACACTGAAAACAAAATTAAATAGATTAACCCTTTCGAAAACGACACTTTTCAATGAAAGCTGATACATATGACAAAAGGGATGTTGTAAAAGAAAGAATTTGTGTATAAATGCTGACACAGAAAATATTGAGACAAAAGGAGAAACTGTTTGTTATCAGCAGTTTCTTCTTTTTTTTCAATGTTTTCCCAAGCCGTTTCTTTTAGGGACGTCAAAACCAGGTCTTGTTTGGCAAAGGGTAAATATGCGGCATGAGGTCTGCGGTTTGATTCCGTGGAAGAACTAGGGTGTATACTTATTTTTGCCTCTCAGTATATATCCGAGGAGGGCATCACAACCAATCATTGATACAGAAAATGCTTATCAACAGATGCTTACCATTTTTGTCGCTTGTTCCACACGCTTTTTCACATGTAGCCAGATTTTTAAAGTTGTTGTTGTTTCCACCACATCCGGTGTATGTAAATGTATCGCACTGTCCGGACCGTGTGTTATAGTAGTACCGTTTGTATTCACCTGAACACGTGCCTTCTTTCTTGGGTTGTCGGCATGCTTTAAATAGGAAAGCAGAGAAACTATTGATAGGGGATAATAAAGCCTTTCTATTTTTTTTTATTTTAAATCTAAACCTTATATAGTGGGTACTCATTTGAATCGTCTCAATGAAGAGATTCCAACGAGTACCAACAACATATGGTTTGGTGAAAAATAAGTTAAAAATGGCATTTGATAAAAAGACGTAGTCCCCTCTTATATGTAGGCTTTAATAAGCACGAGTTAAAAGAACAAAATTTCATTTTTTTTTCTAAATAGATCTAGTATAAATATAGGCCAGGCTCTGGAAAAGACGCCCATTTGAGACAACCATGAAAAACTGTCTTAACAGGATTCATTATGACCTGTTACAATTTTAACCCGTTGTTAAGAGGGTATATGAGAACATAAAATCACCAACTAGTCTAGTTTCCAGTGTGGCTGTAAAATATCATAACAGATCATCCTATTTGCATAGACATACCTCTGATCAGGATCCACATTGTTCTCTGATGTTTTTTTTTTCATTGCCGTATCAACTTGTGGAGAGTAGAATGGATGTAGATTAGACTTCACATAAGCCCATCTGATTTAGATACATGTTGATCACAAATGTCAATATGGCCTGTTTTCCTGGTCCAGGTTTATAAAATTCGATGATTAAAGAAAAGTTAAAGTGTGATGGAAACCATATAATTATATAAATTACAATTAGTTTTGCAGTTATACAAAGATAAATCGACTCTCAATTGCTAGTTGAATTAACCATTACCAAAACAAAACAGTTTTTGACTTTCCCAATAGAAAAGGTCAATAGGAAACATTGAGGCAAAAGAAGAAAATGCTTATTACCAGTATTCCCCCTTCTGTGTCAATATTTCTGTGCTATATTCTACACTAAACTTAACTTACTTTATCACCGAGTTTGTAAACTGTAGCGGACTTAAAATTGGGACAGTCTAATATTTTGTTATAGGAAGGTTTCATCTACCTGGATTTTGGCAGATTGGGCAGCATTTCCACGGGACTTTAACCAGTCTCCCTGGACACCTGTATTTAGGACAGCCACGTTTGTTACATCTTACCCTGCCATGTCTACAGGTACAGATCTTGCAGGTTTCTTTGTCGCGGAAACTCTGACCTATGTATAGATAAATGTGACATATTTGGACAATTCTCTCAAATTAAATTCCAGTTTTGTTCTCATGTCCTCCTCTGTGAAAAAAAAAAGTTGTTCAAATGTCTGACTTATCTAGCATGGTCCCTTTAAACGATTTGTCGTAAATGCAAAAGGCAATGAAAAATGTCATTCAAAATAACCCGACATTGCAGGCACATTTGAATATCTATTAAAGTACGAGAAACTAAAACAGCAACGATGCCATTTGTACATATTATCTCGGTGTTATAAATTTATTATGACGACCACATGATAAGTCGGCATATAAAAAGACAGAGGTTGAATTCAATAGTTAATTTATAAATTTTGTTTTAGGGGTAGACGTATAGAAGTACATACCGTGTTTGTAGTATCTCTTAATGTTGTTTTTAATGACGGTACATCCTGAAAATACAGTGGACAAAAACGAATAAGCCGGGATCTGAAAAGTGGGCCCTTGTAGCGTTTTGAAAATCTCTACTCCCAGATCTAGGGACACATAAGCGCATTGTGACAAGTATCCCTAAAGCTCTGTTGTAACTGATACCTCTCAACCTCTCACGAAGAAGGTATTAGGCACAGGATGATCTGGTACAATGTTGGTCTAAAATAACATAAGGCTTTTTCCCATACATCTACTCAAATGATAATTCAAAACGATTTGATATAATGAATGATTTATTTGTAGATTAAGCTTATAAACGACCTTCTGTAAAAGAGAATGATTTGCACTAAAACGGCACGTTTATGACTTCTATAAAGCAGACGATTTCACTTGGTTAGTCATGTCTAAATTTCTCTTTTTATCTTTTTTTACTCTTAT
Organism: Fragum sueziense; assembly: GCA_963680895.1. Lineage (NCBI taxonomy): Eukaryota > Metazoa > Mollusca > Bivalvia > Cardiida > Cardiidae > Fragum > Fragum sueziense. The sequence continues at coordinate 7,650,703 of OY804595.1, read as the reverse complement.
TAAACTGTCGAGGGTTCTTTGCATGTCAGAGTTACTTTCCTTTCTTCATTTCGCTGTTGTGCGGTCAGCATTAAAAGGAATCCTTACCTTAACATCAACATACGTTAAAGCAACAAAACCGCCAAAACAGATATAAAGATGGATCTTAACCCATTACCAAACAGCAAAATTTTAGACTGTTCTAAATTCAAAGATGTTGCAGACGACTGTTAAAATTGAATGCAATTTTACATTTTTTGGTCTTCTTGTGTAGAAAATATTGTGGGAAATGAAGAAATTGCTTGTCACAAGCAATTTCTTCATTTTCAACGATGTTTTCCAAAGCCATTATATTTTAGGGAGTCAAAAAGAGTCACTGAGTGGTAATGGGTTAATCTAGGACATAAGTTTCTTCAATAATAAGCTTTTCCGACATTGATATTGGTTATCTCGTGTCACATGTACGCGTGTCATTGGCTGGGATAGCACAGTGTTTCGGGCACTTAGTGATTAGATACGCCTATATGTTGGTTTTTCTCAGTTAGCCGTAGTTTTGATGGTATCCGTAGTCGGTGAGGTAGTCATCATAGTCATTGTTCTTGCTCGAAGTAAAGCCATTTCAGTCCAACCTTGGTCTTTGTATAATCCGAGTTTTCTCTGATGAAGTTCGCTCCTTGATATGTTGATGTCGATCATTTTCATAAATGAGCGACATCAACATATCAAAGAGCGAATTTCATCAGAGAAAACTCGGATTAGTCTTTGTATTGCGGTCTTTACACATTCCGGATAATCAAACATCAACATGTTGTAACGGATAATTCCTCTGACTTTGACAAACAGGTAAGAAAAGGAACAGTCTAAACAAAGATATATCATTTTTTCCTGTAATATATACAGATCTCCTGTTTTCACAAAAGTAGTTCTCTTTTGTTTCGTCTTTCGCTCTAGAGCAGTACACAATGGTATCTCTTGAATATCGTTTTGGAATGTTAGAATATACGTAGTAATTTCCATTACCTTTCTTAGGTCTGGGACAAATGGCACAACATTTTCCTGGCGGTGTATAATAGTTTCTACAGGGTGGCCTGGCACACCGTACAGGTCGACAAGAAGGAATTCCTCCTTTGTTACAGCGACAGAATGTGCATCGACCTCTTTTATATTTAGCTCCTGAAATGATACACTAACCCATTACCAAATGACAAAGTTTTTAGACTGTTCCAAATTCAAAGATTAGATGTTGCTTGGGACACTTTAAAGTGAATGATGTAGTACATTTTTACAAATCTTTTGTTATGGATACTATCGTGGGAAATGAAGAAACAGCTTGTCATTGCCAGAATATTATGGCCCATGTTTACCAATTTCATCCATGTAAACGCGGGGGAATCTAACAGTGTTCCAATGTTTTTCTGACAACTACGGCTTGATTCAAGCCGTATATCTATACCGGCCGAAAATGACAGTGACGTGGGCTAATGTTTACTACTTGACAACCAATCAACTGTGTTCGTATTTGTAACGGTGCAAATCAGACGAATTGATTGGTTTTGCAGCAGTAAACATCAGCCTACGTCACTGTCATTTTCGGCTGGGACTATTGTTGTTATAACTCTAACGCGCTATTGTAAACATTTTGGGAAAAACCAATACTTACCTGTAGGAGGGGCAGATTAATGATCAATTATATATGTGTTTTAAGTGATTAATTTGAATTGTCGTCATCATATTAACTATGTCTGCAATGGTCTATTGGATACATTAGTGGCTTCTAAATCTCTGTCACATGAGGCGGTATGCAGGTGGTGGTTCGAGGCTAGGGGCGAGCATAATGTTTTTTAATGGTTACTTTCGAATGTATAGTTTTATGCATATTTAGCTTATTGCTTGTCTCATTACAATACTTCAAATGATTATCATTTGTTATCATTATTTTAGCTTTATAATGCTTTTTTCTCTCTTTTTATTATTTTTATTTTTTCCGCGTCTATTTTAGTAGTGATTATTTATTTGACATCATTTCATTTTTGTAACTTACAATTTTTCATCATTTTTCAAAACGTTTTCACAAATAAAATCTATGACAACAAAACGACAACAAATGGCAAAAATCTAGATACTATCTGTCTGCGAGTAATCGCAGCACCAAAGGAGCATGTGTCCCGTGCACGATCTTTTAAAATAAAAGTTTCTCAGAATAAGAAAAAAAGATATCGGTATACAGAGGATTCGAACCCGGGTCGCAAGATTGACGGTTATTGTACTTTCAGTCAGTCGATATTTCCACCACTTCTTACGTAGGACGAATTAAAGGGAGACGAGCTAGGCTGTCGAAAATGCAAATGGCACAATAATTACAAACCAGAAATAATGTATGAAATTACCAACCTGAAGGGGTAGATCATTTATGTCCATTGTTACCACTCGTCGAGCTTTATTAAGTATTAAAATCCAAGTCAATTAATAACATGCTGGTCGTCCTTTGTTTTTGTTTTGTAACGGCTACATATGCCCAACCTTCAAAAATCAATTACGTCAGAGATACGTCATCTGTGCTCAGCGAGATTTAACACGCCGTACAACCGGCTTCGTAGAAAGTCAGCGAAGACAGATTCGGCATCTGATGTCATGTGCATGGTAGGTCAAATGAATTTACTTTTATATATAAACGAAAGGATCTTTGGTATTCTATAGTTGATAAATATGCGTATAAATGTTCAGTGCTTGTACAAAATAAACCTTTTCATGTATTCCTCGCAAATAAAGTCACAGTCATCCACACAGCCGGTTGTACGGTGTGTTAATATCGCGGAGGTGTGTCTCGTTGACCTTGACCTTGTCTTGTTTTGAAGTAAAAATAGAATGTGTAAACACGCTTGTAAAGGATTGATCTATAGCAAAGGAAAAATTTTTTTCGCCGAGATTGAGGTTTTTATCCATTGCTAATTGTTTTTCCATGCACAAATATGAGTTCCCGAACAGTTCGGAAGCATAAAAACATAGAACGAGCCCCTTTAAAACATTATATAAGTTATGCAATGATCACCTGGGCTACGGTCTATTGCGTTTCGAGGTGACCAATCTGTTTACAATAATAAAGCGAGCCCGATAATGGTCACAATATCGCGTTTTATCTATACAAGATTTTATAATACAAACTATTTATAGATATGTAACAGTAAACCTAGTCTATTTTTAGCACAAAATTCATTGCTATTCCATGTTTACATACCAACAGGATAGGTCTTCTTTCCTTCAACACACACTGAAAATAAAAATCGATACGTCATTATTGCACGAAAAAAATTATACTAGCCCAATGTTATAGAAATTGTCGTAGGGGTCTTCAATTTGTTTTATATACCTAGTGGCAAATGAAGACATTGCTGATTACAATTTTATAGATTTGTCAAAAAAGCAGGCAAAAACAGTTGTACGCGGAAAACGTGACCTGCCTGTACGGCAGGTAAAATGTCTGAAAGGCTCTATCTTTTGCAGTACACGAGATATAGACCGGCAAAGGTCTTATGAACTGTCCTCGTAAGCGAAACATATGTAGACGCCGACGCCGACACTAGGGCTGCGACTTTATATCCCCAGAAATAAAGTCGCTGCTTCATATAATGTTGATAATGTTGATATAAGTTGGGTCTTTAAATAGAGAAAGGAAAAAAAGAACACATCGATATTTATGGAAATTATTCGTTTATCTGCACTTGTCTTTTTCGAAAGATTTTTGGAACAGAGCTCTCAAAACTAGGGAGGTATATGTTACACGGTTGATAACCCACGTGACTTTTTGGAAGCGCTCACACCGAAAAAATCGTCCGCTTCAATGTATGTTGTTTTGCATTTCTCAGCTTAAACTCTGTGGATTTTGACAAGATAAAGTGCACGGAACGCGCCTTTGAGAGGGCCATTCCCGGCTCTAACTCACTCTCCTATAAATCCAGTAGGTTCTTCAAACATGCAAACGAAAGTGTTTTTCGGTGCAAAACGAAAGTGGGAAGCGTTCACGTGCACCTAAAAAAACTTTCGCTTGGATGTTTGAAGAAATCACTGGATTCGGAAAACAATAACGAACAACCGCGAATGATCCTCCCAAATGCGCGTTCGGTGCACTTTATCTCGTCAAAATCCGTAGAGTATAAGCTCAGAATTGAAACAAAACCTACTTTGAAGCGGACGATTTTTTCGTTGTGAACACTTCCCAAAAGTCACGTGGGTTACCCACCGTGTGTTAGATCAACACAGAGCTCGAAACCTACATAATCAATGTAATTGGCACGGCTAGCCATGAATTTTATTGTTGTATTGTTCCCAGAGCGATGCAGTGTCTTCCTCCGTAGGGGGAGTCAACTGCGTTGGCGCATGTCAAAATTCTTTTTAAAACCACTTAGATAAGGTTTTTGTTACATTTTCGGGGATGCACCACCAGATCTACGCATAAAAGTTTATTTTACAACGGAATGTATCAAAGAAAAAAGGGGAGAATATCGTCGCTTTTCATCGAAAACATCGTAACTGCAGCTTGTTTAAAGCTGCAGTTACGAGGTTTTCGTTGAAAAGCAGCGACATGCACTAAATATTCTTACCTTCAGGACATCGTTTACAACATTCACCTTTGACCTCTTGTGGATTATCACATGGTAATGGTGCGCACTTTACGGCTATCTTAAAACACTCTATCTTTCCTGGCTCAATACATCTGCATAGTTCATTGCAAGGATTATTTGTAGGTACTCGGTCCCCTGTAAACAGATAAAGGGCTTATTTTCCAAAACGTAAAATATCTTGATTGGTCGCCAATTACTTGTTTATCTGATGTTTTTACAGGATATACCAATCTAGAAAATAGCTGGCTTTTTCCCGCTAGCCAGTATCAAAAATCAGTCTTTTATTAATAGAATAATAGAAAAATATCGAAAATGTTGTGTTACGTGATTTTCCGCCGTGTTTCAAGCTGAACAATAATTGTATCTCTAACTAAAGGAATTACATTCCGAATTCTGGAAACTTTTAGAAATAGTAGTCACAAACAATTTCATGATTATCTACATTGTTTTCTCAAGCCTTACTACCCTTGTTTAGAGTAAAAAAAAGGCATTATGTGTAGGCCTATGTAAGAATGGGACATTCATTACTAACCTATTTTGTAAGATTTCCCTTGTTTGTCTGTACATCCTGAAAAAATAGAGGTAATGAAATTCAAACCAATTACTCATTTAAAACCAACAACATAAAGTTCATTTTATCCTATGTCGAAGGAACACTGACCGATTACCGGTCATTATTGCCTAAAATGTGTGTTTTCAGTCTGTTATTGGCATTGTATAACGGGCAGAAAACGGGCGGATATCCAGAGAAATCGTGCATTAATCGGCAGATTCACGTGTGATATCGGACCGGTTTTGCACTCAAATATCCTCGATCGGGGATTTGTTGTGAGTGCTTCAGAAAATTGAAAATAAAGCCGAAATTTTGTCATTTCCCTTTTCCGCGATGTAAATTCTTGTAAGACCCCATTTCCAGTTTACATCCAAATAAATAGTAAAAGTCTCCCAGTGTAACCATATCTGATGACGTAATATAGGCTAGTGACGTAGGTTTAATTCTTGGAATCAAAAAGTAAACAAACGGGCAGCTGACAGATTTTTAACTAAAAGTGGATTCCGAGGACATGGAAGGATAGAAATTAGAATTGAGTGGTTGTGGTCTAGGTCAAATGTGGTGGTAAGCCTATGTGTTTCTTGTTCTTTCTTTTAGTTACGGCATTTTTTCCTTTACAACTTTGTTTTTATTGAAATGAACGAATGTCTGAAACGAACCAGACGGTCCAGAGATCTACCTCGGAAATTCCGACCTTTTAATTTATTACTCGCACTGAAATGAACGTTAGAATATCCAGAGTATGTTTCCAAAAGAAAACTAAGTCGAATATTGTTAAGATTTCGCCTACCCAAATGAAGATTATGTCAGTAAAAATGCGATGAAACTTGACTACATAGCTACACGATGAAAATCTAACGGCCCGTCTAGTGGATATCGTACTTACACGATATATGTCGAGTCGAATGCCGGAAAACTCTGGTATCTGTCGGTGTAAATGTGGATAAATTTTCACAAGTTTTTTAGTTATTCGTCTTATTTTTTTATATTTCTTTGCAAATTATTCATATTTTATGCAATAATAGCGTCAATTCACGTTTTTTCGGTCGTTAACATTCTCAGAGGCCCACAAAATGGGTTATCGCCTTCGACCTCCGGTCTCAGGCGATAACGCATTTTTTGGGCCTCTGAGAATGTTAACGACCTCAAAAACGTGAATTAACCCTATATTGTATATTATTGGCACATAATGCTTTGAATTTGTCCATGGAGCTTAAAAACGGCCGATATACAGTAACGCTATATAGCTAGAAGATTAGGCTGCTGGAAGAGTGTTATCGCTAAAGGAAGTTTAAGGTTTTCACTGCTGCGTAAGACTATCACATACTGTAGTTGAAATTCGACTTACACACGTGATAAGAAAATTAATGTTTTAATTCGGATGACCGCGAAATCAATAATTCGTACTGATATCGCATGACTGCCCCATGAACTTTTTTTGGCTTCGGCAGCAACTTTGGGAGCAGTGACGAAAGCTATGCCAAGCCAAAACAGCCACAAATAACACGGCAATAACGTGACTTAACCCTTTCCCAAACAAGACCTGGTTTTGACGTCCCTAATAGAAAAGGCTTGGGAAAAAAATGAAACAAAAGAAGAAACTGCTGATAACCAGCAGTTTCTCCTTTTGTCTCAATATTTTCTATGCCATATTTTACACAAATCCTTTCTTTAATAACTTCTAATTTGTCATTTTTGGCAGTTTTTGAAGTGGATCACCCTTAAATTTTGTCGTTCGGGAAAGGGTTAAGTTATGATATACATGTATGTTCATAACTTTTGAAAACAAAAACACTCGGTAAGTACACATTTTTCTCAAATTTTGAATCAAATGCTTAACCCTCAAAATTTAGATACCTTCCATTCGATACGTCGTACTCTCCAGTCTATTTTGATACGAAGATTTTCCCCCAAATCCATGTCAAAGCTGAGAACATTCGTGCAAAGTATTTTTGAATGCCGTGATATATTTTCTTAAGAAATGTTTGCACTTTGCACGAATGTTCTTGATCAGACTGCATGTATATGCAGGCAGATCTTGAACCAAGTTGGTCTCTTATGCCTTAAAGGACCATTTTCCAGATCCTGGCTTAAATGTTTATGAATGTTTGATTGACATTCTTTTCTCATACAAAAAAGAACCTTGTTCAAACTTAAGTAATGTGCGCACGCCTGTAGGCCTGTGTTTAAATATCCTAGCGAAAACTTCTAACCGGCCACTTTAAAAACAGAGGTATTTTTTCTGTGGTGATAAGATTTTCATGAAATTTGCTATGTGAATTTTTGAACAACTTTCCAGATGATTCTGAAAAAAATATCGTTGTTTTATTGAATTTAAAGCGCAACGCGAGAAAAGCCCAAAAAGCTCTAATTTCACAGAGCTCGAAATATTGTCAATGTTGTGATTCTGGTCTCATGGATCGTTAGCTGCAACATACATGTAGACTAAAAATTAAAAAATGTTGGCAATTGTGTGCGGCATATGGCCATAGAAGAAAATGAAAGAGCTTATGTATTTAGACCCGTAGGAAGCAAATTCATATGGGAGGTTGCTAAAGCCCTTATCCTGAATATTTTTTTTTGGGGGGGGGGGGGGGGGGGGGGCGGGGGGTTATGTGGATTTTCCCAAAATTTGCAGTGTAAAATTAAGAAAATTATGCATTTTAGCCAACAGTGACCCCCCCCCCCCCCCCCAAACCCCAGCTTCTATGGGCCTGCTGTATGCAGAAAAACGGTTCTTAAAAACAACATCTAAAACACATTTTCTTTAAAAATGCTATAACTATAGACTGATGATTCCCGGCGAGCTACAAAGTGTAGGTTATGCGTAAAAACCAGTTTGTTGCATCGTTTTTCCATACCAGACCATATTTGAGCATATTCGTCAGATAAAATGTTTTGCCGATTGAATATAAACACCATTATACCATGCCTCCTATTCTTTCTGTTTCTTCTGTAGTCGAAAGTTACACACAATTGCCAATGGTTTCCATTTTTTCTTGGTCTGTGCTGCAGCTACCGATTTGTGAACTTTGAATTGTCGAAAATGTAATATCTCGAGCTCTTTTAAGATTTAGAGCTTTTTGAGCTTTTCCTTTATTACACATTCAATTTTGATAATTATTGCTAAAACATTATGGAAATCTACGAACATTATGCTTAAAAAATCACACATCAAATTTCATTAAATATACTATTTTTTCAGAACGTTATCGTCATTTTTAAAGTGGCCGATTAGGAATTTTGGCCAGTATAGTTAAAACGCTGCGGTATCCCGAACGTAATCTTCCTATTCTTTACTGTTTGTATTTTCACATATGTGACTCGTCACGCTAAAAAGGGCCTTATCCCAACTCCAAAAATCCAAATTTTTACCAACTTATCATACTCAGTACAGATGAAACAGATACCGTATGCGAAAGATGAACATATGGTAAGATAGAAAAAACATTCCAGATTTAAAAAATTGCATAAAAGTGAAAAGTGTCGGCCCTAGTCTGGCTGCGCGGACTGCGCAGACTGACTAGGGTCGATATTTTTCACACATCCGATAAGGTCCCTTTTAGCGTGACGGGTCACATTTTATTTAATATAAGTTATAATCGTTGATAAATTCCATGCACTTGACTTATTTTTAAACACCCCCTTTAAGGTTTACAGTACCATATTCGAACTCAAAATGTTCTCTTTTTCTCTTGAGGATGTACCTCTGAAGATGGAAAGATGTATGCAGTTGGTTCGAATTTCTTGAAATAACGTAAAACTTTTGATTGCCATTTTGGCAATGTTTAACCCATTACCACATAGTGACGCCTTTTGACTGCCTCACAAGAAAAAGCTAGGGAAAACAATGTGAAAAATGAAGAAATTGTTTGTGACAAGCAATTTCTTCATTTTTCACATTGTTTTCTGCCCCAAATGGAAAGCTTTTTAAAATTTCATCAACTTGACATTGTCGTCTGCAACACCTTTCAAATTGGAACAGTCCCAAATTTTGCCGTCTGATAATGGGTTAATACCAAAATACACATGAGCATTGTCAATACATGTATATCGACTTAAGAAAGAGAATGCGCGTACATCAAAGATTAAGAATCTTGTTTAAGCAATCAACACGTTATCTTCAAACAGTTTTTTTCCAAATCTTCTTGTGCCTAAGTGCAGTTTGATCAGGATGTATATCGTCGCAATTCAACAAATACCTCGTATCTGCAGCTTAAAACAAGCTTCTTCATGACCTTTAGCAATCGCGGAAGAGCAGTATGGATTCCAATCAGAATACACTTGGTTACGGACCGCTCTGGAATCATTCATATCTCAAATGTTTTAAGAGACCATTTTCTAGATCCTGGCTCATATATATTTTGTACTACTAACCCGGTGGTTTAAAGTCGCCACACGCTTCCTCACACTTCTCTTTGGTCTCGAACCTGTTGTCGTTACCATCGCAACCACCATAGTTAAAGAATTCACATTCCCCAGTGTCTACGTTGTAGTAATATCTATCATTAATGGCTTCACATGGTCCAGGCTTTTTGGGTAATATACAAACTGTAAACATGAATGATAAAGATCTATTGTTGACTATTGACAAAATCGTTTCCTAGGAGGAAAACTTTTACGGTCTGGTCACATACACCATTCCACGTCCACATCACGACCGGAGCACGTCTAAAAATAGGGATTCGTGCAGAATGAGTTTTGACGTGATACCGTGACTTTAGGCTAACCTACTTGAACGCTTGTGCAGACAACACAAATGGGGGTTTATAATGACAGAATATGTGTACAATTATGAATTTACCCCAGGTAGAAATTTGGGACAGGTGGAGACAATGGTGGATATTAGCATTTTCTCCTTCACCTGGAATGTTTTCCAATAATGGAAATATCTTCTGTATTGTCATGTATTTTGTAGCCGTTGAATGAAATAAACAATATACGTATAAATGAGCCATTTCTTGGAAAAAAAACAACAGAATGGACAACAATCAGGCTTCTCAAACTGACGGTAAGGACCGGATCAATGTTGTTCATTTAGAAAGACCTTCATTAATTGCATCAATGAAAATTACCCTGATCCAATAGTACTTAGATATCTTGAGATTTCTTAAGGTGTTTTAGGATAAAGCTCTCTTTTGAGCAAGAATTTTAAGAGGATCATTGCGAGCCGCCATTGCTCTATACTTCTTTCGGAACCCCTCGGTAAATTCTGTAGAATCTATTTGGGAGAGAATTGACCGAATTGCTCCGAATGCTCCATAATTCATAAACCGCGGTGTTCCGAATGCTCCATACTTTATACAAATGACGTCATCATGACGTCATTTGTATAAATATGGAGCATTCGGAATAGCTCAGTCAAAGTCTCGGTCTTAAAAACGCTTTATCCAAAACACCTTAAGAAATCTTAAAAAATCTCGCTCTAAAGAACGCGGCTCTGGATCCATGGTGTTTTCAAGTCCAAAAAAGACACACAGATTCCGTTATTTTTATCAGAGTAAGTCTTTTTTGATAACTGCATGATTCGGCTAGTAGATTTATAATCCTTGATGTTAAAACTTTGATAACGCTCAAATGGTTTGCATTCATGTATGTCTAATATTTATATCGTAAGGAGCAAATGTATTGTATAAGGGCCAATGTATGAAAGAAGGATATAATTTCCAATTTCCAGATTGTAACTCGAAAATTGGAAACCCATCTGTACACAATGACGCCCCCACCAAGTTAATTGTTTGGGAAAACATTGTGGAAATTGAGGAAATTGTTTGACAAGCAATTTATTTGAATTTACAACAATGTTTTCTTTCCCAAAAGACAAACACTAAAATGCCATTCACTTAAAATTGCCGGCTGCACCATCTGTGAGTTTTGACGAGTCAACCCCTTACCAAACGACAAAATTTAGAGCGGTCCAAATTGAAAGATCCTGCAGACGACAATTTCGAACGAATGGAATTTTTAATTTCTAGGTCTTTTTGGATGGAAAACATAGTGGGAAATGAAGAAATTGCTTGTCACAAGCAATTTCTTCATTTTCCACAATGTTTTCCAAAGCCTTTATCTTTTGGGGAGTCAAAAAGAGCCACTGTGTGGTAATGGGTTAATGGGATAATACCGCCCAGGAACATCCACTCACCGTCTTTAGCACATTTTTGGCAGCACTGTCCCTCTGGCACGACTCGTTTTTCACATTCAAGTCGAAAGAAACAGTCGACAATGGCACATATTTTTTCACCAGATTGTGAACAAAAGCAACCAGGCATACACGGGTCTGTCACCGGCATTCTGTCTCCTACAGAAATAGCATGCACATTCAACAAAGTTGAAAATAATGGTAGGGTTGTCTCAACAATCAGCATATACGCCGCAATTTTTTTTTCTAAAACAGATCTTATGCACAGAAATTCTTCAACTCTTTAAAAATAATAAAATGATCGTCAGTGCAGCTGTGTCTCACAGAAGACATGCATTTGACAGCAACCACTGGTGTTGTAAATGGGTAAAATCATGGCGAGCGAACTGACGTCAAAGCATGAAAACAAAAACTAAAACGACAGAATTTTACTAAAACTCACATGAAAATACCTTTACATTTCAAATATGAACATGTCATAAATTGAACAAAAACATTTTTGGTTATTTTGTTTGAAAATCTACTTGGGCTCAATGTTTCGAAAATTTCAATAATGAAAAATATAATGACATAAAATATAAAAACTTTCGTACATAGATAAATCTTTACCTAAACCTTAACCTGAGGTGCGTTCTTTAGAGCGAGATTTCTTAAGATATCTCGAGATTTCTTAAGATATTTTAACATAAAGCATTCTTTAGATCAAGATATTTAAGTCGTTCAATGGGAGGCGCCATTACTCTTTACTTCATGCGGAACCCTCAGTCAACTCTGTAGAAACGATATAAAGAAAATTGACTGAGTGGTTCCGAACGCTCCATAATTTATAAACCGCGGTGTTTCGAATGCTCCATACTTTATACAAATGACGTCATCATGACGTCATTTGTATAAAGTAAGGAACATTCGGAACAACTCGGTGAAATCTCGGTCTTAAAAACGCTTTATCTAAAACATCTTAAGAAATCTTAAAAAATCTCGCTCTAAAGAACGCGCCTCTGAACTTTAAAGACTGAACTTTACAGACATTGATACAGGCACCAATCAATGTGATTCATTTTAAAATTTGACACTTCATATATGGCTCTTAAAGGGACATTTCATTCCAATTTCAATTTTTTAAAGTATGTCTTGATGCCAAGATTGGTTATTCTAATGAGCATAAATACTATTAGTTTTTTTTAAGTTGTTGCCAATAAGCGAGAAACACGCATTTTAAGTTGAGACATAATCTATAAATTGCATATAAATCCGAACTGTTGTCCACAACAATTTGTTCAATTTCAACACAAAAATATTGATCTCTCGTAAACGGCGCAATATTTTGGCTTGAAATTTTCAGAATTTTCATAAGGAAATATGCTCTTTCAGATAAAAATAAAAGTAAAATTTATGACAAAAAATTCTGAAATGTCACTTTAAGATAGTTATCTGGTAATATTAAAAAAACCTCGCAAGTAGAGATAGAAATAACATATTGTAACGAGGTAAAGAATGAGAAGCGACGACACATTATATCCTTTTTATCTTAGATAGTGCTGAGAAAAAACAAAACCTTCATGGGCAGTTCGTGATTTGATATCACAAGCGGCTTTCACAGTAATTGCCTTTCCAAATATCGATGGCGTTATTCTAATACCTCGTAACTGCAGCTTCAATCAAAATTTTAGACATACTTTACAAAAAGACGAAAGACCTATATCGATATTTTTCAACGAAAACCTCGTGTCTGCAGCTTTAAACAAGCCGCAGATACGAGGTTTTCGTAGAAAAGAGACGATATAGTCCTACATACCAACAGCATAAGTCTTCCCATCGTCATCGGTACATCCTGCTGAAAAGAACAATCGTGCTGGGACTTAGAAAATCAGTTCTTAACCCTTTCCCAAATGACAAAATTTTAGGGTGATCCACTTCAGAAAACGCCACAAATGACAAAATGGAAATCATTAAAGATAGAATTTGTGTAAAATATGACATGGAAAATATTGAGACAAAGGGAGAAATGTTGTATATTGTAAATTGTATTTTCGGCCGGTTGCCTACATATTTGAATAAAATTATGTTATGTTATGATATAGTCATAAGGTGACATCTAAAGCATATAACAGTGTACTACGTGTACTTCTGTCACCAATAGTAACACAAAAGCCAATCCCACAATCCAGGTCCCTTCTAACTTAGATGATTGACAGAGAAAAAACTGACTTTAAAGTAATGCTAGAAAGGGCAATGGCCGAGCTAGCGTTCGAAACCACTACCTTTGGATTGATAGACCCGGATACGACCTTACTGAGATATCTCACGAAGATTTTCATTAAAAACCTCGTAACTACAGATTGTTAGAAGGTGTAGTAATGAGGTTTTGTATGAAAAGTACAGAGACATCAATTTTCCATTTCCAATAGCCTCTTCACGTTTCGCTTTTGTACAACATAGACGCTATAGTTCATTTTTAAAAAAATATGTCTTGATGCAAAAATTGTTTATTCTAATGCATAGAAATACTATCAGATTTTTGAAGTTGTTATCTATAAGTGAAAAATGCGCCTTTAAAGTTGAGACAAAAATGACAAAATCCATATAAATCTGAACTGTTGTCCACAACAATTTGTTTAATTTTAGCACAAAAATATATATTTCTCGTAAACCATTCAATGTTTTGGCTTGAAATTTTCAGAATTTTTAGAAGAAAATATGCTCTTTCAGATAGAGAAAAGTAAAATTTATGTAAAAATGATCGTGAAATGTCACTTTAATGTAAATATGTAGTATATATTATAACAGAGCAACGGATAAGAGAGAGTGAACACACCCTTTTTTTTAATCCAAACCATATGTTGTGGGTACTCAATAAGCTGATTCTAGCGAGTACCCATATCATAGGGTTTGATGAACATTAAGTAAACTATTTCATTTTTATAAGTCATCAGCCCGTATACCCCATCTTATCAATAGCTCTGCTATAACTAGAACTGTCGCAAAGCGGACAAATACCCCCACTTGCGCCTTGTCACTGAAAAAGTGCTACAGGTGAAAAGGTTCTTGATTTAGAGCACTGAAACGGATTAAAATGAAGTCAGATTGAAACCTTGACCTTTGACCTTCATGACCCAAAGACGATAGGGCACCTCATTGGGTCATGGGCAACAATTGTGTTAAGTTTCATGCTTCTAGGTCAACCGGTTATTGACTTAGAGCACGGAAACGGATTTTTAACAAAATTCGATTGTGACCCCAAAATAATATAGTCCGGCAGAAAAATGGCATTTTTGACCGAACCTGGATTTGAATACCATAGAAAATGTTTTTTTTTTTGTTTCATAAAGCTGAGATGTTGTACATTTGAAAAATGGCGGGTATTAACCGGGTACCCTTGAGCAATTCTCAAAAATCAAGATGGCATCCAAGATGGCGGATAAGTAAGTTTTAGGTTTAAAAAAAAACACCAAAAAGTGTTCTAAAATCGTCTTTGAAATGGCAATAACTTATTTCATTTCATTCATGTGAAGTGCTAAGAGCGTCTTAGGTCTTTAGTTTATATAATTTAGTGAAATTTCTACCAGAATATAGCGTTTTTGCACTATCTTACCCCACCCACTACATTTAGCATAGGAAAAAATCTTCAAAAATGTACAACAATTGACTATTCATTCAATTTTGCATAAAAACACTCTAGAAAATAAAACTGCACAATAGACTAAAAATTTAGATGATATATAGTGTCTTTGAGAACTTGAAATGACTTCCAGAATGGCCGCCTTTTTAAAATACTTTGTAAGACTTGTACAATGTACATCTTTTTACACATTTTGTAAGGGTTTGGAAACATTTTATACAGAGCTACAGATTACAGGTTGTATTGGCTTTTTACAATGCAAGATATCTCTTAATGTTCATAAAACCATATGGTGTGGGTACTCATTGTTTTCTCGAGACATATGTAATGAGTACCCACAACATAGGCTTTGGATTTGAAATTGAAAAAAAATAATGTCTTTGCGCTCTCTTATCTGTTTACAATATCCATGAAAAAGTAATTTCGTCCTTAATAAAAGAATGATATTTTTACAAAACGAGTCAATTCCAAACGACCAGGCCGGTAAGAAAATGGGGGGAGTGGGTCTAAGCCCCCTAAGTTGGCCAAAAATGCCGAAATTTCCTTATTGTATACTGACAAGTTAAGGAAAAGGCATTCAATCCTCTCCAGTATTCAGACACTGGCCTGCATGGACAGGGGCTTAGCCCCCATATGAATTTGCTTCTTATTGGCTTGAAGCTGCAAGGTCATATCAACTTACCTTCTTACCCACTTATCTTCTACATCCATTGGAAAAACTAATTGAAAACATTACTGTCCTTGATACAATTTCATTATATGATCTTAAGACATCTTATAACAATATGTGCTCAGCAAACAGAATGATATGACCCGTAATGCTAACGGGACCCAGTGGAAAGTCAATAAAACAAAATTCAGAATAAGCAGACAACAACGAGTGACACATTTGGGAAATGTATGTATATAATAAGGTCTAGATCCAGAAAATTACCTTTCGGCGAAAAGCTTAGATCCTAGCCAGTGTACGCCGAGTGCATAGTCTGACCGAAGTCTATATTTTTCACACTTCCCAGATGATCTCTTTTTTAACATGTCACAACTTTGCCTCTGAATGTATATATTGGCAGTAACTGCTAGATGTAGATTTAGTGCACAAATAAATTTAACATCTTAGTGATCACAATTTAGTTATTTAAGTACTTGTTTGGCTTTCATTCTTAAGTCAATGTAAATTGATTGGATGCTTAAGTAACCATATCAAATTGCGTTGATTTTCAGGAGGCAAGGTAAAGGCGCATGAAACACTACTTAAGGTAACACAGAATATGTTCTGTTTGAAATCAAATTAGTTTAATCTTATACCTAAAATCCTAAATACATAAAGTTTTCATGCATCTTTACACGTCAATTTTATCTCATAAGTGTAACAGCTTTGACAACATTGTCTATTTTGTGAATCATTTAAAGTTGCTTGTTGCAGTCTATTACCTGCAACGACTGATACGTTGGACCAGTACAAGCACCTACTGATAGATGTCGGTATATAACTGTGATCAACCGTCACCTCAAATGAACCAGCTAGAGCACACTGAAATCAAGTCAATCTAGGCAATGATTCAATGTCTACTCTTTGCAGTAAACAAATGGATGGAAACAGCTTGAGTTGTGTACGCTATAAGGAAAGTGGTTAAGGATGCTTCTTGGCTGGAAAACGATCCCTGACTTCTCATTATAACGAGAAAATACACAGTAAATGTCTTGAGTGATGACTTTATCCTAAACTTGTGTTTGTTTCAAAGTGAATGAATGCCTAGGTATGCAACCATTTAATTACAACTGACATAATTCTATAGAAAATGTTTGGGTGCACTAAAATTTGCTTTGTGGTCTTTAAAAGAACCAGCATTTGAATTTACAGAAATTTAACCCGAATGATGAAGATCGTCTTACAATGTGTTAAAAAGTAGCCTATCAGAGTTGGCAAAGAGTTTATTTTCAGTCGTGGATATTTATCAAGCGATCATAAACCTTTATTGTCATGATTCTTATTGTCATAAAATTCTAAATATCCATGCTACTAATCAGAGGTGGTTTGAAAAAAGAGTTATTTACAATGAATGACAGACGTCGCATCTAGTGTGCAGCAAAATCATGGGTAGTTTCGCAAAGAGCTTATAGAGGGAAAGACGCGTTCTTCTGTCTGATATTATAGTAAAGACATATTAAATTTGTATTAAGCTCTGCTAAATGGATGTTGAATATGATTTGATTAAGTCTGTTAGTTACGGTTCTATTAAGATTGAGATGAGTTTCAATTATTGAAAACTGGAGTGGGTGGGGTAAAACATAGGACAGGTTGTCCACGGTTAGGGAAAAAGTCAGGGAAAAAATATTTTTTCAAGGTCAGGGAATTGTCAGGGAATTTTGGAATTGGTCAGGGAATTTTACAGTTTAAGCAAAAGTCAGGGAAAAGTCAGGGAATTTTGAAATAATTGGTGTATGAATGATAGAATGATAGAAAAAAATAAAGGCTAAGGCAGTTTCTTCATGATTGGCTATTTTGGTACTACAGATAATAACAATAACATTAATAATAATGTGATAAGTATAAATAAACCGCCAAACGTGGACAGACGGGCCTAACTGAACAGGTAAGCCAGGTATGTAAACGTAGTGGTTTTAAGAAGGCGTTTACCGTTAGATGTAATCACAACACCCATCTCACGTAGGACAGTCAATAGTTAAAAGTGCATTTGAGTCTCAATGTTGATGGTACCACTATAGTATTCATTATTCCAAATTGTTCTTTAGAAGAAACCGAAGGGACTAGCGCGGTCAACATTTTCATAAATTAAAGAACAAAATACGGTAAACATAAGTCAGGGAAATTTGATTTTAGTCAGGGAAAAGTCAGGGAATAGTCAGGGAATTTTGCTTTGCTCAAACTGTGGACACCCTGTAGGATATCTTCTTTTTTCTGTATGTAAATAAGGAATGCATGAAGCTGCTTGTACTAGTACATTAACATGTATTCACATATATGTATGTCGTATATGTTTTTATATATTATTCTAAAAAAGTAATAGACAACCAAAAGACAATACACTGTACTTTTTGTTTTTGTTAGAAATCACATTTTTTTCCATTTTTGGACGCCACTTTGAATTCTAAGTAGAGACGCAATTTTGCCTGACTTATCATTGCAAATATTTAATTTTATAATTTTGATAAAAGTCAGAGTATTTATTTCAATAGATTAAAGGAAATGTTAACAGTATTATGCGAAACTTTATTTTTCAATGTTAAATGAGGTGGGTGGGGTAAGATTTTACAAATTTACCAGACTTTTATAGAAATACCACTAAATATTGGATCTTTCACTGTTTATTTTCGTCACAGGTACTTTCTTAACATTTCTGGACATGTCCTAACAATTTTGTGTCATAAATGTATCCATTTGAACAGATATGTGATCGTGTTCCATGGTATTCGGCCATCTTGGACGCCATCTTGATTTCTAAGAATTGCTCAAGGTTACCCGGTTAATACCCGCCATTTTTCATAAGTACACCCTGTCAGCTTTCAGAAACAACAAAAACATTTTCTATGGTATTCGAATCCAGGTCAAGTGCTCTTTCTGCCGGACTAATAGGGCACTTCCTTGGGTCACGGGCAATAGCTGTGTAGAGTTTAATGATCCTAGGTCAAACGGTTCTTGAGTTAGAACGCGGAAACGAAAAAGTCTACGGACGGATGGACGGATGGACAGACAGACAGACATGGTGAAAGCAACATACCCCCCCCCCTCTACATCGTCGGTGTGGGGTATAATAAAATGAATACATACCTGGTTTAAAGTCGCCACACGCTTCCTCACACTTCTCTTTGGTCTCGAACCTGTTGTCGTTACCACGGCAACCACCATACACAAAAAATTCACATTTTCCAGTGTCTACGTTGTAATAATATCTATTATTTGTTCCTCTACACGGTCCCGGAGCTCTTGGTAATGGGCAAACTGTTTATAAAAACAAATGTGACCCGTCACGCTAAAAGGGACATTATCAGGAGTCCAAAAATCCAAATTTGTACAAACTGATCAGCTTCAGCACAGTTGAATCAGATTCCGCATGTTAAAAATGAAAACACAGAAAGATAGTGAAAATGTTCCAGATTCAGAAAATTGCATAAAAGTGAAAAATGTCGGGTCGGGTCTGGCTGCGCGGTCGATATTTTTCACACACCCGATAAGATCCATTTCAGAGTGATGAGTCACAAATATAAACGATTCAAATTCTCTTATTAATTAAGCATGGTGGGGATTGTGCATGATGGGATGGATAACGAATACGGACAAATTTGCCTCGCTTCAGGTAAGAAATTGTGCAATAATTTTCATATTTCTGCGTCAATTTCCAAGCGGTTTGTTGCATGTACCCTGCATTACTGAGCTCTTTCCTCGGATATATGACTTGTTTGTAGAATCTTTGTACTTTGTCCAAAAATTGATCCCAACCGATCAGGAAAACGACAGAAAAAACAGGTCATTTTTCTAGTCGGTTGGGATCGATTTTTCAGAAAAGTACAAGGAGTTTCCCGATAAGTAATACATCTGAGAAAAGGGATCAGTAAGACGGAGTACATGCAACAAACTGCATGAAAATTGACGCTAAAATAAGAAAGTTATTCCACAAATGCTTACCTGAAGCGTGGTTAATTTGGCCGTAGTCGTTACCATTTCGCTTTCTGGTCGGTTGGGAAAATATTTTCGAAAAAGTACCACGAGTTATCTAATATGTCATACATCCGATGAAAGAGCTCGGTAAGGCGGGGTACATGCAACAAACCTTTTGAAAATTGACGCACAAATAAGGAAGTTATTGCAAAAAATCTTACCAGAATCGAGATTATTTTGTCCGTATACGTTATCCATCCCATCATGCACAATCCCCACCGTGTTATGGGCAAGTCCGATTACTCGAAATACGTAGATCAGTCTTTCATTTTCCAAAAAATAATTGCTCATGGATTTATCTAATAGCTCGTCGACATGCGTCATTATACGGGGAAGGGTAAAACATTTATAAATGCAATAAGTACATATAATTACAATTTAGAATGGATCGACTAATTCACGTACCGTCTGCTGGGCATTTTGGACAACATTGTCCTTTCAAACTGATAGCGTTTTCGCAGTTCGGAGCAGCACATCCAGGAGATGCACAGATTATTTTCCCACTTCGAGTACATTTACAATTAAATTTACATGGGTCTGTACTGGGTACTGGGTCACCTGCAAAAATGGCAATTAATTGTGTACTAAAATAGACTTGGTTTACCGTTATGTTTTGATGAACCGACAGTGTTGTTATAAAATCTTGTATAAATGGACATCGAGTCGTGAGCCGTGACGAAAGGTTACGGTATATTCCAATACATGTAAATAGGGAGGAGTGTCTATTTTCCACTGAATAAAAGCGGACAATGACAGGTAATGCGTGCTGTCCGCCATGCCGTGTGAGTTCAGTAGCTGCATCTATATAGTACTTCGTCGATTTATTACAGGGAGACGGATTCGAGCCACATATTTTCATTATTCGAAATCCCTGTTCCCCCGTCAATTTAGACTCGCTGATCTTTGATCATTCACATGTCGTTGTCTATCTATAACCACGAATAGAATAAATGGGAAAGAATTTTGTGCTAAAAATAGACTTTGTTTACAGTTACGTTTTGATTAGCCGTCAGTGTTGTCATAAAATCTCGCAAATACGGCTTGAATCAAGCCGTAGTTACGGGATTTTATAACAACACCGACGAAATACTATTTGTTTGTCCGAACTAAACACTGTTAACTGAATAAAATTGTTCCCTATTATAGAAAAGTTGTTGTTGTAGATGATGTTGTATCACATGTCATGACGATTCCCTGTCGTGATACTCAAAATGTACCGGGTACCGTAAACTACGACTCCAGAGGTGAGCTTTTAAGAGCGAGATTCCTTAAAAAATCTTAACAGTTCTTAAGATATTTTAGAATAAAGCGTTTTTACTTTTAGAGTAAGATTTTAAAGACGCCCAATTGGAGGAGCCATTAACCTATACTTCTTGCGGAACCCCTCATTCAACTCTGCAAAGAAAATTTAAGAGGCGATTGACCGAGTGGTTCCGAATGCTTCCGAATTTATAGACACTTTGCGTCAGGTGAATAAAGTATAGAGCATTGGGAACTCAATTTCGGTCTCTAAAAACGCTTTATCTAAAGAAACCCTAAGAAATCTTGCAAAAATGTCGCTCTAAGACACGCACCTCTGGCACTAGTAAGTACCATAGGAACCGTTTTAGAAATTTAAGAAATTTTAATACATAGTCCAGACAAAATATAATGGTATATGTTTACAAACTTTAACCAGGTAAACAAGAAATATAATAATTATTTTTTTAACTTTCAATAAAGTTTTGCACCCGTTACTACGAATTTTGTACTTTCGAGATTCAAACCATCACGTCATGCAAAATACCAGTAGATTTGAGTTTGACACTGAAATGTTTACATAAGCTAATTATGTCAACATATATTATTACATCACCACCGTTCGTTAAATACGAACACAGACAGAAACTTTAATAAAACAAATACAGACCAATTTCATACGTTGTTCCGTCCTCGGCAGTGCATCCGCCTGTAATACATAGAAAATTATCACGTGATTGAATATCCCTTTCAAACATGAAAAATACACTGCTGAAAGATTTCATTGTCATAAGTTATCATCTGTATTGCACAGCCTTTGTCTCAGTACAATCCATATTTTATAAATATATTCTAGTCGAATTTGTTTGGTCAAACATCTAAACGGCCATTTAAAGGTACTCCATCCATCATTACATGCAGATACCAAATATTTTGTGTAACTTCGGGTGTCATCCGTGGCGACGAAAATTAACGATGATATACCTCGTCAATTCCTTGTCATTGATGACGGTCGAAATTGACGTGGGTTTACTATTGTGACGGTTAAAGGGAGGTAATATGACAGGCAATATGCTAATGAGATTGCCTGGCCAGAAAAGAACGTGAAAAAGTTGACCAATATAGAAACATCAGCCCATTTAGGGTTGAGGATCCCTTTCTCTGAATGGACTGGTTGTTGTCTGTATGTAGCCATGCATCTCGGCACGTTACAATTGGTGGCAGCGGTGGGATAACGTGATAGCCATCCCCAGCTATCCCTTACCCATGGTTACCCCCTTAGGACAGGTCAGGTCCTTGCCTAGAGTTGATGACTTCGGGGCGAAGTCATAGAAGTAGGGAGGAGTGTGACTGTTAAAGGGAGGTAATATGGCAGGCAATATGCTAATGAGATTGCCTGGCCAGAAAAGAACGTGAAAAAGTTGGTATACATATAGAAACATCAGCCCATTTAGGGTTGAGGATCCTTTTCTCTGAATGGACTGGTCGTTCTCTGTATGTAGTCATGCATTTCGGCACGTTACACTATCGTCAATTTATGTTGTCATGGATCACGCCTAAATTGCTTGTTCAAGGTGTTTAGTAGGCTATATAAAGTTCGATGGAATAATCAATACACATCATGTATTTGTACTTATTCTTGAACTGTTTTCAGTCAATATGATTCAGTTATAATTTTACTTTCAATGATAAAAGGAACAAGAAGAACAAACACAATTTTCCAGAGAATATAAAGGTACAACAAGCTTTCGATCTTTAAATTCTTCGAAATAGTATATTAGATCTCTCAAAATTGGTCTAGGTAGCAAAGACGTTAAAAGACTCGGCGTAGAATCGCGTGACACAAAATGTTTGATAACTAAAGGATATATAACTCTGTCAATCCTTGAAAAGAATTTGAAGCAGCTAAGACGAAAGAAACGCCAGAAATTTGTTGGGTGTGGGGAATGAACAACTTCCAATGAAAAATTCATTGACAACCAAACAGAATTTTGTTTTGTCCTAAAAACCCTTTTATGGTTCCATTTAAAGGATCCATCATATCCTGAAAACCCCTTACAAGTTTACACTTCCTCTGCTTCAATCCAAACTCAAATCGGTTTTTAATACCAAGTAAATATTGAATTGCCGATGTTGTTGCTGTTATTGTTAAGTAACGTGATTCCTCGCCGCTCAATAATATTAAGAAATAGAACAACAACATCGCTTTCTTCAAAAACCTCATAACTCTAGCTCCGTCCAGCCGCAGTTACGAAGAGTTTGAAGTAAAAAAGCGACATTGTTATTCCTCCTCAGAGATTTCCAGGCTTCTAAGTGAATAATATCTCAAAACAAGACATTGAATTTGAATCCTGACGCATATTGGTCTCAAATAAAACCAACATTCCATTCCACATGTCAAATACTTTATAATATCTGGTTAACATAACAACGAACCAAAAGGTGGTTACGTCCCAAATTTTAAATGTTAACATGAGTACTGTACTGTAGAACAGGCGTATTGGGTAGGTAAAGAACTGCTGATTATCCACATTTTCTTCTCAACAGTCGAAATATCCCAAATATGTTTATTTGAAGACACCAGATAGTTAGCCTTGTTTTTAAACGTGTTAATATACAACAGTACGAACCAACTGGTCTGCATGATGGACAACAGCGTCCTTTATAATGTACTTGGTATTCGAGGTCACATGGTAACTTTTTACAAGGTTTCTTTGTACAGTCTATATCCTCATTCCCTCGACAAATACACGTGTAACACTTTTTATGACCCCGCATGACGGCTCCTACAAAATACATTATTTTTTCAACTTCACACTGCCTTTATTAGTTTAAAGGTTATGCGAAATGAAGGATTGTATATATAAACTTCATGAAAAGACTGTGTATACCGTTTCAAAGTTAATTGTAACAGTTTATCTTTCACAAAAAGATGTAAAAATCTACAGGTGCGTTCACTGTAATGTTCTTCAGCCATGACATGGTACTGATTCAAAGGAAACCAATATAAAAAGAAATATATCCAAAAGGTTTCTTCAGGTTAGCATGCATGGATCACTAATAAATCGCATGCCAGAAAGAAATTTTAAGATATGACGTTTTAAGAAATACCTTCTAGGAAGACCATGTATCAATAAATCATCAAATGTGATGTTAATCAGATCAATGTGGGTTATAAATAGTACTAACCTACTTTGTACACCTTTCCATTGTTACCTGTACAGCCTCCTGAAATAAAGCCGCATAAACCAACTGTAGGTCAAAATATCGTGTAAAAAAGATGATAAATTATTCGACTTATCGAAAGAGAGAGACGAAAAAATATACGATTTTTGAACTCCTGTCCATTGCACATGTATATTGTTCGACATACGTGTGTACAATATTGTCGGACAGCAAAAGCAAAAACATACGTTTTAACATGTTTTTTTATTCCTCTTTAGCCATGTTTTAAATATGCATTCTCGCCCATTTTTTGTGAATGATCTTCTTTAATGATAATGATTAATATATACGCTAAATTAGATTTTACGTTAGCCTTTTGATTATCCATGTGCAAAATTTTAACTTACACTGACCTTCAACAGTTCTACTATGGATGTAAAACCATATCATTACAAACATACGCGTACATATTTGCGTTACACAGATTCACACATCCAAAAAATCCTACACAATATTACTCCTTCTCTGCTCCAAGACAAATTTAATCGGTGTAGTGTCAGCATCCCAGCAAACATGCTTATATGGGTCCTATATGGGATGTGTATGGGTAAGCCCATGTGGGTAGGCCCATATTGGACCCAAATAGGACCTATGTAGGTAAGCCAATGTGGGTTTGATCATAAGGGACCCAGATTGGTCCCATATTCCCAGCATATGGGCTGTGTATGGGCAAGCCCATATGGGTATGCCCATATAGGACCTATGTAGGAAAGCCCATGTTGTTTTGACTATGGGGGTCCCAGTTACAATAATCGGCTTGCGCCCATTCAAGTACAACAGAATATTTATGTATACATGAGCATATCTAAAATATCCATAATCTGAATCATGTAGCCTATAGAATTATAAGTTTTCAATTTGAATGACGATCTTATTTATATCCATCAAAATTAATGACCATCAAATCAATACAAATTGAAAAAAAACACAACAACATTAGATTCAGCAAGACAAGTAGCCTAAGGCAACAGCAATAAGACATGTCTAATCCTTTCGCGAACAAAACCTGGTATTGACTTCTCTAATAGAAAGGTAGGCCTAAATTGCAAAAAAAAACAAAAACATAGGCCTAGAGATATTAAATAGCAAAAGTTGATAATCGGCATTTTCTTCTTTTGCATACGTTTTTTCTGCGCTATATTGTACAGAAGTACATTCTTTGTCAATTTCGTTTTTTAAACATGGGCTTCATGTTGGATCATCCGAATTATTTTGTCGTTTTAACGGTGTTGCAACTGTAGTTAGTCTGTTCAAATCACTAACATAATCTTATCAATTAGTGTGTTACAAGGAGTTTTATGTATATTAAAGGGAAATAATTGAATATCTTGACCATAAATCATGTTTTTACAAAGCGTTTATGTAAAGAAAGCATTTGGCTTGATAATCCTATATGATTCTGTTAAAAGAAATTAAGTTGTGTACACAATTTCAAAAAAAGATAGAAATAAATCTAGACATAAAAATATATCAAAAAACATATAGATAGTTATAGAAAACCTCGAAAATGTTGTGACAGTTAAGACCCAATTCCTAGGCATCAAACCTTAGAAAATGTGACAAGGTCGTCAGACATACCTGGCGAGACCTTAATCCTCTATGGTGGGGAATAATTACCCTTTCTGAGCGAGAAGCTCTGGAAGGTTTTCATCTTCGATCAACACCAAACGAAAGCCAATAGAAATGGGTTAGATCAGGGCTGTCTATATGGGTCTGCCCATTTGGGACCCATATGGGTCCCAGATTGCATGTATATGGGCTGCCCAGATAGGACCCATACGGCCCCCGGTTGCACATCGTAAATGGGTCCCATATGGGTTACCTTTATGGGACCCATAAAGGTGCCCATAAGGGACCCATATGGGACCCATACAAATTGCTTGCTGGGATAATTACAAAAAATGTCCGCAATTTTGGAATTGCTGTTTTTGTTACGGGTTTCCCCGCCGCGAAAACAGTTTAAGACATAGTTCCTTATAGCATTTGAGACTATCATAGATGTTTCCAGATCATCCTGTGTCCTATTGAGGCCGCGGCCTTAGCGCAGTTGGTAGCGCACCTGACCCTCATACGAGAGGTCCCGGGTTCGATACCCGGCCGCGGCTAATACCCTTTCTGGCAAAATTGTCACCCACCAATGGGTTTGAAATCGTTAACCTAAGTGGGCGAGCAGCTGGAGGCTCGGTAAGGGTGTTGTGGTAGTACTGGTTTGAGAAACAACAGGAATCCATGGGTAGGTGCTCCAGCCGCCGCGATATGACCCTGGTAGTTGAAAACGGCGTAAAACCCCAATAAACTCAAACTGTGTCCTATTGACGAATGCTCTCGACCAACGCTGTGACACAGGCCAGAAAGAGACTACTACTTCTATATCAATCTGGATCAAATAGCGTTTTAATGCCGGTTTATCAGCACCTATGCTAGTCACAGTTGCCAAAAGGAATTTGTTTTCAAAGCATTGTTTATACGTTGCTAAACCTTGTAAAAACTTATATTGACGCCGACAAAATACTGAGAAATACTGAAAAATACAATCGTTTTTTCTATCAACGCTTGTAAGTGTTGTTTCTTCAAGCTATAAGTACGAATGTTTTGAAGCCATGGAAGCAGCAACTTGATGGGTTCAAGCACATTCTTCTCTTCCCTCAGAGACTTTCAGTCTTCTGATCGAACGAGATCTAAAAAAAACTTGGCAATTTTTGGAAAGCTAAGTGACATCCGGATGCATTTTCGTCTCATTCGAGACCATTGTTCCATACCACATATCAAATACTTGACACTTTCCGATACACATAATTACAAACCAAACGGTGGTTATCGCGAACACAGGCTCAAAATTTTATCTCATGGCCCGACTTTGAAATGTTATTATGTGTACTGTACAGTACAGACGGTACTCAGGGATGTGCAGAAATGCTGATTATCGGCATTTTCTTGTCGACAGTCAATATAATATTATTTTATAGATTTCCATTTGAAGACGTGCAGATAGTAAGGTTTGTTTTTAAACGTGTTCATATACAACAGTATTATACATTAAAAGTTAAACGAGAATCAATACGAATATTATGAGGTTATTTAACATGTCTTTGTACAATACTGAATTCTATTGGATGAATACTTTGCAGAACGAGGCTATATTTGGACGAGCCGATAGGCGAGTCTAAATATAGACTTGTTCTGCAAAGTATGAATCCAATAGAATTCGGTATTGTACAAAGACATGTTAAATGACCTCTTTATTTCACATCATTTTTTTCACACAAAACATGACAAAGATTATTTTTGTATAAAATTAAGATCTAGATCTAATTACTTTTAAATAGAATTCCAACGTGAAAAAAGGAAGAAAACAACATAGGCCTGTGTCATGAAAAAAAATGTAGGCCTCATGTACATTTCTAACGCTGTGAAATATACATGGCATCTGACATTAAATCTATATTTATCGATTTATGTTTGTCTCAAAAGATTGAATAGACCGTCATAAATTATGATAGTGTGAAATGTACATGAAATTTGTCATATAAACTATCTATCATGTCATGCGTAAATCAACAATGTAAACATTGACAGAAAAGGAGAAATTGCTGATAAACGGCAAATCTCCTTTTCTCTTAGAACTTTTTTGTCAAGCCTTTTAATGGACATCAAATCCAGGTCTTGTTTGGGAAAGGGTTAAGTGTGATTTTTATCATTGCTGCAAATTAAATGCGCTACAATTCAGAAATGTTTTGAAATGAAAATAATCTCTTTCGTGATGTTTAAAATCATTTTCTCCTTTTGTCTTAATGTATTGCCAATGTGTTTTTTCAATCACAGAATCAAAGCTATGTCTTGTTTAGGACAGTGAATTCAAAATATCATGTTGAAACAAACATTCAACTCTAATGCACAATTTTGCTTTTGCAAACGAGAACTCTACTAAAGGGAGATTACTCTTCGATGCGAATATGGATATTTTGTACTGCAGCCTCGATTTGGGAAAAGATCCATATTTGTACGGTTCAATCGATATTTGTAGGGTTCAAATGAGTGCAATGCATATTTGGACGGTTCAACCGGTGCATCGTACAATATCGATCTAGCCGCTTTGGAATATCGAGAATCCCGTGCGTCCACGCAATTATCTCGTGCGTGCAATACGGCTCTAGGTATTGTATACTCACGTGGTACGAATGGGGTGATTTGATTGGTTTACTACTTTCGGGTGTGAAATAATTTGGTTTATTTTAGGGTGGACAGGTATAAATATGTATTAGTTGTTACTATAAATATACTCAGTTCCAAAAGAAAGTGTGCACTTTTCAATTTTACTTATACAGTCAAATCTCTCTATGTCGAACTTTGTGGGACCTACGAGAAAACTTCGACGTATAGAATGTTCGACGAAGAGATATTTTGAAGACAAGCGGCCATCATCGCTTTTATGGGCATGTCATGTCATGTCGGTCGGAGTTGCTGGATACCCCCCCCCCCCCAACCCCCCACCCCCCGTGTTGACCCGGGTCATTTACCAAACAAGTCCTGCGTGGAATAAGCGTTAGATGCTTCTGTAGTCATTGTGAATACAAATCGTCGTTGTAAATGCAAATCCTCGTACCTCGTTTTTTGGAAGATTTTTAAGGGGAAAGAAAAAAGTGCAATTACTTTTCCCAAACTGAAAGGTTTACTTGATATTTGGACATATTGTTCACTAATAAGGTGTCATTGAAATTGATCAGTAAAATATCTCAAAACCTTCAAGAATTGTCTTAACCTGGCACACAATGTTTTACTTTGTAAATCGCAAAAATCTACATACGAGGTTTCGCACTTACACCGACGAAATGTAACGCTGTGTAAAATTTCCCACGCCTTTTTATTTTAAATCATCAAATCACCCATTTTTGACGTCCTCAACAGTAATTAATACAAAAAATCAAGCACAATCAGGTAAAAATCAATATTCGATAAAGGTTAACACCTGTGTTGATTGCTCGAGTTGACGGTTCAAAAGGTGTGAAAAACTGACTTGATTGCAATTATCATCGTGTAAATCTGAGGTTCGTAGTAAAGAGGTGTGAATGTGTGCAAATATAGGCGGTTGGACTTCGAAATTGGTTCGACGTAAGGAGGGAGTTCGTGCAAGAGAAAACGACGTATAGAGGTTGAAATATAAAGAAATAAAGAGCAAATGAATCGGGACTTGAAAATTACTTCGACGTAGGGAGAACTTCGGCTAAGGGAGGTTCGACATAAAGAGATTTGACTGTACCTTAATTTTCACAAAGATAATGGCAATGTAGGGAATAAAAGTGATATCATACTTCAGATTAGACCTTAAAGAAAATTGGCATCACAATAGATGTCGATAGAATTACTCATATTGCATACACAGAGTCAGATCATTATGGTGTTGATGGTGTTGAGATTTGCACTCCTTGCAGCTTTTCCTGTGGATAGAGTTACAAGCTTATATGCCGTTGTAGGGTTTGGCCAGGCCTTACAAGCCATTTCCACATTAAAGTTTGAATTTTCTTGTAGACGTTAGTAATCGCTACGTTAGTAGTCTAGTGAATCGCCGTCGAAAGGTGCAATAACGTTCTAAAGCGAATTTGTTAGCCTTTAAGATGCCATACAAATGAACAATTGCCATTAGAACATAAATACCGTACAAATTCGAATTTTGGGGAGTTTTTTTGGTTTCATCAGGTTCGGTCTTGCTCACCAACGTAAATTGTAATTCGTTTCACGCTAATGCACTTTTTACAAATGTAATGAACATGTGATTTTATGCTACACTATGCCAACAGGATTGCAGAGAGTGTAATTACTGATCGATAACTCATCCAGCACGTGAGGCATACCTTAAACACTAAAAATGCAAAATCGCAATCAAGCCGAAAATTCGTGCGTGCTATGTGATTTCTTCATCAATTTATCGTCTGTCAATAGTCTTGAGATGTGTCGTACAAAATTTCATTGTGGTAGACGATATACTTTTCGAAATATTCGAAATTTAAAAGTGCACACTCTCTTCTGGAACTGAGTATAGTCACATATACCTCCTGTCTCCCCTATTATCCGTTATAGGTCTATTCCCTCATTAGTACAAGATTTTGAATCGTTTATACGAACCAGCTGGTCTGCATGATGGACAACAGCGTCCTTTATAATGTACTTGGTATTCGAGGTCACATGGTAACTTTTTACAAGGTTTCTTTGTACAGTCTATATTCTCATTCCCTCGACAAATACACGTGTAACACTTTTTATGACCCCGCATGACGGCTCCTACAAAATACATTATTTTTTTAACTTCACTTTGCCTTTATTAGTTTAAAGGTTATGCGAAATAAAGGATTGCATATTTATACTTCATGAAAAGACTGTGTATACCGTTTCAAAGTTAATTGTAACAGTTTATCTTTCACAAAAAGATGTAAAAATCTACAGGTGCGTTCACTGTAATGTTCTTCAGCCATGACATGGTACTGATTCAAAGGAAACCAATATAAAAAGAAATATATCCAAAAGGTTTCTTCAGGTTAGCATGCATGGATCACTAATAAATCGCATGCCAGAAAGAAATTTTAAGATATGACGTTTTAAGAAATACCTTCTAGGAAGACCATGTATCAATAAAACATCAAATGTGATGTTAATCAGATCAATGTGGATTATAAATAGTACTAACCTACTTTGTACACCTTTCCATTGTTACCTGTACAGCCTCCTGAAATAAAGCCGCATAAACCAACTGTTGGTCAAAATATCGTGTAAAAAAGATGATAAACTATTCGACTTATCAAAAGAGAGAGACGAAAAAATATACGATTTTTGAACTTCTGTCCATTGCACATGTATATTGTTCGACATACGTGTGTACAATATTGTCGGACAGCAAATGCAAAAACATACGTTTTAAAATGTTTTCTTATTCTTCTTTAGCCATGTTTTAAATATGCATTCTCGCCCATTTTTTGTGAATGATCTTCTTTTATGATAATGATTAATATATACGCTAAATTAGATTTTTAGTTAGCCTTTTGATTATCCATGTGCAAAATTTTAACTTCCTCTGACCTTCAACAGTTCTACTATGGATGTAAAACCATATCATTACAAACATACGCGTACATATTTGCGTTACACAGATTCACACATCCAAAAAATCCTGCACAATATCACTCCTTCTCTGCTCCAAGACAAATTTAATCGGTGTAGTGTCAGCATAATTACAAAAAATGTCCGCAATTTTGGAATTGCTGTTTTTGTTACGGGTTTCCCCGCCGCGAAAACAGTTTTAGACAAAATTCCTTATAGCATTTTTAGACTATCATAGATGTTTCCAGATCATCCTGTGTCCTATTGACGAATGCTCTCGACCAACGCTGTGACACAGGCCAGAAAGAGACTACTACTTCTATATCAATCTGGATCAAATAGCGCTTTAATGCCGGTTTATCAGCACCTATGCTAGTCACAGTTGCCAAAAGGGATTTGTTTTCAAAGCATTGTTTATACGTTGCTAAACCTTGTAAAAACTTATATTGACGCCGACAAAATACTGAGAAATACTGAAAAATACAATCGTTTTTTCTATCAACGCTTGTAAGTGTTGTTTCTTCAAGCTATAAGTACGAATGTTTTGAAGCCATGGAAGCAGCAACTTGATGGGTTCAAGCACATTCTTCTCTTCCCTCAGAGACTTTCAGTCTTCTGATCGAACGAGATCTAAAAAAAACTTGGCAATTTTTGGAAAGATAATTGACATCCGGATGCATTTTCGTCTCATTCGAGACCATTGTTCCATACCACATATCAAATACTTGACACTTTCCGATACACATAATTACAAACCAAACGGTGGTTATCGCGAACACAGGCTCAAAATTTTATCTCATGGCCCGACTTTGAAATGTTATTATGTGTACTGTACAATACAGACGGTACTCAGGGATGTGCAGAAATGCTGATTATCGGCATTTTCTTGTCGACAGTCAATATATATTTTATAGATTTCCATTTGAAGACGTGCAGATAGTAAGGTTTGTTTTTAAACGTGTTAATATACAACAGTATCATACATTCAAAGTTAAACGAGAATCGATACAAATATTTTGGTTTATTTTAGGGTGGACAGGTATGAATATGTGTTAGTTGTTACTATAAATATACTCAGTTCCAAAAGAAAATGTGCACTTTTCAGTTTTACTCATACCTTAATTTTCACAAAGATAATGGCAATGTAGGGAATAAAAGTAATATCATACTTCAGATTAGACCTTAAAGAAAATTGGCATCACAATAGATGTCGATAGAATTACTCATATTGCATACACAGAGTCAGATCATTATGGTGTTGATGGTGTTGAGATTTGCACTCCTTGCAGCTTTTCCTGTGGATAGAGTTACAAGCTTATATGCCGTTGTAGGGTTTGGCCAAGCCTTACAAGCCATTTCCACGTTAAAGTTTGAATTTTCTTGTAGACGTTAGTAATCGCTACGTTAGTAGTCTAGTGAATCGCCGTCGAAAGGTGCAATAACGTTCTAAAGCGAATTTGTTAGCCTTTAAGATGCCATACAAATGAACAATTGCCATTAGAACATAAATACCGTACAAATTCGAATTTTGGGGAGGTTTTTTGGTTTCATCAGGTTCGGTCTTGCTCACCAACGTAAATTGTAATTCGTTTCACGCTAATGCACTATTTACAAATGTAATGAACATGTGATTTTATGCTACACTATGCCAACATGATTGCAGCGAGTGTAATTACTGATCGATAACTCATCCAGCACGTGAGGCATACCTTAAACACTAAAAATGCAAAATCGCAATCAAGCCGAAAATTCGTGCGTGCTATGTGATTTCTTCATCAATTTATCGTCTGTCAATAGTCTTGAGATGTGTCGTACAAAATTTCATTGTGGTAGACGATATACTTTTCGAAATATTCGAAATTTAAAAGTGCACACTCTCTTCTGGAACTGAGTATAGTCACATATACCTCCTGTCTCCCCTGTTATCCGTT
Source organism: Fragum sueziense (assembly GCA_963680895.1). Lineage (NCBI taxonomy): Eukaryota > Metazoa > Mollusca > Bivalvia > Cardiida > Cardiidae > Fragum > Fragum sueziense. The sequence goes on along the minus strand of OY804595.1, from coordinate 7,617,632 downwards.
ATAGGTCTATTCCCTCATTAGTACAAGATTTTGAATCGTTTATACGAACCAGCTGGTCTGCATGATGGACAACAGCGTCCTTTATAATGTACTTGGTATTCGAGGTCACATGGTAACTTTTTACAAGGTTTCTTTGTACAGTCTATATTCTCATTCCCTCGACAAATACACGTGTAACACTTTTTATGACCCCGCATGACGGCTCCTACAAAATACATTATCTTTTTTAACTTCACTTTGCCTTTATTAGTTTAAAGGTTATGCGAAATAAAGGATTGCATATTCATACTTCATGAAAAGACTGTGTATACCGTTTCAAAGTTAATTGTAACAGTTTATCTTTCACAAAAAGATGTAAAAATCTACAGGTGCGTTCACTGTAATGTTCTTCAGCCATGACATGGTACTGATTCAAAGGAAACCAATACAAAAAGAAATATATCCAAAAGGTTTCTTCAGGTTAGCATGCATGGATCACTAATAAATCGCATGCCAGAAAGAAATTTTAAGATATGACGTTTTAAGAAATACCTTCTAGGAAGACCATGTATCAATAAAACATCAAATGTGATGTTAATCAGATCAATGTGGGTTATAAATAGTACTAACCTACTTTGTACACCTTTCCATTATTACCTGTACAGCCTCCTGAAATAAAGCCGCATAAACCAACTGTAGGTAAAAATATCGTGTAAAAAAGATGATAAACTATTCGACTTATCAAAAGAGAGAGACGAAAAAATATACGATTTTTGAACTTCTGTCCATTGCACATGTATATTGTTCGACATACGTGTGTACAATATTGTCGGACAGCAAATGCAAAAACATACGTTTTAAAATGTTTTCTTATTCTTCTTTAGCCATGTTTTAAATATGCATTCTCGCCCATTTTTTGTGAATGATCTTCTTTTATGATAATGATTAATATATACGCTAAATTAGATTTTTAGTTAGCCTTTTGATTATCCATGTGCAAAATTTTAACTTCCTCTGACCTTCAACAGTTCTACTATGGATGTAAAACCATATCATTACAAACATACGCGTACATATTTGCGTTACACAGATTCACACATCCAAAAAATCTTGCACAATATCACTCCTTCTCTGCTCCAAGACAAATTTAATCGATGTAGTGTCAGCATAATTACAAAAAATGTCCGCAATTTTGGAATTGCTGTTTTTGTTACGGGTTTCCCCGCCGCGAAAACAGTTTTAGACAAAGTTCCTTATAGCATTTTTAGACTATCATTGATGTTTCCAGATCATCCTGTGTCCTATTGACGAATGCTCTCGACCAACGCTGTGACACAGGCCAGAAAGAGACTACTACTTCTGTATCAATCTGGATCAAATAGCGTTTTAATGCCGGTTTATCAGCACCTATGCTAGTCACAGTTGCCAAAAGGGATTTGTTTTCAAAGCATTGTTTATACGTTGCTAAACCTTGTAAAAACTTATATTGACGCCGACAAAATACTGAGAAATACTGAAAAATACAATCGTTTTTTCTATCAACGCTTGTAAGTGTTGTTTCTTCAAGCTATAAGTACGAATGTTTTGAAGCCATGGAAGCAGCAACTTGATGGGTTCAAGCACATTCTTCTCTTCCCTCAGAGACTTTCAGTCTTCTGATCGAACGAGATCTAAAAAAAACTTGGCAATTTTTGGAAAGCTAATTGACATCCGGATGCATTTTCGTCTTATTCGAGACCATTGTTCCATACCACATATCAAATACTTGACACTTTCCGATACACATAATTACAAACCAAACGGTGGTTATCGCGAACACAGGCTCAAAATTTTATCTCATGGCCCGACTTTGAAATGTTATTATGTGTACTGTACAGTACAGACGGTACTCAGGGATGTGCAGAAATGCTGATTATCGGCATTTTCTTGTCGACAGTCAATATATATTTTATAGATTTCCATTTGAAGACGTGCAGATAGTAAGGTTTGTTTTTAAACGTGTTAATATACAACAGTATCATAGATTCAAAGTTAAACGAGAATCGATAGAAATATTTTGGTTTATTTTAGGGTGGACAGGTATGAATATGTGTTAGTTGTTACTATAAATATACTCAGTTCCAAAAGAAAGTGTGCACTTTTCAGTTTTACTCATACCTTAATTTTCACAAAGATAATGGCAATGTAGGGAATAAAAGTGATATCATACTTCAGATTAGACCTTAAAGAAAATTGGCATCACAATAGATGTCGATAGAATTACTCATATTGCATACACAGAGTCAGATCATTATGGTGTTGATGGTGTTGAGATTTGCACTCCTTGCAGCTTTTCCTGTGGATAGAGTTACAAGCTTATATGCCGTTGTAGGGTTTGGCCAGGCCTTACAAGCCATTTCCACGTTAAAGTTTGAATTTTCTTGTAGACGTTAGTAATCGCTACGTAAGTAGTCTAGTGAATCGCCGTCGAAAGGTGCAATAACGTTCTAAAGCGAATTTGTTAGCCTTTAAGATGCCATACAAATGAACAATTGCCATTAGAACATAAGTACCGTACAAATTCGAATTTTGGGAAGGTTTTTGGTTTCACTAGGTTCGGTCTTGCTCACCAACGTAAATTGTAATTCGTTTCACGCTAATGCACTATTTACAAATGTAATGAACATGTGATTTTATGCTACACTATGCCAACATGATTGCAGCGAGTGTAATTACTGATCGATAACTCATCCAGCACGTGAGGCATACCTTAAACACTAAAAATGCAAAATCGCAATCAAGCCGAAAATTCGTGCGTGCTATGTGATTTCTTCATCAATTTATCGTCTGTCAATAGTCTTGAGATGTGTCGTACAAAATTTCATTGTGGTAGACCATAATATTATACTTTTCGAAATATTCGAAATTTAAAAGTACACACTCTCTTCTGGAACTGAGTATAGTCACATATACCTCCTGTCTCCCCTATTATCCGTTATAGGTCTATTCCCTCATTAGTACAAGATTTTGAATCGTTTATACGAACCAATTGGTCTGCATGATGGACAACAGCGTCCTTTATAATGTACTTGGTATTCGAGGTCACATGGTAACTTTTTACAAGGTTTCTTTGTACAGTCTATATCCTCATTCCCTCGACAAATACACGTGTAACACTTTTTATGACCCCGCATGACGGCTCCTACAAAATACATTATTTTTTTTTAACTTCACTTTGCCTTTATTAGTTTAAAGGTTATGCGAAATAATGGATTGCATATTTATACTTCATGAAAAGACTGTGTATACCGTTTCAAAGTTAATTGTAACAGTTTATCTTCCCAAAAAGATGTAAAAATCTACAGGTGCGTTCACTGTAATGTTCTTCAGACATGACATGGTACTGATTCAAAGGAAACCAATATAAAAAGAAATATATCCAAAAGGTTTCTTCAGGTTAGCATGCATGGATCACTAATAAATCGCATACCAGAAAGAAATTTTAAGATATGACGTTTTAAGAAATACCTTCTAGGAAGACCATGTATCAATAAAACATCAAATGTGATGTTAATCAGATCAATGTGGGTTATAAATAGTACTAACCTACTTTGTACACCTTTCCATTATTACCTGTACAGCCTCCTGAAATAAAGCCGCATAAACCAACTGTAGGTAAAAATATCGTGTAAAAAAGATGATAAACTATTCGACTTATCAAAAGAGAGAGACGAAAAAATATACGATTTTTGAACTTCTGTCCATTGCACATGTATATTGTTCGACATACGTGTGTACAATATTGTCGGACAGCAAATGCAAAAACATACGTTTTAAAATGTTTTCTTATTCTTCTTTAGCCATGTTTTAAATATGCATTCTCGCCCATTTTTTGTGAATGATCTTCTTTAATGATAATGATTAATATATACGCTAAATTAGATTTTTAGTTAGCCTTTTGATTATCCATGTGCAAAATTTTAACTTCCTCTGACCTTCAACAGTTCTACTATGGATGTAAAATCATATCATTACAAACATACGCGTACATATTTGCGTTATACAGATTCACACATCCAAAAAATCCTGCACAATATCACTCCTTCTCTGCTCCAAGACAAATTTAATCGGTGTAGTGTCAGCATAATTACAAAAAATGTCCGCAATTTTGGAATTGCTGTTTTTGTTACGGGTTTCCCCGCCGCGAAAACAGTTTTAGACAAAGTTCCTTATAGCATTTGAGACTATCATAGATGTTTCCAGATCATCCTGTGTCCTATTGACGAATGCTCTCGACCAACGCTGTGACACAAGCCAGAAAGAAACTACTACTTCTATATAGTCAGGGCACGAATTTAGAAAAGTTATCACATAAGGCATTTTGTGAAGAAAAGGGTTTGAGATCGGTTTTAAGGGTATTTTGGTATGCTGAATCCGAAAAACAATGTTGCCAAGCTGAAAAATGGCTTCTTCATCATCTAATTTTCATATTTTTAAAATGGCCGCCAAAACCTCAATTATGCAATAATAATGTTGTTTCGTATCATTTTTTCGACATGTTTTGTTCTAAATATTGCAAATTTCATGTTAATGGACTAAAACTAAATCGTCTACCACGTAAATGAAAAACAAAAATGGCCCTTTCACCATCTAATTTGCATATTTTCAAAATGGCCGCCAAAAACATGGAATCCGCTATATAGTATCAAAGTTTTTGGCATAATCTTAACCAAATTGTTGAGATATTTTGCTATAAATTGTTTAAAACTAATGAGTAATTAATTTCAAAGGTAAATAGAACCATGTTGACACTATTTTTAATAATCTTTTACCGTATTACTGACAATAAAACCTTTTTAAACATACAGAATATCACTTTCAAGTTTCAAGTTTTTGGCAAAATCTTAACCAAATTGTTGAGAAACTTTGCTATAAATTGCTTAAAACTAAAGAGTAAATAAATTCAAAAGTAAATAGAACCATGTTGACACTATTTTTAATAATATTTTACCGTATTACTGACAATAAAACCTTTTTAAACGTACAGAATTTCACTTTCACATTGAATTTATTTTATCATTTTTTTATCATTTTTTTTTTAAATCGCCGTTAAAACACACAACTTTTATCAACAATACCATTTTAGGCGTTTACATATACATTTTTATTTACATAAAAAAAACTTGGACATTTTAGATTTAGCGTACATAAAATAATTTAGGTCATTTTCAAAATAAAGCCAAGTTAAATTTTTCAACACGTCTTTGGTACTTATGACTAGATTGGAATGAGCTCAGTAATCCCTCTTGCATTATGGAAAAAATATCATTTGAATTCATTTATACCAATATTGATTTGAAAACAGAAAATGTCATAAGAGCTAAGCACCGTACTTATTATAATAAAACCGATAACACACCCTGTATACGGTTTTTAAATTGAGTTGCATGCCAAAGAATGTGAATGTATCTAAGTTTCAAGTATAAAAGTGCTGCCTTCGTATAATCTAACATTAAGTGCTAGCGCACTTACGATCCTGTACAAAATTTATGTTCTCGCTGGTGATTAGACATTTCCCTGTCTTCTTAAAGGGTCCATGCTAGATATTTCAGGCATCAGAACAACATGGGGACATTTAGAGCTTACTAGGTGGTGTGCACGTTGTATTTTCTGGGCAGAAAAAGGATTATGTCCTTGGTACTAAGATTTTCATCAAAGATTACTTTCCTATAAGTTAAATGAGAAACTAACAATGTGGTAGGTAAAGTTAGATACAAACTTCATATAGAAGGATTAAATGAATTCGATGCAAATTTTCATGATACAGTAAGTATCTACCCATATAGGTTGACCAATCCGTATAATATTTCTTGAAATTATATTTTTACCTGCTTTTATGTTTGACATACTAGCATGGCCCCTCTTAGAATGTCGAAAAGTTATCTAGAAACACGCATGAAAAAAAGACGACTACACTGATGCCAAGAAGTATTAAAATTATCAGAAGTAACGTAGGCGTTGTAAACAAGCACAACGTTTTTGATACATGTAGATAAATTGGTTACTGTATTTGTTAGAATTCAAAACGTTGATACTTGTAGATAAGTTGGTTACTGTATTTGTTAGAATTCAGAAAGCGCATCTTAAAACCGACTACATTTAAAAGACATTTTGCAAATCTTGGGTCAGCAACAAAGTTCAGCATTATCAAAGACATTGAACAGAATATTTGTATTCGGTACAACAGCATAATTTATCATATGAGAGATACCTAACACTCGATTAAAAACTGTCATTACAATGTTTCTTTTCATGTAACAAATCTGATTTTGTACACATCCAAAGACAATAAACTTTCGTAACAGATGGAGCTGGATATTGAAACTTAGTGTTCCTTTTTGAGATTATTCTTACACGAGAATCGATGAAATTAATGTAAACATCTGCAGATTACCAGTTAATAATTGAACATAAGCTTAAGATTGTATTATTCAAACATAATTATATGACAATGGGAAATTTGAAATATCAGAATTTGATTCCTTCATGTCAATAATAATGAAGCTATTAATGTCTCTGTGCAGTATCAGGCGAAAAAACACTTCTCTTATCATTATCATTTCTTTCTTACTTGCCTTTCAGTTAAGGTCGCATTGTGTGAAGAAATGTTGAGCATTGAAGACGCCAATGCCTCTGTCTAGGCAATTTTTATTAATGTCCTGGTGTGGCGTCCATATTTGAACCTTCATGTTAAACTTGTGTCAACTTTGAACGCATGGGATATACACTAAGAAATCCATATTTTATATTTATGACAGTTCATGACATATGATATGTCATGAGCACAGCTCAAAAAGGGAGTTTTTCATACAAATGCTACATGTCTTTCCTTCAGCAGTACACAACCAATGATAGGGGCTCTCGATGAAACTGTCAGTACTTTACCTATTATCATTAAATAGATGTTATAGTTCTAACAGTTTCGGATAAAGCTGCAAAAGTTCAATAAAAAACAACAGAGAATCTGTATCCAGGGCTTGAGGGTTCGAACCCATGGGTGTCAAAATCCTTTTTGACATATTACAAAAAGTCTGTTACCAAAGGGTGAATCGCTTACATATAATATACATGTGCATGTGAGAAGCAGCTATTGACTTTGATCTGATGTTGTTATTGTTCGAAACATGTCAGGAACATGCTGAATATGTGCATCAGTCACTGTAATGTTACTGACAATTCAACCATATTCAATCATTTAAGTTTATGAAACATGTATTTGTTGACTAGAAAATCTGTATTATATAGTATATTAGTCACTAGATCTATATCCAGTGTCTAGTATTCTCTGTATCGTATGTAGATCGGTAAGTTGTTTCTTTGAAATAGTGTCAAAATGAACAAGTATTGTTTCTTCTGGAAAATTGAAGGTCGACATGACCATATAGTAAATCAAGTTTGCCACACTTAACTAATTTTGTAATCTAACAAAATGTTGAAAGCTAAGATAATTGTACTTTTTGATATTGTCCTGGAGTGCCTAAGTTGGTTACCTGTTTAGTATGACTTGTGTTCAATTTCAAATAATTATACACTATTTTATTTTTAAGGATATCAAAATGTGAATTAAAACGATTTTAGTAACTTTATCTTCCGCAGTTTAGGATCATGAGTGTATATGAAAGTGCAAAAAAATGGAATTTTCCACAAAATGGAAGTCCCAACACTACACTATCCTTTACTAGAATGAATACGGTAAACCATTTTCCAAAATTTTTGGACATTGATTTATATTTCTAAGAATTTATTGTGAATATCTTGGCAACAAGTTTAATGAAATCATGATTTCAATATAGTGGATAGGATTTATCATTATTTTGGCAAAATTTTGTGAACAATTATTTACATGGTTTTTAAATTGGCGTGTTTGATGAGTAGGCCTACTAAAAGAACTAATATATGGTCAAAGTGCCTGTGCTCAAATTTGCTTTCTTTATCATATCTGCTTTTGAAACTTTACCTTTAATGCATAACATTTTCAAAATAGTACTTTGAATCATTTTACTGCATTTCACACGGGAAAATAAAATGTAGATTAATGTTATTGTTTCAATGGGGTTTATTGCCATTTATACGGTAATTTTCAAAAATGAATCTAATTTGTTTTCCGAATTACCTATAAAATAATTTAGTTTTGGTCTGTTAACAGGAAATTTGCGATATTTAAAACAAGATATGTCGAAAACATAATGAATAACAACATTATTATTGCATATTTAAGGTTTTGGCGGCCATTTTGAAAATATGCAAATTAGATGATGAAGGAGCCATTTTTCAGCTTGGCAACATTGTTTTTCGGACTCAGCATACTCAAATACCCCTAGAGCCGATCTCAAACCATTTTCTTCACAAAATGCCTATACCTTAAAAACTAAGCGACTTTTTCAGAATTTTGTCCTGACTAATATCAATCTGGACCAAAAAGCGTTTTAATGCCGGTTTATCAGCACCTATGCTAGTCACAGTTGCCAAAAGGGATTTGTTTTCAAAGCATTGTTTATACGTTGCTAAACCTTGTAAAAACTTGACGCCGACAAAATACTGAGAAATACTGAAAAATACAATCGTTTTTTCTATCAACGCTTGTAAGTGTTGTTTCTTCAAGCTATAAGTACGAATGTTTTGAAGCCATGGAAGCAGCAACTTGATGGGTTCAAGCACATTCTTCTCTTCCCTCAGAGACTTTCAGTCTTCTGATCGAACGAGATCTAAAAAAAACTTGGCAATTTTTGGAAAGCTAATTGACATCCGGATGCATTTTCGTCTCATTCGAGACCATTGTTCCATACCACATATCAAATACTTGACACTTTCCGATACACATAATTACAAACCAAACGGTGGTTATCGCGAACACAGGCTCAAAATTTTATCTCATGGCCCGACTTTGAAATGTTATTATGTGTACTGTACAATACAAACGGTACTCAGGGATGTGCAGAAATGCTGATTATCGGCATTTTCTTGTCGACAGTCAATATACACGGTGGGGATTGTGCATGATGGGATGGATAACGAATATGGAGTATACGGACAAATTTTGCCTCGCTTCAGGTAAGAAATTGTGCAATAATTTTCTTATTTCTGCTCCAATTTTCAAGCGGTTTGTTGCATGTACCCCGCATTAGTGATCTCTTTCCTCTCCTCGTATATATGACTTGTTTGTAGAAACTTTGTACTTTGTCCAAAAATTGATCCCAACCGACTAGAAAAACGACAAAAAATTCAGGCCCCTTTTCTAGTCGGTTGGGATCGGTTTTTGAGAAAAGTAAAGGGAAGTTCCAGATAAAAAATACATCTGAGAAAAGGGCTCAGTAAGACGGAGTACATGCAACAAACCGCATGAAAATTGACTCAGAAATAAGAAAGTTATTGCACAAATTCTTACCTGAAGCGTGGATAATTTGGCTGTAGTCGTAACCATTTCGCTTTCTGGTCGGTTGGGACAATATTTCGGAAAAAGTATCATGAGTTATCTAATATGTCATACATCCGATGAAAGAGCTCGATAAGGCGGGGTACTTGCAGCAAACCACTTGAAAATTGATACAGAAATAACAGAGTTATTGCAAAATGTCTTACCTGAAGCGAGGCGAGTTGGCATCAAATTTTGTGCAAAAAATAGACTGAGTTAAACCGTTATGTTTTGATAAACCGCCGGTGTTGTTATAACATCTCGTAACTACGGTTTGATTCAAGCCGTAGTTACGAGATTTTATAACAACACCAACGAAATACTATTTATTTGTCCGAAATTACGTCACGGTTTACTTGATAAAATCATTCCCTATTGTCGGTAGTCGTTATCCATCCCATCATGCACAATCCCCACCGTGATATATATTTTATAGATTTCCATTTGAAGAAGTGCAGATAGTAAGGTTTGTTTTTAAACGTGTTAATATACAACAGTATTATACATTCAAAGTTAAACGAGAATCGATACAAATATTTTGGTTTATTTTAGGGTGGACAGGTATGAATATGTATTAGTTGTTACTATAAATATACTCAGTTCCAAAAGAAAGTGTGCACTTTTCAGTTTTACTCATACCTTAATTTTCATAAAGATAATGGCAATGTAGGGAATAAAAGTGATATCATACTTCAGATTAGACCTTAAAGAAAATTGGCATCACAATAGATGTCGATAGAATTACTCATATTGCATACACAGAGTCAGATCATTATGGTGTTGATGGTGTTGAGATTTGCACTCCTTGCAGCTTTTCCTGTGGATAGAGTTACAAGCTTATATGCCGTTGTAGGGTTTGGCCAGGCCTTACAAGCCATTTCCACGTTAAAGTTTGAACTTTCTTGTAGACGTTAGTAATCGCTACGTTAGTAGTCTAGTGAATCGCCGTCGAAAGGTGCAATAACGTTCTAAAGCGAATTAGTTAGCCTTTAAGATGCCATACAAATGAACAATTTCCATTAGAACATAAACCGTACAAATTCGAATTTTGGGGAGTTTTTTGGTTTCATCAGGTTCGGTCTTGCTCACCAACGTAAATTGTAATTCGTTTCACGCTAATGCACTATTTACAAATGTAATGAACATGTGATTTTATGCTACACTATGCCAACAGGATTGCAGCGAGTGTAAATACTGATCGATAACTCATCCAGCACGTGAGGCATACCTTAAACACTAAAAATGCAAAATCGCAATCAAGCCGAAAATTCGTGCGTGCTATGTGATTTCTTCATCAATTTATCGTCTGTCAATAGTCTTGAGATGTGTCGTACAAAATTTCATTGTGGTAGACCATATACTTTTCGAAATATTCGAAATTTAAAAGTACACACTCTCTTCTGGAACTGAGTATAGTCACATATACCTCCTGTCCCCCCTATTATCCGTTATAGGTCTATTCCCTCATTAGTACAAGATTTTGAATCGTTTATACGAACCAATTGGTCTGCATGATGGACAACAGCGTCCTTTATAATGTACTTGGTATTCGAGGTCACATGGTAACTTTTTACAAGGTTTCTTTGTACAGTCTATATCCTCATTCCCTCGACAAATACACGTGTAACACTTTTTATGACCCCGCATGACGGCTCCTACAAAATACATTATTTTTTTTAACTTCACTTTGCCTTTATTAGTTTAAAGGTTATGCGAAATAATGGAAATCATATCTATAGTTTCTGAAAATACTTTGGCTACATTTCTTACGGATTTTGTGTCATTTTATCTGCAAGTGCGTACATGTTCTTCCGATATGATCGGTATCAATTTGAATAAGTTTTAAATGCAAAATATCTAATAGGTTTCTTCAAGTATGCATGCACGGAGGCGCGATAAAACACTTTTCATAAAAAATCTTAATAGAAATACGTTTGAGGAAGACCATGAATCATAAATATGTAAAACTTTGCAAAATTTACCAAACACTTTTTTCGCATTAATCGGCTATTGTAATTTGTTTGAAGTATTGATAGTGTTTTTCATTCTAAGTGCAGAAATATTGATACTGAACACATTTATATAAGTTGTGAAGACATTTGAGCCATTTCCAACAATTCGATATGCCCATGTAATATAATTATATACTAACCTACTGGAAACACCTTTCCATTTTTGGCGGTACATCCCCCTGAAATATAGCGGCATCTGTAGGTCAAATATCGTGTAAAAAGACAATAAAATGTTCAACAATCGAAAGAGGGAGACGGCAAAATGTGCAATCTGAGCTTTTGTACTCTGTGTTTATTTTGACAAACCTGTGTACAATATTGAGATGATAAATAATACATATAAGTTTGTAACATGATTTCCCCTTTTTTAAATCTACATGTGTATGTTTTACAGCCTTTGGTTTACTTAACCCTTTCTCAAACAGCACAATTTCTAGGTGATCCACTTCAAAACTTCCATGAATGACAAAATAAAGTTATTAAAGATAGAAATTCGTGTAAAAAATGGCACAGAAAATATTGAGACAAAAGGAGAAACTGCTGGTTTTCAGCAGTTTCTTCTTTAGTTCCAATGTTTTCCCAAGCCTTTTCAATCAGGGACGTCAAAACTAGGTCTTGTATGGAAAAGGGTTAAGAATGAACATGGCTGCAAAAAACTTAAGCCGTAATTGCCTTTGTTGAAACAAATGAGCAGGAGTATTTCGAAATGACACTTTATTAAGGTTGAGACCATCATGACTCTCGATAATACTCCGCCTTTGTGTATACTTTTAAAAGACCTTAACTCTGTCCATTCTTGGAAATGTGGATCATTCAGATGAAAATTCCACAAGCAATCTGTTTCCGACTTCATTTTTTACGGTAATTGTAAGTACATTTGGTAAAAAGCATTTACATAATTTTCATAGTTTGACAAAACTTTGAATGGATAATTAAAGAAATGAATTTAATCGATATTTTTTAAATTTGTGAATGTTTGGTGTTCACTCCTTACAACATTCGCGGTCATTCTTAAGACATAATTATACTGAACCCCAGAAATAACACACCATGTTTTCTTGTTTAATATTTTGTCAACAAAATTATTCATTTTGTTTACACAGTATTATTCGGTTTCCACTGAACACTAGGTAAGCACACAACACACTCTTAAGTCCGAAACTCATTAATCCGTGACGGTGTCAGTGGTACGTTATTTCTGAGGTTCAGTATATAAGCAAACCCAGAAAGCTTGCATATTCGCTTAATGTGGGTACTATCTTGTTTCATTATGAAAACTTAAAATTCTGTGAAGATTCTTTCTGGAATGAGCGATTTGAAACATTTTGTAAATATAAACCATTAACAAGTGTCCTTATTACAGGCCAAATTCTTTAACATTCTGGCCGTGGCCAGAATCCCATGTTAATTTTTCTATTCGTTAAACATTTACAAATTTGAAAGCTGCTACAGAAAAGGAAATTCGTGTTAGTGAAAATTAAAAAGGAAAGCATAAATGTATTTCTTCAACATTTCTCAACATTCAGTCATTAAAACACATCCAAAGTCAGGCATATTTTTCAAATTGTATTATATAAAATCACAAACCAATTGGTGCACATTCTGCACAACATTCTCCAATCCTATGTATCTGTTTTTCACATAATAACGTTTTACACGGCACCCTTTCACAGTCTATGTCTCCATTCCTCCGACACGTGCAGGTTTTACACTTATCGTCACTAGGTACGTTAGCTCCTACAAAATACCAGAGGTGCGTTCTTTAGAGCGAGAGTCTTTAAGATTTCTTAACCCTTTCCCAAACGACAAAATTTTAGGATGATCCACTTCAAAACCTGCCACAAATGACAAAATGGATCTTATTAAAGACAGAATTTGTGTAAAATATGGCACAGAAAAAATTGAGACAGGAAAAGAAACTGCTGGTTATCAGCAGTTTCTTTTTTTGTCTCAATGTTTTCCCAAGCCTTTTCTATGAAAGACATCAAAACCAGGTCTTGTTTGGGAATGGGTTAAGACGTTTTAGATAAAGCGTTTTTAACACCGAGATTCTGACCGAGGTGTTCCAAATGTCTCCATACTTCACACAAATGACGTCATCATGATGTCACTTGTATGAAATATAGAGCATTCGGAACACCGTGTTTTATGAATCATGGACCATTCGGAATAACTAGGTCAAGTCTCTCTTACATTGTTTCTACAGTGTTGTCCGAGGGGTCCCGCATGTAGTTTAGGGTAATGGTACATCCCATTGGGCGTCTTAAAAAACTTGTTCAAAAGAACGCTTTATCCTTAAATTTCTTAAGAAATCTCGCCCCAAAGACGCATCAGTTTCACCATGATACACTACTCGGAAAAATATTCAAAGTAAATGATATCATATTTAGGGCCTATACATTCTAGAAAAAAGCATGGATATGTTTTCGAAGTCCATCGTTTCATTTTATCAAGTACAAACAGTCTAAAAATCTAAAAGTGATTGTGTGTTCTTCATAAGTGATGAACACAAATTAGAAGAAGATTTATATGCAATATATCCGATATAGTTTCTTTAAACTTCATTAATCATTAATGAAATGTTGTGACGGACAAAAGAAAGAAATTTACCTATAGGGAAGACAATTTAGCATGAAAACGTTAAAATTCTCAAAAATAATAATAGACAGGTCCACTTTTTCTGTAACTTTTCATATTTAGATATTGAAAATACTTAAATTAATTCACCGATATGCACACGATCGCATCATCGAGTTGTTTTGATCGGAAGTGGGAGCCTAGCATAAATGCTACTTTTGAGGAAGGCCATATAGCAAATATATACAAAATTTTGAATTTCTGCTTTTGCACAATGCTTATTGTGTAACACGATTGCAGTATCGATAGAGTGAAGATTTATAAATTCTGAGTGAAGAAATATTTAATCATGAAAAGAAAGTTATGTAATTCAACACATTCCTACATATTGACGGCGTTTGACGCCCCCAAAGATAAGATCTTTAGATAACATTCGGTGAAATGAAGAAATTGCTTGTGACAAGTAATTTCTTCATTTTCTACAATGTCTTATAACACTGAGCGCAAAGATCTTTTAAATATTAACAAACTTGAAATCATCGTCTTGAAAGTTTTTCAAATTGGAACAGTCCAAAGTCAGTCGTTTTGTAATAGGTTAAACAGACAGATAAAGCAACCACGACAATATGGAACGATTTTAACCGATAAGACGTGAAATAAATTTTGACAAACAATAATATTTCGTAGGTGTTGTTATAAAATTTCGTAACTACGGCTTGATTCAAGCCGTAGTTACGCGATGTTATAATAACGCCGACGTTTTATCAAAACATGACGGTAAAAATAGTCTATTCTTAGCAAAAAAATCTTTGCGATTCAATATTCGGTATAAAACTTACCAACTAAATACACCTTTCCATTCGGACCAGTGCATCCCTCTGAAATGAACCAATTGGTCAAATATCGTTAAAAACGACAAGTCCTTAAAGGAACATTCCATAGATATTTATCATAGATGTTAGTTTCATTCTATCTGAAAATATATTTTTGTACAAATTCTGAAATTTTGGTAAATAGAACATTACTAATACGGATTTTCCCCCTTTGCCTGGAAGTTGTATTTGCTATCTTGTACACAAATCCTATAATTATCAACACCATTTTTATTCTCTGTGGCAACTTTTGAATAGGTAAATAAGTTTGGGAAAACATTGAGGCAAAATAATACTAGAAAGACCTGAAGATCTTGAGTCGCTCCACAGGCCTGGAAATTTGTAAATATTTAATCCAGTTTTTACTAGATTGTTAAAAACTTGTTAGAGAAAAAAAATGAAACTAAAACTAAATGTTTATAGATCAATTACTCCTTTATATTCTATGTTCTTACCAGCTTCTTCCATAATTGTAGTACTTGAAGCAAAAAAAGTAAAACTAGATGACATTTGGGAAAGGGGAAAAATTCTAGCTTTGGATGGTACTAGCAATGAAATCCTTCCTTCTTAATTTACTTTCAAGATAAAGGCTTTGAGTTTTAAAACAGTGTAGAAAATGCTTGTGACAAGCAATTACTGCATTTTATAAAATTATTTCTACCCCAAAAGACCAAAAATTGTAAAATTCCATTCACATGAAATTGTCCGTCATCTGCAAGCTCCCCAGCAAGCAATTTCTATGGGTCCCATATGGGTCCCTTATGGGTACCTTTATGGGTCCCATAAGGGTAACCCATATGGGACCCATTTAGGATGTGCAACCGGGGGCCGTATGGGTCCTATCTGGGCAGCCCATATACATGCAATCTGGGACCCATATGGGTCCCAAATGGGCAGACCCATATAGACAGCCCTGATCTAACCCATTTCTATTGGCTTTCGTTTGGTGTTGATCGAAGATGAAAACCTTCCAGAGCTTCTCGCTCAGAAGGGGTAATTATTTCCCACCATAGAGGATTAAGGTCTCGCCAGGTATGTCTGGCGACCTTGACACATTTTCTAAGGTTTGATGCCTAGGAATTTGGTCTTAACTGTCATAACATTTTTTAGGCTTTCTATAACTATCTATATGTTTTTTGATATATTTTTATGTCTAGCTTTATTTCTATCTTTTTTTTGAAAATGTGTACACAATTTAATTTCTTTTAACAGAATCATATAGGATTATCAAGCCAAATGTTTTCTTTACATAAACGCTTTGTAAAAACATGATTTATTGTCAAGATTTTAAATTATTTCCCTTTAATATACATAAAACTCCTTGTAACACACTAATTGATAAGATTATGTTAGTAATTTGAACAGACTAATTACAGTTTAAACACCGTTAAAACGACAAAATAATTCGGATGATCCAACATGAAGCCCATGTTTAAAAACGATATTGACAAAGAATGTACTTCTGTACAATATAGCGCAGAAAAAACGTATGCAAAAGAAGAAAATGCCGATTATCAACTTTTGCTATTTAATATCTCTAGGCCTATGTTTTTTTGGCAATTTAGGCCTACCTTTCTATAAGAGAAGTCAATACCAGGTTTTGTTCGAGAAAGGATTAGACATGTCTTATTGATGTTGCCTTAGGCTACTTGTCTTCCTGAATCTAATGTTGTTGTTTTTTCAATTTGTATTGATTTGATGGTCATTAATTTTGATGGATATAAATAAGATCGTCATTCAAATTGAAAACTTATAATTCTATAGGCTACGTGATTCAGATTATGGATATTTTAGATATGCTCATGTATACATAATTATTCTGTTGTACTTGAATGGGCGCAAGCCGATTATTGTAACTGGGACCCCCATAGTCAAAACAACATGGGCTTTCCTACATAGGTCCTATATGGGCATACCCATATGGGCTTGCCCATACACAGCCCATATGCTGGGAATATGGGACCAATCCGGGTTCCCTTATGATGAAACCCACATGGGCTTACCTACATAGGTCCTATTTGGGTCCAATATGGGCCTACCCACATGGGCTTACCCATACACATCCCATATAGGACCCATATAAGCATGTTTGCTGGGTCCCATTTAGACCTGCTTAAAATCTTGCCCTCTGGTAATGAGTTAACACCATTTGGAGGCAGACTGCACTTTCAAGTACATGTACACCTTTCAACCTTTTACCCTTACATCTATTTCACACTTAACTCAATAGCTTGTTTATTTTGCCTCATTTAAATAAGCACGTAGTTCAGGATGTGAAATTCTGATCAAGCTGAAAATTACACTCTGGCAAGATCTTGGGGTCACCAACATTTAGACCAAATTTTGTCTTGATTGGTCCATATTTGGGACTGCAAAAGTGACAAGAAGAAAACAAAGGAAAGGGATGGAAATTCCAGCTTAGGATTATACTGGCAATGATACATAGTTCATAAACAGGCCCATAGGAAGCAATTTCATATTGGGTGGGCTCAAGCCCCTGTGTCTGAATATTTGGGGTGGGGGGCCTTAGCCTTCCTGTTTCTACGGGCCTGATAAAATTGCTCAATGAACAATCAAAACTTTAATTTCACAAAGATATGGGCATGTCCTAAATGTTTTTTTTTTTCATCTACAGCTAGTTTAATCCATTTCCACAAAAAAAAACCTTTTGTCGCCCCTTAAGATAACAACTTTGACAAAATGTGGAAAATGAAGAAATTGCACCTGACTATCAATTTCTTCATTTTCCTCAATATTTTCTACCCCAAAAGACCAAAAAAGTGAAATACCATTTACCTGAAATTGTTGTCTGCAAGGTCTTGAATTTAGACAAGCCTAAAATTTTGCCCTCTGGTAATGGGTTAACTTATATTACATTTTCTTTCAAACAGCACAATAATAGCATTCACTGTGGTCCACTCTGTTGTTTAGTTAATACCATTTGGGACCCTCTCTGCAGTGCCCAATTACACCCCTTCCTCTAGCAGATAAATATACTGCAAGCAGTAACCCTTCCACCAATTTCACACTTCACTCATTACCTAGCTGAGTTTATGCCATATAAATAAACTCATAACTCAGGCAGCGAAATTCCGATCAAGCTGAAATATAAACTCATGCAAGATCTACCAATCACCAACATTCTGTCCAAGTATTTTATTGATCGGCCAATATTTGTTGTTGCTAGAGTGAAAAAAAGCCAAAACGCCATTTTGATATTCAAGGGCAGATAACTCCAGACTTTAAAATTCAATCAAAATTATGTCGAGGAATCTGAGAGAGGGTCACCCAAGGATCATTCCTGTAAAGTTTAATTGAAATCCATCCTGTAGTTTCTGAGAAGAAGATTTTTAAAGAAAAAAGTTTACGGACGCACGACGGACACAACGCCATGACAATAGCCCGCTGGCCTGAAAGGCCAGTGGAGCTAAAAATACTGATGATCAGCATTTTCTCCTTTTCCGCAATATAGCCTTAATATTTTTGAATCTTAATATAAACAAAATCTATATAGAATTACACCGATTCTGTTCTCTGTAGCAGTTTTTTTTCAATTGATACAGTGAAACTGTTAGCCTTTGGGAAAGGATTAGGGACACCTTTTCCAGTTACCAAATCAACTGAATAGAGTCAGTGTCATCGCAAAACCTCGTAACTCTAATTTAAGTCAAACTGGAGTTATGAGGTTTTGCAATAACACCACCGATATTTACCTCTGCATACAGGACAACATTGTCCCGCTGGCGTAAAGTAGTCTTCGCATGGTGGTGCAGCACAATCTCTGATGAAACATTGGAAGTTACCTCCCTTTTTACATTCTGTGCAGTCTTCACATGGGTCGTTGCTCTTTACTTTTTCTCCTGTAAATAATGATAGTTTTATTATATAGATTGAATTAGACCAACTCATACATTTTGCTTTAACCTTTTCCCAAAAGAAGACCCGGTTGTACGTCCCTTACAGGAAAAAAGACTTAGGAAACCGTTGAGGCGAAAGTAGAAAATACTGATTACCATCATTTTCTACTTTTGCCTCAATATTTCCTATGATAGTTTATACATGAAACTTATCTATATTGACATCCATTTTGTCGTCAACAGCAACTTTGCATTTGGACTAGCTGAAGGATTTGCTGTTTCGATTTATTATCTGCTGCATACGGCAAAGTGAATATGAATAAAAGTGAAATTATGTAGGCTTCAAATGAATGCAGAAAGTATTGTCTTTTATTCGAAACTGTAGTTTCTTTCCTTAAATCATCAAACAAACAAAAAGATTTAAAGAAAATTATTGAGGAAAATTCTAATACCTAACCTCATTGAAGGCAAGGTGACAAACAAAAATGCGGCCTTGGCGAAAAAATCGATAAGCATTCTGCAAAAATTTAACGTTGTAAATGATGTATACCCGTAATCGTTCTAATAAACGCCCATAATCTAATAAACGCCAATCCCCTAAATATCTGCTGAAAATCTACTTGTTTCTAGCACAATTTTAACGAAAAGGGATGATTCTGATAAACGCCCATCCCCCGATTCTGGATTGAAATAATGCAAGTCATTACTAAAGTCATTATAAAAAGAAATGAAAAATAGGATGTCAAGCTCTAAATCTGTTGGCAATGAATGATTATTCGTAGGCACAACTCCTACATTTATGGACTGATTTATATATATATAAAAAACGCTGAATGCGCATACTGTTGATGTTTTATTATATGTCGCTACGTCATGGAAAAAGAGGACATCTGGCAAAATGTCCGTTGACGCAAATTCTGTCTACATTTTCTTACGGATGATGTTGAAATTATACAGAGTTTTTTTGTCACATAACCATGATTTCGCGGTATTATGCTGCTTCATGGCATAATACAAGTCAGATATTGGTGGATTATCCATCAGCTTATGAGGCTCGGGTCATAATGTAAAATCCAATTTAATGTTGTGATTTATTGTGATAAATATATTTGCATTTCCCGCGTCTCGTTAACGTCGTTTTGTCTTTCCCTCGTCATCTGTTAGTTCCCGTATTTTGTACGTTGTTTTGACGTTGCCATGTGTGTCTGTTACGTATTTGTTATGCCGTCGCGCACGTTATTGCGGCACTAAAATGTAACGTCAAACTAGCGAACGTCAATTGCGTAACGATGACGTTTTTGCGTAGACGGTTGTGTTGTGATTTTAATGTTTACTCTCTATATAATCTAAACTGATTCATAAAGACAGGACCATGTTTTAAGAAATACTCCACTGTTTTCATCTTTTGTCTTTCTACAGCTTTTCCGCCACTTTAATTCGTTCTTTTTTCACCTTAAAATGCGCCGATTAGATAATTTCAGGATTACGTCAAATAAATAAAGTATACTTTTATACATTTTCTGTCCACAAGAACATTTGAACATCTCTTATACGTTTCGTTATTTAGCGTATTTAAGCAATTATTCTGCATGTCCTTGTTCTAGATCACAATGGCTCAACGTTATTTTATTACTTGCCGGAGTTGTTCATCCGTGCCCTGGACCATTCGTAACCAGAAACAACTTATCTACTATTTTTGGCAAACGTGGACTACATTTCTTTCATGTTAACGTTCAAAGTCTCCTGCCTAAATTAGACGAAATACGATTACTCGCTTCTGAAACCAATGCTGCAATTATCGGAATTTTTGAAACTTGGTTAGACTACAACATATTTGACTCTGAACTCAGTATCCAGAATTACAATATTATTCGTCTTGATCGAAATCGACAGGGAGGTGGTGTGTGTATCTATATTAGAAACGATTTATCTTTCAATGTTCGTGAAGATCTACAGCATAAAGACATTGAAGCACTATGGCTTGAACTGTTATTGCCAAAAAGCAAACCTATTTTACTTTCAGTCATTTAGAGACCACCCAAACAGTCAGACTTTTATAGTATTTTAGAATCTGTTTGTTCTAGTAGTACACATTTTAGTTCTTATGAAACATATATTTTAGGAGATTTTAATACTGATGTTTCAATTTCTTCAACTTGTAAATTTTATTCTTATCTAAAAGATTTTATGAGCTGTTTTCACTTTTCACAACTGATAAATGAATATACTAGAGTATCACAATCCTCTCGTACTACAATTGATCTTGTCCTTGTGTCAGACACTAGTAAAGTTCTACAGTAAGGTGTTGTAAACACTTCATTTAGTGACCACTTTATGGTATTTTGCACCAGAAAAGTTAGCAAACAATTTATTGGTCAGCATAAAACAGTAACTGTCCGTTCATGTAAAAACTACAATAAGGACTTATTTCAATCTTCATTGCTTTCTTCAGACTGGAGTCCAGTTCTCTTGAGTGAGGATGTATGTGAAGCATGGTCATCATTTAAATCTATTTTTCTAAATGTACTAGATGGTATTGCACCTGTTAAGAATGTCAGAATTAAACAACGTTCAGAGCCTTGGTTAACTTCTGATGTACTTGATAATATAAAGCAAAGAGATATTGCATGGAAACTTTATATGAAAAATAAATCTGAGGTTAATTTTGAAAATTTCAAAAAATTAAGAAATACAGCACAGTATTGTCTTCTTAAGGCAAAGAAAAATTACTTCAAAAACGCATGTGAAGAGCAAAAACATAATTCTAAATCTCTCTGGAAATGTCTAAAAGAACTTCAAATTCCATCCAAAAATAACAATAATTGTTCATGTGAGAACATAGTATTAAATCTAAATAACTGTTTATGTTTTGATAAACAAACAGTGGCTGAAGGATTTAATACTTTTTTTACAACAGTAGCTGCAAATCTTGTGTCTAATTTACCATCTCCATCTTTTGCATTTGGGAGAGACTTTATTGATTCATTTTATGCCAGAAAGGGTGTAAGTAGAAATAGTTTTTCTTTTAATTTAGTCGGTGAAAACACAGTTTTGAAATATTTGAATAAATTAGATGCAAACAAGTCAACTGGTTTAGATGGTATTCCAGCACGTTTTATTAAAGACTGTTCTTCGATAATTGCATGCACTTTGACTCATATTATCGATGTGTCTTTAATTCAGGGAATTGTTCCACCTGATTTAAAATCAGCTAGAGTCGTTCCTTTATATAAGAAGAGTGATAAAACTTGCGTTGGAAATTATCGACCAGTATCTATTTTAAGTGTTATTTCAAAAATATTTGAAAGAGTTGTTTTTGATCAAGTAGAAAAATATCTTACAGAATAAGACCTATTGTACAATCTTCAATCTGGTTTCCGAAGAGGTTATTCCACAGAGACCTGTCTCATCCACCTTTCAGACTACATTAGATTTCAAATGGATAAAGGTAACTTTGTAGGTATGGTACTGCTTGATCTACAAAAAGCGTTTGATACTGTCGACCACTCAATACTTCTTATGAAACTCGAATCAATAGGTCTGGGGAAGGACATTACAAACTGGTTTTCTTCTTATCTCAGTGATAGAAAACAACTAGTTTATGTAAATAAAGTTCAGTCTTCACTTTCTAACATTACATGTGGTGTTCCCCAGGGTTCTATACTTGGTCCACTGTTATTTCTGATTTACGTATGTTAATGATATGGCTGCTGTGGTAAAAAACAAACTTTTTCTCTATGCAGATGATTCCGCAATACTATTTTCTGGTAGAGACAGGGAGTCTGTGGAAAAGGCATTATCTGAGGATCTTAACATTGTTATATCTTGGCTTATTGACAATAAATTATCTTTACATCTTGGTAAAACCGAATGTATTCTTTTTGGTACGAAGCAAAAGCTTAAATCGAATGCAAATATAAATGTTTCATACAATGGTAGTCAAATTAATTCAACTTCATTTGTTAAATATCTAGGAGCTTCTCTAGATCAAAACTTGTCCGGTGAATTAATGGTAAAATCATTACTCAACAAAGCAAACGCACGCCTTAAGTTCTTGTATCGTAAAAGCAAATTTTTAACACCTCATACCAGAAAACTACTTGTTTCATCATTGATTCAGTGCCATTTTGACTACGCCTGTTCATTTTGGTATTTGGTTTGAATAAGAAATGGACTGATAAATTGCAAATTATGCAAAATAAAATGATAAGGTTTGTTCTAGAGTTGCCCCACAGATCCCGTATTTTAGATAAACATTTCAAAATTTTAAACTGGTTGCCTGTTTCCAACAGAGTAGAAGAGATAACGCTGATGCATGTGTTCAAAATCAAAAATGGAAAATCACCTGATTATATGAAAGAGCACTTTACAGCTCCGGCATCTTCAAATAATTATAATACGAGATTTTGTAGCAGTGGCTGTTTTGCGCTTCCCAAGGTTGGATCCCATGGAAGGAAGTCATTTTCTTACATGGGTTGCAGTCTTTGGAATCGTTTACCGGCCGATATCAAAGCTTTAGAGTCTGTCACTCAATTCAAAGCAAAAATTAAAGCTCATTTAGTCAAAACCTTGTAAAACTTGCTCGAATGTTACTGTGATAATAATGATGTGACATTGCTGTTATATTGATATGTTTTATGTAATTTGATATTCAACTATGTTAATCACCATGTCCCTCTATGTCGGCCACACCCGTACTTAGGACCGCAATGGAAATAAGAGATCGCTTTTCTCTTTTTTGCGTTATCCTAGGTAGGGATGTGGCAGACATGGTGCCTAGTAAAAAACTGTGATCATGTGTTTTACGATATTTTATTTGCTTGCTACACTGTGATCCTTTATTTTATGTTTTACCATGTATTGTCATGAATCTTTTACCTAAATAAAATCTATCTAGCGTCGAAATTTTGATATGATCAACAAGAAAAAAAAATAGTATTTCCACATTGAAATTAAATGTTTGTATGAATAAGAGAACTTGTATTTTTCAAAGTCTAAAGTGTTAAAAAAGTAGAGTTTTCAACGACATGAAAAAAATTCTGTCCACACGCATTTTATATAATAATTGTTTCGTTTATTATGCTAACTGATTTTCTTCCATATATTATAGAAATAGAGAAAAATAGTATTTTTATATCAAGTTTGGTTGCATTAGAGTCATTAACAAACAAATTATTCAGGAAAATTGTCATTTTTTCTGCGACGTAATTCTAATTGTTACACTTCAATTTTCGGTAAATAAACTGGGCTAATTTGCGTAATCGACGCAGAAATTTCATTTCCGATCAGTAAAACATCCTACAACATTTCCACAAAATATATTTTTCCATGTATTTGACGTTATTTAATCGCAGAATTGCTAATAAATATCCGTTACTCTTGAACATTTATGTTACATGTTACACGCGTTTTTTTCGCCGAATTTACGAACAAAAATTATTTCTAGCAAATTTATACAAAATAAGAACTTGAAATGAGTATAACATTGGAAAATTTCAAGGCTTTACGCTTATTTTGATATATAACAAAGTTGAGAGAACGAAAACGATTCCTACCATATTCAGTTATGAATCGCTGAGGGTAGCGTTTTTTGAAAAGTGACGCAATACCGTGCGCGACGTCTTTGTGTTTGTAAACAACTTTGTAATTTGAATCAGTTGTAATACAGGATCGAACCTGAACAGACGTGTATTCATTACATGACCTACAACTCACATTACATTTTGGTGCCGTGAACCAAAACAAACAGAAGCAGAAGACAAGATGTCGAAGCCAACATTGAGCAAACTCATTGTGCAGCGATCAGCGCATCGCAAAACTACCACGAATTACTAGAGAAAATCGAGGAGGCGAAGGAGTTCGGCAAATGCGGAGCCGAATTAATGAAAATTTACGAAACGCTCGAGGCGAAATGGAGTATTTTAGAGACGTTAAACGAGAAACGACCCAAGTAGACAAAAAAGGGAAAAAACGTTGTGAGTAGGAAAAAACAACAATTTCTTCTGTTCTCTCAATGTCTTCTTTGTTGTAACATAAAAATATGAACACACATTCTCACATACACTCACTTTTACAAACTCTAACTCGCATCTACATCTCATTTTCACTGTTTCAATTCGTTTAACAACATAACTATGAGGATGGCAAATATTACAATATACATCAACATAAGCGAAACTAGTATCGTAAACGAAAACAAATGTGTTCGGTTTCAATTTTGACTATAGAGGGTATTAAATCTTTCCTCAAATGCTAATTTTACACACTGAGCTAAATTTAATAATGAATCTTTATAAAGTTCCGAGAAAAGGCATATCAATTTGAACATATTTGGTTAATCAAAATATGACATACCAATATAAGTCTTTCTAATTTTTGGGAATTTTTTACACTTTTATAAAATGAAATTTGTCTTCTATCTCCCCACTGTTACAAAGTAAGCATATTCTGTCATTTCTTGGCAATCTATTATTCGAGAATCTTTCCGTCTGTATACGTAATGAGTGTGTTGATATTCGAAGTCTGCAAACATAAGGTCTAAGTGAAAAAGGAAGTAAACCTAGGTACTCTTCTAATCCAAATGCCGACTTGATATTTTTATAAAGAGATAAAACCTTGCTTTCCCTAATGTTTGCTTCCCATTTTCTGTTTAAGTTCGAATAGAAATAAATCTTTGTTACATGGACTTGGGTTCTGAAATACATCAGAGTACCCGCAATTATCTAGAATTGATTTAACATTGGAGACCCAGTTTTTCCTACCATTACTAACGTCGTGTAGTGATTGATAATAAACCCCTGAAAGAATAACATTGTCAGTGCTTAACACTTTAAAGCAGTATTTAACTATATTAAAGTATCTGGTAATATACAGTGGATAACGAACAAGTTCTCCATAAACTGCTATTGGACTTGTACTTGCTTGAACTTGAAGAATACGTTTACAAAATTTTAGGTCAATTCTTTCGATCACTTTTGACTTACTAAATCCCCAAGTCTCACTTGAGTAATTTAAAACAGATCCAACAAATGCGTCAAAAAGTTGACATAGTATACTCGTTTTTAATTTATATTTTCTGCAATTATTAAGTAAGACATTCAATGCTTTAAGACCTTTACCAGACAGATATTCTTGGTTAAGAGAGAAATTACCAGTATAGTGAAAAATTGTTCCCAGGTAATTAAAACCGCCAACTGATTCTAGATTTTGACCATTAAGTGTCCATTTTTCGTTATCCAATAACTTTCCTCTTTTCCTAAAGACCATAGTTTTAATTTTCTCTACATTAATTTCGAGACACCATTTGCGACAATAATCTGATAAATCATCTAAGTTGGTTTGTAATTCTGCAGGTGATTTGCCAAATAATACCATATCGTCAGCGAACAATAAAATAAAGATTTTAACAAGACCAATGTAAATACCTGATTCAGTATTATTTTGCAAAAACATGTTCTAGATCCTCTTACAAAAGCGACACAAGAATCGGTGAAATTGTCTCCCCTAGTCTCAACCCAGTCGCATAATCGATAAAATCTGACACCTCGTTTTTATTTCGAACACAAGAGCTATATCATACTATAATTTGAGCAACGTTTGTCCGTTTTTCTGTTTGTCTGTTTGTTCCCCTACTCCTCCCAGGTCCTTGGGCCGATCTTCACCAAACTTGGAGGGAAGGTGGAGGGCGGCCCCGGGTATTGGCTTGAGGGGTTCATTTTTTGAAAGGTCAAGGTCATCGAGGTCAAAGGTCAAATTTATGTTTTTACGGGTTACGGGTATCGTTTTACGGGTTACGGGACGGGATTGCTTACGGGTTACGGGACGGGATTAGGTGGAGGGCAGCCCCGGATAGGTAAAGGTCATCGAGGTCAAAGGTCAAATTTCGAGACGGGTAAAATTGCTAGTTTATTTAATTATACATATCTTTTAAAATACAGAGTAATTTCCCTTGCACGCCGCATTTGTATAACTTTAACCACAGTGCATTTCTATTGATAGAATCGAAATATTTTTGTAAGTCAATAAACGCACAGTATAACCTTCTGTTTTCATTAAAAAAATGTACAATGTTCAATAATGCAAAAATTGCGTCTGACGTCGATAATCCTTTTTTGAACCCAAAAACCCATAAACATTGTATCCTGTTTTGTCATCTGTTGCTATATTTAACCCATTACCAAACAGCAGAATTTAGACTGTTTCAAATTATAAAGATGTTGCAGACGACGATTTTAATTGAATGACATTTAAAGGTCAACTACGAGCAAATGAAAGGATTTTCTGGTTTTCTCATAAATCGTTTGAAAATGGGTTTCGAGTTAACGCATAGACGGTCATTAAAAAACCCAACAAAAACCAACTTATTGTTCAGTTGGATATTATTCTTAGTTCATTGTCTTAAGGACAGAGGTATTTCTAATACAAGTACAGAGGATTTGAATGCACTTACCTATATTGTATTCTATTCCGTCCTTGACACACACTGAAATATTAACATAATAAATCAAACATTTTACCTATTATGAAACGATTTAATTCATTTTTGTTTGGTTTGCTTTTAAAAGGCTAATTCCTATATATACATGTACATGTATATTCATTATATTGTTGGACAAACTGCATCTCCTAATGCTAAGGCAAAATGAGAAAGTGCTGGTAATAAGCATGTTCTACTTATGTCTTACTTTTTCCGAAACAATTAGATATAAAATGAAATCTATAGACTTAGGAAAAGTGTTGTAGCACTTAACGCTCACAAGCTTACACGGTTCTAAATATGCACAAACTCGGAAGCGTCTGTATGCGTTTTTCATGTCCACTATCACCAAGATGTTACTTCAAAAATGTAATATCTTCTTAAATAATCACAAAACAGACAAAACAGAAACATCTCGTGGAAGATTCAATACCTTACTCCATGGAAGTCCACTTGGAGCATTAGCGAAAATTCCAAAACGCATTCTTCAGAAATCGAGCATTGGTTATAAAATGATACTCCAACAAAGGATATGCTCGTTCATGTTCAGATAAGAAAGGGGGTGTCTTAAATCTGCCCACGCATGCATTTTCTTTCAATTCTGCATGGTGATAAAGGACCATATACAAGCTATGAAAATGCAATTAGTATCTTAGATAATCCAACCTGGATTCCGAAAAGCCACCTTGACTTATTTCCACTATGACATGAAACATGGTCCCTTTTTCATGTGTCCAAAAACCTTAGTTTTGTGTATTTTCAAGATCTGTCAATTGAATTTGATCCGAAACACATAAGGCATTACATTCATACCAGAAAAGGTATTTGAGGAAATTGTTATGAGTGTTTTTTGTTGAATTAATAAAGAAAATATGCATATTTTTCTGCAAAATTTCGGAAAAGAGTAAAATTGAATTCCAAAGTTAAGTATGTTGGGGTCTTTGTCAAGATTCCATATTATCACAAAACATGCTACATCATTCCTCTTACTTTGAGCTAAATTATATAGAAATCCAAAAACCGGTAACAATGTCATATAAAACATATTATTGATGAAGGTGATGTTTTGGTCCAAAACTTGTATTCGGTAAAAATTTGATTGTGCTCCTAAAAAACATTTTTATATTCAATAAAATCAACTGTAGCATACAGTACAAACCTACAGCAATATTCATGTCCAAAACACTCATTGAAAAAAAACATAGATTGAATATAAAATAATAAATATTACTTTTATTTACAACATTACATGTATGGAAGCCAAAAAAGGCATACATATACACATTGCCAGTTTTCTTTACTATTTGGTGACAATGTATATGCACCATTTTTAGTGAGACTATGACATGCAATAAATGTCAGGCCACATGTTATGAAATTGAAAAGACGCATAGAACCGGTACGGTAAAGCATCAAAAATTGCCAGGTAACCAATATATAACCAAATGTTTTTGCTCTAAGCGCCACTAATGAACTAACATGGTATGGAAGGCCCCCTATGATTCATTAAAAGACTGTTACAGCATTATATCTTTTCAGTTACACAGTTGAAAATGTGCTTGTTTATTTCAAAATGTGGCCCTTTTGGGATAAATCAGGGTGCAATTATTTCCTCAAATTATTTTTCTGACCATAGCTGAACCTGTATTGATACACAATTTATACACATTTCAATGATGTCATATTCTATTCAATAATAATAAACTATATATTTCATACTATTAACCGCTCAGAGATTCGAGAGGGTGACATTACGTAATGTCACCCGGTTGACATTATGTAATGTCTACCGCTGCATGTTCTATAAATAGTAGGCTAATACACTCTTTTATGACGTCATTAATGACGTCATGTGATATCTAAGAGAAATTTTGCTGAATCATAGTAAATTAACTGGGATTGCGTCTGTTACGTGACCTGTCTCGCAAAAAGGGACTTTGTTGGAAAATATGAAAAGATCCTAGAGTCAGTCAGCTTGGACTGCACTATAAGCTGATCATGATCAAAGATTTCCACTCTAAGCTAGATCTAGTCTAGTTTTTTTTTTTTGTTTTTTTTTTTTTGTTTTTCTTTTTTATTATTATTATTTTATTTTTTCCTATCTAAGATCTACTAGGTCTAGATTTTAATTGCTTTGTTCGGTATAATAAAATGAATATCACATGCCTCTCAGGGTAATAGTACATATCGTCTACCCTCGACCAGGTTATGTTGACCGAGGCTCGGGTAGACAATATGTACTATTACCCTGAGAGGCATGTGATATTTATATAATGGCCCGTTTTACTTTAGATTTATGAATGTATTTTTGTAAGTTTAAATGTAAATTGTAGTAAAACAATAGAAAATCAACTAGAAGTAGTATTCGAATAATTGGTAATTAGATTGTTAACAAAACTGGTCCCCCATTTTGTGACCAATCTCTATCAATATGCCCACGTAAAGGAAACATAGGCGGTTGAACTAAAATCTGTTTGGCAGCAAACAATTGTCCATACAATCCTATGTCAAATATTACTTTTATATCAACTTAAAAGGTACATAATTTATTGTAATTACCTTTGGTGTGGCATGGTTTTATTTTCCAACAATTAAACTTCCCGCCTTTCCTACATTTACTGCATCTCTTACATGGATCTTTGCATTTCACACGTTGACCTATGACATATAAAATGCACAGAATATTTAGTCCGGTTTCATAGTTTTTCTTCGTGTACATTTTACTTCTGAATCATTTATAAAGTTTTAAGAAAAATATGAAAATAAGTTTGCAATCGAGAAATCGCGTTTACTCTGTTAGTCTACATGCTTACAAAATGATATGTTGCAAGGGTATTTTTCATTCAAAACTTGTGTCTAATATTTTGTAAGATTTTTAGCATTATCATCAGTTCATATACTACTTATTCTAGAATGGGTAGGAAATAAGGTAACTATTTGATTATCATTTGACTACAACTTAAAAACTGAAATGTACGAACCTATCTGGAAAACCCTTCTATCCTTTTTGCAAACTGAAATAGATTTTTGAAAGATATAATTAGTTATTAAATTTAAATTCTCCTGGATAAAAAATGTAACGGTCAATAAAAAAGATGCAGAAGCGTCCTTGGGACCTTCCTGTTCTACTATTTGCTCACCGTTCAGATAGTGATATAGATTCCTTATGACAATTAGGTCAGTTGCCTACACATTGATCAGCATAGTCATGAGAGTGTCTTGTAAAAAACAAATTCTCACAATGTTTTCTTTGCATCAGTCATAACTCTTGACGTCTAGTATTCGATTGTACTAAAATGTGTACACATAAAGTAATAGGGAAAACATTGAGGTAAAATAAGAAAATGCTAAGAGAAATGCTAAGGCAAAATGAGAAAGTGTTGGTAATAAGCATTTTCTACTTATGTTTTATTTTTTTCGAAACAATTAGATATGAAATGAAATCTATAGACTTAGGGAAATTGTTGTACCACTTAACGCTCACAAGCTTACACAGTTCTAAATATGCACAAACTCGGATGCGTCTGTATGCGTTTTTCATGTCCACTATCACCAAGATGTTTCTTCAAAAATGTAATATCTTCTTTAACAATCACAAAACAGACAAAACAGAAACATCTCGTGGAAGATTCAATACCTTACTCCATGGAAGTCCACTTGGAGCATTAGCGAAAATTCCAAAACGCATTCTTCAGAAATCTAGCATTGGTTATAAAATGATAATCCAACGAAGGATATGCTCGTTCATGTTAAATTAGAAATTTGCATTTACAGACACATAGACCGTGAAATCCGAACAAACTTTCTGTTCCTTTACTTATTTTGAGTAGGGCATTTAACTATGGCCCGTTTTACTTTAGATTCATGAATATGTTTTTGTAAGTTTAAATGTAAATTGTAGTAAAACAATAGAAAATCAACTAGAAGTAGTATTCGAATAATTGGTCATTAGATTGTTAACAAAACTGGGCCCCCAGTTTGTGACCAATCTCTATCAATATGCCCACGTAAAGGAAACATAGGCGGTTGAACTAAAATCTGTTTGGCAGCAAACAATTGTCCATACAATCCTATGTCAAATATTACTTTTATATCAACTTAAAACGGTACATAATTTATCGTAATTACCTTTGGTGTGGCATGGTTTTATTTTCCAACAATTAAACTTCCCGCCTTTCCTACATTTACTGCATCTCTTACAGGGATCTTTGCATTTCACACGTTGACCTATGACAAATAAAATGCACAGAATATTTAGTCCGGTTTCATAGTTTTTCTTCGTGTACATTTTACTTCTGAATCTTTTATAAAGTTTTAAGAAAAAATATGAAAATAAGTTTGCAATCGAGAAATCGCGTTAACTCTGTTAGTCTACATGTTTACAAAATGATATGTTGCATGGGTATTTTTCATTCAAAACTTGTGTCTAATATTTTGTAAGATTTTTAGCATTATCATCATTTCATATACTACTTATTCTAGAATGGGTAGGAAATAAGGTAACTATTTGATTATCATTTGACTACAACTTAAAAACTGAAATGTACGAACCTATCTGGAAAACCCTTCTATCCTTTTTGCAAACTGAAATAGATTTTTGATAGATATAATTAGTTATTAAATTTAAATTCTCCTGGATAAAAAATGCAACGGTCAATAAAAAAGATGCAGAAGCGTCCTTGGGACCTTCCTGTTCTACTATTTGCTCACCGTTCAAATAGTGATATAGATTCCTTATGACAAAAAGGTCAGTTGCCTACACATTGATCAGCATAGTCACGAGAGTGTCTTGTAAAAAACAAATTCTCACAATGTTTTCTTTGCATCAGTCATAACTCTTGACGTCTAGTATTTGATTGTACTAAAATGTGTACACATAAAGTAATAGGGAAAACATTGAGGTAAAATAAGAAAATGCTTAGAGAAATGCTAAGGCAAAATGAGAAAGTGTTGGTAATAAGCATTTTCTACTTATGTATTATTTTTTTTTCCGAAACAATTAGATATGAAATGAAATCTATAGCCTTAGGGAAATTGTTGTAGCACTTAACGCTCACAAGCTTACACGGTTCTAAATATGCACAAACTCGGATGCGTCTGTATGCGTTTTTCATGTCCACTATCACCAAGATGTTTCTTCAAAAATGTAATATCTTCTTTAACAATCACAAAACAGACAAAACAGAAAAAAAATCTCGTGGAAGATTCAATACGTTACTCCATGGAAGTCCACTTAGAACATTTGCGAAAATTTCAAAACACATTCTTCAGAAATCTAGCATTGGTTATAAAATGATAATCCAACGAAGGATATGCTCGTTCATGTTAAATTAGAAATTTGCATTTACAGACACATAGACCGTGAAATCCGAACAAACTTTCTGTTCCTTTACTTATTTTGAGTAGGGCATTTAACTATGGCCCGTTTTACTTTAGATTCATGAATATGTTTTTGTAAGTTTAAATGTAAATTGTAATAAAACAATAGAAAATCAACTAGAAGTAGTATTCGAATAATTGGTCATTCGATTGTCAACAAAACTGGTCCCCCATTTTGTGACCAATCTCTATCAATATGCCAATGTAAAGGAAACATAGGCGGTTGAACTAAAATCTGTTTGACATCACACAATTGTCCATACAATCCTATGTCAAACATTACTTTTATATCAACTTAAAAGGTACATAATTTATCGTAATTACCTTGACTTATTTCCACTATGACATGAAACATGGTCCCTTTTTAATGTGTCCAAAAACCTTGGTTTTGTGTATTTTCAAGATCTGACAATTGGATTTGATCCGAAACACATAAGGCATTACATTCATACCAGAAAAGGTATTTGAGGAAATTGTTATGAGTGTTTTTTGTTGAATTAATAAAGAAAATATGCATATTTTTCTGCAAAATTTCGGAAAAGAGTAAAATTGAATTCCAAAGTTAAGTATGTTGGAGTCTTTGTCAAGATTCCATATTATCACAAAACATGCTACATCATTCCTCTTACTTTGAGCTAAATTATATAGAAATCCAAAAACCGGTAACAATGTCATATAAAACATATTATTGATGAAGGTAATGTTTTGGTCCAAAACTTGTATTCGGTAAAATTTTGATTGTGCTCCTAAAACATTTTTATATTCAATAAAATCAATTGTAGCATACAGTACAAACCTACAGCAATATTCATGTCCAAAACACTCTTTGAAAAAAACATAGATTGAATATAAATATTACTTTTATTTACAACATTACATGTATGAAAGCCAAAAAAGGCATACATATACACATTGCCAGTTTTCTTTACTATTTGGTGACAATGTCTATGCACCATTTTTAGTGAGACTATGACATGCAATAAATGTCAGGCCAAATGTTATGAAATTGAAAAGACGCATAGAACCGGTACGGTAAAGCCTAAAAAATTGCCAGGTAACCAATACATAACCAAATGTTTTTGCTCTAAGCGCCACTAATGAACTAACATGGTATGGAAGGCCCCCTATGATTCATTAAAAGACTGTTACAGCATTATATCTTTTCAGTTACACAGTTGAAAATGTGCTTGTTTATTTCAAAATGTGGCCCTTTTGGGATAAATCAGGGTGCAATTATTTCCTCAAATTATTTTTCTGACCATAGCTGAACCTGTATTGATACACAATTTATACACATTTCAATGATGTCATATGATTAACATGTTTTTTAGCCATCAATAGCCCTTAATAGTCATATGGGAGCTGGATTTTCTGTTTCTGATGCATTACAACAATATTTTCACTTTTGCACGGTTATCAAATGCCATCAGAGAAATCTGTGCTTTTTCTGATTTGCTTCCTCATGTTTCAAAAGATCTATAGATAACTCTTGCTGTTAGCTTTCATGAATCACGGCTGACTTTAATAATTTAAAATGATTTTTATATTTCATTTTCATTTCATTTCATTTATTGGCATATCGACATTATACAATGTATTTGGCCATTTTCAAACAAAAATGAAATATGGCAAAGACTTTCAACAATATTATAACACACATGTGAGTGAATAGAAACATGTTACATGCAATACAAATAATTAGTGAGTAGGTTTATGAACTTCAATACATGTATATAGATATAATCTATGTATTGTTTAAAGAAAGGAAATTTTCACGCATTTCAAAGCAGTTTATGATATATTTGCAGATATTCAATATACATGTAGTTATCGTATTAGTTTTCTTCATAATACAGGAGAATATATTAATAGTTGACCATCGTATATTACCCAAATATTTCTTTCTTGCATCTGCATATTTTTGGCAAGTCAAAAGAAAATGATATTCTGATTCAATTACACCGCTATTACAAATAGTGCAATATCTTTCTTCTCCTGGAATGTTACTATAACGACCAGTCTCTATTGACAAT
The DNA here is from genome assembly GCA_963680895.1 of Fragum sueziense. Taxonomy (NCBI): domain Eukaryota; kingdom Metazoa; phylum Mollusca; class Bivalvia; order Cardiida; family Cardiidae; genus Fragum; species Fragum sueziense. The sequence continues at coordinate 7,582,996 of OY804595.1, read as the reverse complement.
TCGTGGGAACGAAGTCTAAACTTAGCTAAACACTGTAGCAATTTTTTTGTTTTGGACCTTATCTAGGTAAGGTTCATAACAGAAATTTGTTTTAAATAGACGATAAGATGATAATTTCGAAAGGTTATTTATTTGGTTATGCCATTCCTGGATAAATTGATCATGTAGTCTGCATTTAAGAACAGCGAAATTATTAGATTCATTATTAAAATGTCTATGTATATGCGTAAGTCCAAGATGGTCTATGATAGATATAATCCTTTTGTACCAACAACTATTTCCAGCAATATTAGCCTGGTTCTCGTACATCTGATGTAACACAACATTTTCATTTTTCATAATTTTGCACCAAAATTTGAGAGACCTTTGTTTACAGAGAATTGACAGAGGAAGTCTACCAAATTCACCTAAGAGCGCATATGTTGGTGTTTGTGATTTTACTCCTAATAAAGTTCACAAGAACTTGTAATGCAACTTATCGACTTCTTTGAAATTAAATACGTCCCAAACTTCAGATCCGTATAGGAGAATAGGAACAACAAGTGAATCAAAAAGAGAGAGTTGAGTTCTAATATCCAATGGCACTTTATCAAAAATTTTCATCAGATTGTAGTTAGCTTTCGACGCTTGATCGCATGAATTACGAGTAGCTTCTTTGAGATTTCCAGTATAGTGGAATTTTATCTCAAGGTATGTAAAAGAATCAACAATTTCAATGATTTCACCATTTATAGTAAACGTTTCAGTTTTATTGGATTTTATAGAAAATTTCCTCTCTTTTTTGTAAAGTAGGTACACCTGGGACAAGATCTAATGTGACCCTGGACATAAATATTGTAACCAACTTTGAGGTCTACACCTAAGCAAACTTACATATAAAATTTAAATCCTCAAGGCTGTGAAAAGCTCTACTAAACGAGCTTGTTTTTATTATATGAAATGTTTCCCCTTTTATGCTGCCACAACAATAAAAGTTTATGATAAAAAGAAATTCTAATACACAAAGTTGTACTCAATTAACCCAAGGATACTTTTTATCAAGTTTCAAAAAGGTTTACATATTAGATTGGGAGAAAAAGACTTTTTGAGAACATGCCAACAGACAAACACACGGACAGATGACAGGAAATGACCGAAAAAAAGCCTTGCATCTTGAATTGTCCCCAGGTAAACTAAAATAACCAAAATAAGTAAACAAAACATTTGAAAAGGTCATTTCTTGGAAATTTGCACTATTCAGGGGGAAATTCCAAAAGCAACATGTTACCGGTTTTATTTTTTCTCAATATTTCACAATAATCATCAGTATATTTGTGCGCAACTTTTACATAATTTTCAAATCTTGACAAAAACTGGAACAAAGAAAACTTTGGAACAGAATTTACTTATTTTTTTTAAAAAACAGTGATTTTTTGGTTACCCCCTAACATCAGGTGATATGAAACAATTTTTTGTTCATAATTATATGTATTTTTGTTTCATACAGGATCACGGACTACTGGGCATTATATTTAGAATAAATTACGCGATGAAACTAACAACCAGAACACTTGCACACATATGGAATATCAAATGTAAGCCCATAAATGTTTAACGCATATATCACAAGACACGCATACATATTTTCACGCATCTGGGGCTAAAAATAAGAAAGATAAGCGACTTAGAATGACCCCTTCTGTGTTTCAGTCCATCTTACCCCACCCACTTTATTTACCCATATCTCGAAATATAAGCCGAAACAAGATTTTTTACACATACAAATTAAAGATATTATGTAACCCTATCAATCCACGAAATTTAAAGAAAATCTATTTTTTGACCCCTTATTGCAACCCATCCTTTCATAAAATTCCGAGCGTGGGCAGACTCCCATGTTATTTTTCCTATTCATGAGACACTCCCTTCAAACAATTTGCATTTACAGACACATAGACCGTGAAATCCGAACAAACTTTCTGTTCCTTTACTTATTTTGAGTAGGGTATCTATCTATGGCCCGTTTTACTTTAGATTTATGAATATGTTTTTGTAAGTTTAAATGTAAATTGTAGTAAAACAATAGAAAATCAACTAGAAGTAGTATTCGAATAATTGGTCATTAGATTGTTAACAAAACTGGGCCCCCAGTTTGTGACCAATCTCTATCAATATGCCCACGTAAAGGAAACATAGGCGGTTGAACTAAAATCTGTTTGGCAGCAAACAATTGTCCATACAATCCTATGTCAAATATTACTTTTATATCAACTTAAAAGGTACATAATTTATCGTAATTACCTTTGGTGTGGCATGGTTTTATTTTCCAACAATTAAACTTCCCGCCTTTCCTACATTTACTGCATCTCTTACATGGATCTTTGCATTTCACACGTTGACCTATGACATATAAAATGCACAGAATATTTAGTCCGGTTTCATAGTTTTTCTTCATACACATTTTACTTACGTTTTAAGGAAAATATATATATATATGAAAATAAGTTTGCAATCGAGAAATCGCGTTAACTCTGTTAGTCTACATGTTTACAAAATGACCCAATGTCGAAATCATTGACAGTACATCTGTATGTGGCATGGGTATTTTTCATTCAAAACTTGTGTCTAATATTTTGTAAGATTTTTAGCATTATCATCATTTCATATACTACTTATTCTACAAAGGGTAGGAAATAAGGTAACTATTTAATTATCATTTGACTACAACTGAAAAACTGAAATATTCGAACCTATCTGGAAAGTCCTTCTGTCCTTTTTGCAAACTGAAATTAATTTTTTGATAAATATAATTAGTTATTACATTTAAATTCTCCTTGATAAAGAATGAAACGGTCAATAAAAAAATGCAGAAGCGTCCTTGGGACCCTCCTGTTCTATTATTCGCTCACCGTTCAAATAGTGATATAGATTCCTTGTGACAATTAAGACAGTTACATACACATTGATCAGCATAGTCATGAGAGTGTCTTGTAAAAAACGAATTCTCACAATGTTTTCTTTGCATCAGTCATAATTTTTGACGTCTAGTATTTCATTGTACTAAAATGTGTACACATAAAATAATAGGGAAAACATTGAGGCAAAATAAGAAAATGCTAAGAGAAACGCTAAGGCAAAATGAGAAAGTGTTGGTAATAAGTATTTTCTACTTATGTCTTACTTTTTCTGAAATAATTAGATATGAAATGAAATCTATAGACCTAGTAAAATTGTTGTAGCACTTAACGCTCACAAGCTTACACGGTTCTAAATATGCACAAACTCGGAAGCGTCTGTATGCGTTTTTCATGTCCACTATCACCAAGATGTTTCTTCAAAAATGTAATTTCTTCTTAAATAATCACAAAACAGACAAAACAGAAACATCTCGTGGAAGATTCAATACCTTACTCCATGGAAGTCCACTTGGAGCATTAGCGAAAATTCCAAAACGCATTCTTCAGAAATCTAGCATTGGGTATAAAATGATAATCCAACGAAGGATATGCTCGTTCATGTTAAATTAGAAATTTGCATTTACAGACACATAGACCGTGAAATCCGAACAAACTTTCTGTTCCTTTACTTATTTTGAGTAGGGCATTTAACTATGGCCCGTTTTACTTTAGATTCATGAATATGTTTTTGTAAGTTTAAATGTAAATTGTAGTAAAACAATAGAAAATCAACTAGAAGTAGTATTCGAATAATTGGTCATTAGATTGTTAACAAAACTGGGCCCCCAGTTTGTGACCAATCTCTATCAATATGCCCACGTAAAGGAAACATAGGCGGTTGAACTAAAATCTGTTTGGCAGCAAACAATTGTCCATACAATCCTATGTCAAATATTACTTTTATATCAACTTAAAAGGTACATAATTTATCGTAATTACCTTTGGTGTGGCATGGTTTTATTTTCCAACAATTAAACTTCCCGCCTTTCCTACATTTACTGCATCTCTTACATGGATCTTTGCATTTCACACGTTGACCTATGACATATAAAATGCACAGAATATTTAGTCCGGTTTCATAGTTTTTCTTCGTGTACATTTTACTTCTGAATCATTTATAAAGTTTTAAGAAAAATATGAAAATAAGTTTGCAATCGAGAAATCGCATTAACTCTGTTAGTCTACAAGTTTATAACATGTTCCAATGTCGAAATCATTGACAGTACATCTATATGTTGCATGGGTATTTTTCATTCAAAAGTTGTGTCTAATATTTTGTAAGAGTTTTAGCATTATCATCATTTCAAATACACCGTATTCTAAAAAGGGTAGGAAAAAATAAGGAAATTGTTTGATTATAATTTGACTACAACTGAAAAACTAAAATATACGTACCTATCTTGAAAATCCTTCCGTCCTTTTTGCAAACTGAAATTGTTTTTTGATAAATAGAATTAGGTATTCCATTTAAATTCTCTTTAATAAAGCATGGTGCGATATATAAGGTTGCAGAAGCGTCCTTGGGACCCTTCTGTTCTTTTACTCACACACCCTTCACATAGTGATATAGATTTCTCATGAAAATAGGTCAGTTACATACACATTGATCAGCATAAATCAAAATTCGCACATTTTTTCCTTGGATAATTCAAAACTATTTGTGATTAGTTTTTGGTTGAATTAAAATGTGTACACATCAAATAATTGGAAAAACATTAAGGCAAAATAAGAAAATGCTGGGAGAAATTCAGACTTAGGGGAAAATCGCTGGTAATAAGCATTTTCTGTCTCTCTATCAATTTTGTCCGAACCAATTGGGTATGTATTGAAAGCTGTACTCTTAGAAAAACCGTTGAAGCACTTAAAGCTCATAGGCTAACAAAGGTCTAAATATGCACAAACTCGGTGGCGTCTGCATGCGTTTTAAACCTCTCTCTTTCATGTCCATTATCAGCAAGATTTTTTTTCAAAATTCTTATTTATTTTCTTAAATAAATCCTATGTCAAATATTACTTTTATATCAACTTAAAAGGTACATAATTATCGTAATTACCTTTGGTGTGGCATGGTTTTATTTTCCAACAATTAAACTTCCCGCCTTTCCTACATCTACTGCATCTCTTACAGGGATCTTTGCATTTCACACGCTTACCTATTACATAATATTAAAAAATTAACAGAATATTTAGTCCGGTTTCATAGTTTTTCTTCATGTACATTTTACTTCTGAATCTTATTTACGTTTTAAGAAAAATATGAAAATAAGTTTGCAATCGAGAAATCGCGTTAACTCTGTTAGTCTACAAGTTTATAACATGTTCCAATGTCGAAATCATTGACAGTACATCTATATGTTGCATGGGTATTTTTCATTCAAACGTTGTGTCTACTATTTTGTAAGATTTTTAGCATTATTATCATTTCAAATACACCGTATTTTAAAAAGGGTAGGAAAAAATAAGGAAACTGTTTGATTATCATTTGACTACAACTGAAAAACTGAAATATACGTGCCTATCTTGAAAATCCTTCCGTCCTTTTTGCAAACTGAAATTGATTTTTGATAAATAGAATAAGGTATTCCATTTAAATGCTCTTTAATAAAGCATGGTGCGATATATAAGGTTGCAGAAGCGTCCTTGGGACCCTTCTGTTCTTTTACTCACACACCCTTCACATAGTGATATAGATTTCTCATGAAAATAGGTCAGTTACATACACATTGATCAGCATAAATCAAAATTCGCACATTTTTTCCTTGGATAATTCAAAACTATTTGTGATTAGTTTTTGGTTGAATTAAAATGTGTACACATCAAATAATTGGAAAAACATTAAGGCAAAATAAGAAAATGCTAGGAGAAATTCAGACTTAGGGGAAAATCGCTGGTAATAAGCATTTTCTGTCTCTCTCTCAATTTTGTCCGAACCAATTGGGTATGTATTGAAAGCTGTACTCTTAGAAAAACCGTTGAAGCACTTAAAGCTCATAGGCTAACAAAGGTCTAAATATGCACAAACTCGGTGGCGTCTGCATGCGTTTTAAACCTCTCTCTTTCATGTCCATTATCAGCAAGATTTTTTTTCAAAATTCTTATTTATTTTCTTAAATAAATCCTATGTCAAATATTACTTTTATATCAACTCAAAAGGTACATAATTATCGTAATTACCTTTGGTGTGGCATGGTTTTATTTTCCAACAATTAAACTTCCCGCCTTTCCTACATCTACTGCATCTCTTACAGGGATCTTTGCATTTCACACGCTTACCTATTACATAATATTATAACATTAACAGAATATTTAGTCCAGTTTCATAGTTTTTCTTCATGTACATTTTACTTCTGAATCTTATTTACGTTTTAAGAAAAATATGAAAATAAGTTTGCAATCGAGAAATCGCGTTAACTCTGTTAGTCTACAAGTTTATAACATGTTCCAATGTCGAAATCATTGACAGTACATCTATATGTTGCATGGGTATTTTTCATTCAAACGTTGTGTCTACTATTTTGTAAGATTTTTAGCATTATTATCATTTCAAATACACCGTATTTTAAAAAGGGTAGGAAAAAATAAGGAAACTGTTTGATTATCATTTGACTACAACTGAAAAACTGAAATATACGTGCCTATCTTGAAAATCCTTCCATCCTTTTTGCAAACTGAAATTGATTTTTGATAAATAGAATAAGGTATTCCATTTAAATGCTCTTTAATAAAGCATGGTGCGATATATAAGGTTGCAGAAGCGTCCTTGGGACCCTTCTGTGCTTTTACTCGCTCACCCTTCACATAGTGATATAGATTTTTCATGAAAATAGGTCAGTTACATACACATTGATCAGCATAGGCATGCGAGTGTCTTTTCTAAATCAAATTTCGCACATTTTTTCCTTGGATAATTCAAAACTATTTGTGATTAGTTTTTGGTTGAATTAAAATGTGTACACATCAAATAATTGGAAAAACATTAAGGCAAAATAAGAAAATGCTAGGAGAAATTCAGACTTAGGGGAAAATCGCTGGTAATAAGCATTTTCTGTCTCTCTCTCAATTTTGTCCGAACCAATTGGGTATGTATTGAAAGCTGTACTCTTAGGAAAACTGTTGAAGCACTTAAAGCTCATAGGCTAACAAATGTCTAAATATGCACAAACTCGGTGGCGTCTGCATGCGTTTTAAACCTCTCTCTTTCATGTCCATTATCAGCAAGATTTTTTTTTTCAAAATTCTTATTCATTTTCTTAAATCGTCATAAAACAGACAAAAAAGACAAGTCATTGATTGAAATTCCAATATCTTACTTCATGAAAATCCGATTGGAAAATTGGTGCAAAATTTGAAACGTATTCTTTAGAAATCGAGCATATTGATGATAAAATAATACTCGAACGAAGAATATGCTCGTTCATGTTCAGATTTGAAATTTATGCAATTTTTGCATTTACAGACACATAGACCGAGAAATCAAAACAGAATTTTTGTTCCTTTAATTATTTGGAGCAGGGTTTTTGTATGTGGTGCGCGTTTTACTTAAGATTTATGGACATTCTTTGTAAGTTTTGATGTAAATGGTAGTAAAAGATTAGAAAATCAACCGGAGCTCGAATAATTGGTAATTATATCAAAACTGGTCCCTCGTTTTGTGACCGATCTCTATTAATATGCAACGTAAATGAAATTTGATAGGTTGAACTAGAATCGGTTTGGCAGCAAAAATTCGTCCATACAATGCTATGTCAAATCTACTTTTATGTCAACAAAACGAGTAAAATATATCATAATTACCTTTGGTGTGGCATGGTTTTATTTTCCAACATGTAAACTTCCCGCCTTTTTTACATTTACTGCACCTCTTACATGGATCTTTGCATTTCACACGATCACCTATTTCATATAAAATACACAGAACATTTCCTCCGGTTTCATACCTTTTCTACATTTATATTTTACTTTTGAATCTTTTGAATCTTTGTAGGTTTTAAAAACAGTCTACAATATATAGATCCCTTATATTATGTTTGTCTACATGTTCACAAAAAGGGTAGGAAATAAAGAATCTGTTTTATTACCATTTGACAACTTAAAACAAGAGGACCATGATGATCCTATATCGCCCACCTGTACCAAGATGATATGAGCCTCAGTTATGTTTGAATCAATTAATACATGTATTTGTGACTTTAAGACTGAAAAACCTATGGTCATCAACATTATGTCCCTGTTTCGTCTTCATATGTCAATATTTCTGGTTGTAAAGAGTGAAAACAAAGTCAAAAACGAGAACTTTGTCCATTTCAAGGACAGATAACTCAGCAACTGCTTGTCTGCTTGTGCTGAAGTTCAAACTCATCCATGATCTTAAGGTAATCAACCATTATATCCAAGATCCAAGTTTTGTCTTGATTGGTCACCATTAATTTTGTGGTTGTTAGGGTAAAAACAAAGTCGAAAACAGCAATTTTGTCAAATTCAAGGGCATATAACTCACGACTTTCTAATCCAATCAGACTGAAATTCAAAGTCATCTAAGATCTGATGGTCACCAACATTATTAAATTGTAAGTCTTGATTGGTCAGTAATTGTAAATGCCAGAGAGTAAACAAAGTCGAAAAACAGTCGATAACAACAATTTTATCAAATTCAAGGGCATATAGCTCACGACTTTCTCATCCGATCACAGTGAAATTCAAAGTCATCCAGGGTCTACTGGTCATAAACATTATGTACAAGTTTTGTTATAATTTGTCAATAATTGTAGATGCTACAGTGCAAACAAAGTAAAAAACAGTCGAAACTGCAATTTTGTCAAATCCAACAGAATACATGTATAACTCATGATTTTTTTAAACCGATCAAGCTGTAAATGGTACTCATCTGATATCTTATGGTCCTTAACATTGTGGCAAAGTTTTGTTTTGATAGGTCAATAAGGGTAGATTCTAGAGAGTAAACAAAGTCAAAAACAGCAATTTTTCCAAATTCAGGGGCATATAACTCACGACTTTCTGGTCATATCAGACCAAAAATCAAAGTCATCCAAGATCTTAGAGTCACTAATATTGTGTATAAGTTTTGTCTTGATTGTTCAATAACTGATGATGCTATGGTGTAAACAAAGTCCAAAACAGTCAAACACAGCATTTTTTAGAATTCAAGGGCAGATAACTGAGGACTTTCTGATCCGATCAGATCAAAACTCACACTCATACGCGATCTTATAATCACCAACATTGTGTCCAACTTTTGTATTGATTGGTCTATATTTGTAGACGCTAGAGTGTAAACAATGTCAAAAGTAGCTATTTTTTATATTAAAGGGCGGATAACTCCAGACTTTTTTTGCCGATCTAAAGCAAAATTAAACTCTTTCATGATCTTATAGTCACTAACATTGTATTGAAGTTGTGTCTTGATTGGTCAATAATTGTAGATGCTATAGTGTAAACAAAGTAAAAGATGGTGAAAAACGACAATTTTGTCAAATTCAAGGGCAGATTACTCAGGACATTCTGGTCCGATCAAACCAAAACTCAAACTCAACCAAGATCTTATTATTATCAACATTGTGCCCAATTTTCTTATTGATTGGTCTATATTTGTAGATGCTAGAGTGTAAACAATGTCAAAAGTAGCATTTTTTACATTCAAGGGCTGATAACTCCAGACTTTCTGTTCTAATCTGACCCAAAATCGATCCCATCTGAGAGCTTAAACATGTAGTCATACATGTTTTGGCTAAGTTTGGTAAAGATTGGCTTACATTTGTAGATGCTAAAGTATAGACACCAAATTGTTGACAGAAGGACGGACGGACGGACATACGGAAGGACGGACAGACGGACGACGGACAAAAAGCGATCACAATAGCTCACCTTGAGCACTTCGTGCTCAGGTGAGCTAAAAACTGAAATATACGAACCAATCTGGAAAGTCCTTCCATCCTTTTTGCAAACTGAAATTGATTTTTGATAAATAGAATTAGGTATTACTTTTGATTTCCCCTAAGGAATGATACGGTATATAAAAAGGATGCTGTCGCGTCTTTTGGGACCATCCTGTTCTATTACTTACTCTTTCTTCACATATTGATATACATGTAGACTCATCATGATAAATAGGACAATTGCATACCTTTCTAACATTCAAATATTACATTAAAAAGGAAAATGACAAAACAGACATATTTTCATATACATCGATCCAAACGCCCCTGGATTCATATCTCTTTTTTTAAAAAAAATGTAAAATGTACATATTTCATATTTATCAATGTGTGCAGCATAGATTAATCTCATGATGATATGAAGGTTTCTACCAATAACAGTCTCAAGAGTTTCGGACACGTGATCCATAATTACAGTAGGACGAGGGCACGAATCTGGATCAAACTGGCCAAAGGCCCAATGCGATTTGAATATAAGTACGAGGGTCAAATTCCTTATCGCTCATGGGCCAATTATTTATGGCACATTTTAGTCTTACAAATGTCCAACTAACCGTTTAGGAAAGCGTATTATTGGACATTGGCAAGGCAGCAATGTGTCCCGAATACTTTGATGAAACCGGTTCCTGATATCCATTCAAATAAATGCACAACGTCAGAGTAACAGATTAGATGCAGATAAAGACTTATTTGTTTTCATTTCTCGTTCAAACCATATGTTGTGGGTACTCATTTGAATCGTCTCGCTGAGACGATTCAAAAAAGTTACAACAACATTTGGTTTGGTAAATAATACAGGATATTTATTTCATTGTTAAATGTTCTACCCCCATAAACTGTTGATTGGAAACCTACCTTTCTTTTTACCAGGGCACGTTTTAGATGTATATTCACACCTCTTTTTTGTATCGTCCCAGACGAGGCTGGCAGGACACGGCATATCGTACTTGATACCATTGCTGCATGCGACATATCCATAACAGGTATAACAGGACTGGTAGTTCCCGTTCTTTCTACCTTTACACGACTTCACACATTTCCTAACTGGACGCGTAATGATAGGGGGTAAGGTAGGAGGTGGAGGATAACCATGGGTCGGTCTAGGACGAGGTATTGGCAAACCATGAGTTATATCAGGCCTCGGTGGGGGCCAACCAACGGTCGGATTGGGATGCCAAGCTGAAATTAAAGTGTGCACTCGAATTTAATAGGATAATTAGACTCACCAGTGTTAGCCATTTTCCAAGCGACAAAATTGTAGAGTGGTCTAAATTCAAAGGAGTTGGATAATAATAATTGTAGAAAACTGGGAAATAGGTAAGTCTTCGCATGAAAATCTGTGAAAGAAATAGGAAAACTACTATACTAATAAAATATATCATGTATTTTGTTATTTTCTTGTGATGATTTTGATTCTCATCCTGAATAAGGAAAACGATTTTATAAGAGCCACATAATTATAAGGCATACCGGTGCCTTAAAATTCAAACCTTAATCTTCTTGTCTTTAGTAATGCCAAATAGACAATAAACAATTGTTGTTCCTATTCACTTAACACATTTTCACGGTGGAGATTGTGCATTATGGGATAGGTAAATCTATGGAAAAATTTACCTAGCTTCAATTAAGACATTTTACAATACTTTTCTTATTTCTCTGGCACTTTTTACACGGTTTGTTGCATGTACCCTGCCTTACTGAGCTCTTTCCTCTGATATATGACTAACCTGAAACCTTCTTGCAAAAATTGATCCCAACCGACCAGAAAACGACAGAAAGATCATACCATTTTTCTGATGGGTTGAAATCAATTTTGGGAAAAGTATTAAGAGTTTTCAGAAACGTCATTCATCTGAGGAAAGGGCTCAGTTAGTCGAGGTACATGCAACACACCGCTTGAAAATTGTTGTTGCTCAATTTCTTCCCTCAATCGTGGTTAAAATGGCCGTAGTTGTCATCATTTCATTTTCCGGTCGGTTGGGATAAATTTATAAAAAAAAGTAAAAGGATTCCACAAATAATTTATATATCTAAGAAAAGAGCTCAGTAGTGCGGGGTACATACAACGAATATTTTGGAAAATTAACAGAGCAGAGACATAAAAAAGTTATTGCAAAAATTTGACCAGAATCAAATTTATTTTGTCTGTAGTTTTTATCCATCCCATGTTATTACCAGACGGCAAAATTTTAGACTGGTCTAGAATTCAAAGATAATACAGACGGCCATTTCGAGTGAATGAAACGTTACGATGTTATTGGAAAGATTGTGGAAACTGAGGAAATTGCTAATAAATACAGCAAGTATTTTGTTCATTTTCCACGAAAACCGAGAATTATGCCACAGGAACATTTTTTAGGAACAGAATCATGTCTTTTTCAAGTATTTGTAGTTGAAAATCATATATGACAAGATATTTAATTAGTAAGAATAAATATAACTGATGCCAGTTTTCCCATGGTCATATCGGATTCACCTCAATGGTTTCTGTCAGCGTTTATAATGTGAGTTAACAACGGATTTTAATTAGCATGACTACAAAGGGGAATTCCCAATCATTCGTTTGTTCAAGACCTTTAATAAATTATTTAAGAAAAACAATACTTGAGACATGCGCTTCGAAACATTCTCTACAGACTTCTGTATAAAAACATTTAGTAATAGGGAACGATTTTATCAAGTAAACAGTGACGTAATTTCGGCCAAACAATAGTATTTCCTAGGTGTTAGTATAGGATCTCGTAACTACTGCTTGAATCAAGCCGTAGTTACGAGATCTTATAACAACACCGATGGTTTATCAAAACATAAAGGTAAACTAATTCTATTTTTAGAACAAAATTCTTTGCTATTGAGCCGAGATCTTAAAAAATGCCTGTATACCATTTGAGACTTTCATGTTTCAAGATCAGACTATGCCTAAATGTAGGCTGATTATGACCATTGATGCTATATAAAAATGTGCCATAAGTACTGGTCATGGAAAAACCTATTACAGAACAGCTTGCATTCGGATCAGACTGTGCGTATACACAGGCTGATCTGTATCCATTGTGTTTTCAAAGGATATAAAGGGCCCTTTCTCTAGGTTCCCGTTCATTAATGTTTTATGGGTTGCCAAGTCACAAAAATTGGTTCTTTATAAGAAAGAAGAAAGAAACGTTTTCTAAGACTACCTATAGGTTATGTATCGCTTTTGGGAGGCATGATCCACTAGATGGATTTCTAACAGATTTGCTCAATACGATTTTGCAAGAAAAGTGTGGCTTTTATAGGCGATGCTTATCTGAGCCGTATGGAATATAAAGTGAACTAGATCTAATATTTTTTGTCTTCTCGGAGACTTTTTTGGCAGCATTGCTCCTAAGGCGGTTCTTATTTCAATATATACTTCATCACGGTGGATAATCACTTCATACAACAATTTGAGATTTTTGTTCAATAATATTATTACTACTGGACCGATTTGAATTCGGTTTGAAGCAGAGATAAAAAAGTTATTGAAAATCAACCAAAAGTTATTGAAGATCAACAAAAATTTCGGTTGATCTTCAATAACGTTTTATATATTGATTTTTAGAAAAAAAAGTCTACATGCCCAGCTTATTCCATGCACTTTCCCACTTTCTTTGCTTGAAACCTAATTCCAATTGGTCAAATATTAACAAAATATTGCTGATTTCCTGAAATTCTAGGTGATGTGATTTTTGATCATTCACCGTGATTATGGATGATGTTCATCATGACCATATTGAACATGTTTATAGTTTCTTTAAAGACTTTTGACTGCGCAATAACACGGTGGATAATCACGTGATGCAATAATTACTGAATGTCTTCAATAACTTTGTTAATACTGGACCGATTTGAATTCGGTTTGAAGCAGAGAATGTGGACATACGTCGTGCATTAGATGTACATGGTTAATTTTTAAAGAATCAACTGATAAAAAAGTTATTGAAGATAAACCAAAATTTTGGTTTATCTTCAATAACTTATTTATCAATTGATATTTTAAAAATCCACAACATCTATGTTATTCCTAGCATTTTTCGACATTCTCTGCTTCAAACCGAATTCAAATTGGTCAAGTATTGACAAAGTTATTGAAGATTATCGGAAATTCTAAGTCACGTGATTATACACCGTGGATAAAAGTGGGACTTATGATCGGCTGCAGCAGGTATTACATTGTAATGCAAGAATTTTCCCTTTGTAGAAGTTTCTTTCAGATTTCTCAAATATTTTTTGCTCGTGCGAAATAACACGGGTGATTTAGATGAGCTCATCTCATCAGTACCTAGTGCAGTGGTAAATTCTCTAAAACGTAAGGTTAAATCGACACGAGGATTTTTCAGTGTTCGTCCTAGTTTTTGGACCAATGAAATTGCAGTATATTTGAAAATTTCGGCGCTATATTTCACAAAAATGTACCGCCGGTCAGTTTATGTCACGAATATACACAGCCAGGCCCCCGTGCAGTTATGAAAAATGATATATTTTTTGGAAAATGGTGTATTTTTGGGAAAATGATGTAGATCTAATTCCAGTAAGATCCGCTCGATAGTAGCTCCGGTCGGAGGCGTGGTTTGAAGAATGACAGTAGAAGCTTATGTTTTCATTGGTTGACGAACACTAAGCCAGATAGAGCCTGTATAGTAGATTCTATGCGACATAAACGTTCAAAGGCTGCGCCTTTTGAACGTTTATATCGCGTAGAATCTACTATACAGACTCTATCTAAAATCTCTCCTTCTGCTTTATTCCCATGGCTATATTTATTTCAAAACCGTTTTGAATATTTCAAACATTTGTGATATACTTTCATAATGACAGGACCAGATTTTCGCTTCAGACTTAAGCATAAATTCGGCTTATCCGATGTCGTCATAGCGAGGGGTATTTGCATCTGTATTAAGGACCTGGGCCGCGTTTTACTAACATAGATTTTTGCAAAAACCTTGTAACAACACATCTGATTGAAAGAGAAATCATAACAGTAATTATTCGACCAATCAAATGTGTTGTTGTTTCAAAAATGTTCGTAAGTTCGTTAGTAAAACGCGGCCCTGGTATGAACTTACCATTTTCCAAACAAGACCTGATTTTGACAACTACTCTAGAAAATGTTAGGCAAAACATTAAGACAAAACAAGATAATGATAATGACCACCATTTTCTTAATTTTCCTCAATAGTTTTGTGTCATATTGTGAAGAAATTCTGAATTTATCAAGAACCTTTTTATTGTCTATAGCAGCATTAAAAAGTTAAGATAGACTTTTCTATTTTTTGTTGTTTGGGAAATGGTTAAGGTAGAACCGGATACTTTTAAAACTTTAAGCTACGGTCATAAATTTGATATCTTTGGAAACTAGAAGCTATTTCTGGTTCAAATCCGAAATTCATTTCCTCGTTCATGTCGTGACGACGACGTCAACAAAGGCACCTCGCACGTTTTTTACGTCGAATTTCTATAGCCCAGAAATGCACAAAATGGCGTTTTGGTCAGGCAATTTCAACGTCACGACAATGAAATTTACATCGATGGAAAGATCTTTTCAAACGTAATAAGATGATACAAAATAAATTATTTCGGACTAACGACGCAGAAATAAACGACGAGCTTTCATCTTTTTCCCGCGTCAGATTTCGAGGAAAAACTAACTTTAGAGCAGAATTTCGTAAAATTGGCCAGAACGATTTTTGTCATTTATCATTATTATATTGCACGCTCAAATTGTAAGCATTTGGCAAGAAATCAGAAAAATTCACCGTACCGATTTTTAATAAAACATATTCAAATATTGTTGGTATGCGTCAACGTTATACAGTCGGGCGTCGGCAAATTTCGACGAAAAGGCACTTTACGACGGATATTCGTAAAATTGGCTAGAAGGACATTATTTCATTTTACATTCATATTGTGGATTAAATGCAAAAAATCAGAAAAGTGAACTCTATCGTCTTTTAATAAAACATGTTTGAATATATTAGGTATCAATCTAAATTTGCACAGTCGGACGTCGACGTCGATTTTGAAACTACGTACGTTGACGAGCAACAAGGATGTAGACGCGCCGGAGTTTTCAAGCTGCTCAAGGAGACCACATTTGTGTACTCAATTAGTCGGACAGCGAAAGTAAATCTCTTTTGTCTAAGTAAATACCTAGTAAGAAGTACAGAATCGGGGTAACAGTCGACACGCTCACGAAAGCCTATTCGAGGTGACAACGAAAACGGGATTGAAATGATACTTTCGAAAAAGAATATAAGGAAAATATTGGAAACCAACAGTGAAAAATGTCTGAATAATTAAACCACTTCTGTTCGCATGATGTGGCAAAATAGAAAATGTAAAAATAATAAAATAAATAAAAATAATGCGATTATACATAACAGCGCAATATAAAAAATAATGTATTTCGCATTGCATCAATTTCTATTGGATACTTTCTGTTTCATTTCTAATATCAAAATCGCAGTAGTAGATGCAGCTTATTTAATATCTCGTTAAAATGTTGTCATCGATGGAAAATAAACAAAGACTCTATCAAATATGCACAGTCAGAATTTATAAATGTTTTTACTTCAACCCAAATGTTACCATTGACCATTATCTAATTACGATGTGATTTTGACGTTCCGACCAAATATGTTTGAGAAAACGTTTAGAGAAAAGAAGAAAGTAGCGACAGTCACAATTTCTTTTTTTATTTCAATATTTTCTATGGAATAAATACACGAATTCCATGTAAATGCATTTGCATAAGTTTTTTCTCGTGGAGCAGTTTTAAATCCTGGCGTGTTTTCATTCTTGTTGCTCATCAACGTACGTAGTTTCGACGTTGACGTCCGACTGTGTAAATTTTGATTTATACCCAAAACATTCAAACACGTTGTATTAAAAAAAAATACAATAAACTTTTCTGATTTATTGCATTTCACCTGCAATATGGATGCAAAATGAAATAACATAAAATCACTGTGGCCAATTTCACGAAATTCCTTCATAAAGTGCTTTTTTGTCGAAATTTGCCGACGCCCGACTGCATAACTTTGACGCATACCAACAATATTTAAATATGTTTTATTACAAATCGGTACGGTGAATTTTTCTGATTTCTTGCAAAATGCTTACGATATGGTCGTGCAATAAAATAATGAAAAATGGCAAAAATCGTTCCGGCCAATTTTACGAAATTCTGCTCTAAAGTTAGTTTTTCCTCGAAATCTGACGTGGAAAAAAGATGAAAGTTCGTCGTTTTTTTCTGCATCGCCAGTCCGAAATAATTTATTCTTGTATCATCTTATTAGGGTTGGAAATATCTTTCCATCAATGTAATTTTCATTGTTGTGACGTTGAAATTGCCCGATTAAAACGCAATTTTGTGCATTTCCTGGCTATAGAAATTCGACGTCAAAAACGTGCGAGGTGCCTATGTTGACGTCGTCGTGGTAACGTCGTCACGACATGAACGAGGAAATGAATTTCGGATTTGAACCAGAAATAGCTTCTAGTTTCCAAAGATATCAAATTTATGACCGTAGCTTAAAGTTTTAAAAGTATCCGGTTCTACCTTAAGTAATAATAGAAGGCATACATTGTATATACATGTAATAACAGAGATACCAATCAAACTCGATATCATTGAATATTATTATCATTTTCCACTTTTTCTCCTCAACCCCCTCCCAAACAAAACCGAGTATTTACGTCCCTTTTAAAAACGGGTTGTACAAGCATTAAGACAAAAGAAGATTGCTGTTTATCAGCAACGTATATTTTCGTGTCAATACTTTTTCCTGATTTTTTTAGTATACAACTTTTTATCACAATCACATTTGTGTTCTGCTTCTTTTTGTCGTTCTGGTTTTTTTTTTTTTTTTTTTTTTTGTAGTCACGTGATTGGTCAAGATGGACGTACTTTTTTGAGCTCTCGATATTTTGAACAATAAAATGGATTTTAACCGTATTTGGACATATCACAAAGCATAGGATTTGATAGAAAGTGTTGTTATAACTTGCTTGTGGAAAAGGAACATTTATTTTGGAAAATATGTGGTGATATGGGGAGAAAAGCTAAAAGAAAAAATCGAGGTAGCGACGATAACGTAAATTCAAATATCAACAAGAAAAATAGAGGCCCGGCAGAGGTATCGGTGAGTGACATTTTAAATGAAGCAAACACTGTACTGTACCAAGATAATTTAGTTAAAGATACTGACACCCCAGATACATTGAACGATAGTGTATTTATTAGTGATAGTAACATGGCGTCAGGAGGTCATGTCCAGAACCCGAATACCAGCCAGCCCTCAAATGGTGATTTGTTGGCCTATCTGCAGAAAATCGATGGGCGTTTAGATAAGATTGAAAAACGCTTAGACGACCTCGAAACATTAAAACAGACAGTTTCAGACCTAGATAAAGATATGAAAAAATTGTGGGACCGAGTAGAAGATAAATTCACCGCCACCACCGAACGTGTAAAAACATTGGAGGAACAGGTCGAAAACGACGATTTCAGAATAGACTCAGTAAACGGGAGAGTATTGGCGCTAGAATCTGAAAGGGCTGATCTAAAGGAAGAAATAGTGTATCTACAATCTCAGTCCATGAGAAATAACCTGATTTTCACAAATATACCGGAAGCTAGCAATGAGAGTAACGAAGATTTTTTTTTTTTTTTTTTTTTTGGTTTTTTTTTCAACATCATCCAACATGTTACATATCAAAACATAGAATCATAGATATACAATATGAACATGAAATATACAAAGTTTAATGAAATTTTCTCATATTCTGCCATTCAAAGTTTATTTTCATATGACGGGTATTGAAGCCAGAGATTAGCCCGCACAACTGTGCAAGCTAATCCCGGTCTCCAATAGTCATGTACATATGTGTATGTTTCTTTAATTAGCCTTTTGCGGTCTTTTTATTTAGTTCTATTATAATGAATGACATTGACAATAATTAACTCAACATGTATATTTTATATTAATTAGTACTAGATGTATGTTACAGTATACATTTCTAAGGATAGGACAGATGTCTGAATTATTTTTGTTTTTGAAAAGGAAAAGAAAAAATGAAAACTGATAATGAAACAGTTTTAAATTAACAGTGAAGAATGAATAGGATTAAAGTATGCTATTGATTACAATATAGATTGTGCGTATTGTATTATAAACCTTGCACCAGTCTCTCAACAATTGCCCAGTTTTCTTTTTTATACTCACTCTTTTTTGTTTGTTCATTAATTTTATGTGATAAAGTTAAATGTCGAATGAATCCTCTCTGTGTAGGTGAAATATTTTTTAATTTACTGTTGTAAACGTACCTTTTAAATTCTAGATATATTATGTTTATTTTGGGTTGATCATCGTACCCTAGTATAACGTCGGGAATATTAAGGTGTTGGTAATGACCGAATTCTTGTAGTTTATGGTTTATATATTGAATGATTGGATTTATCTTATTACATTCGAAAAATATGTGTTCTAAACTTTCTTCTCTTAATGAGCAAAATGTACATAAATTGTTATCTGCGATATTCATTTTTTGTAAAAGACAATTGGTCGGAAGTATCCTATGTACTATTCTGGTTTGTAGCCACTGAATGTTTGTATCGTTCGTTAAATTAAAAACACCAGAATACACTTTTTTCCAATCTTTATTTATGAGATTATATGAGGAGATCCATTTGGCTTGACTTGTGGGAGTGTCGTTGTTGCATATTAGAGTTGTATAGATATATCTATTAACGCTTGATTTCGTAAGTAAGGGGAATACATAACAGTTCATAGCAGGATTGTGACAGTAAAGTAGGGAAGAATAGTCTGATTGAATCGATTGATTCCGTAAAAAGGTTTTAACAGCATTTCGAATGCTGTAGTACTCTAAAAAGTTTAACCTTCCGTTAACAATTTCCTTTAAGCATTCGAAGGATTTAAATGTACCATTTTCTGTTAAAAGATCTTTTATTAGAATTATTCCCCTATCATAAAGTGATTTATTAAAAACAAACTTTGAACCGATCTTTATTTCACTGTAGAAAAGTGGTGTGTGCAGAACCTGGGAGAAGTTTTGGAACGAAAACTTATCTGTATATGAAATGTAAGATTTTAGAACATCAACCCAAAAAGCATTTTTGACTTTTTTCACTAAAATTTCACAATATGATTTTCCACACTTCATTATTTTATCAACGTCGATAGAAATGTTTGCCAGATTATAACAATTTGATCCTTGGTTCAACAGTAAGTTTTTTAACCATTTGATCTTCATGCATTTTATAAAATTCTCTGTATCAGGGACTTTTAAACCGCCTTCACCATAATCTTTAATCATAATTGATGCTTTGATTTTGGGTCTGCCGTCCCAAATAAATTCTGAAAATAAAGTATTAAGTTGTTTTAGAACGTCTGACGATGGTGTTGGTAAACTAATGAAAATGTGATTTAAAATTGGTAACAAAAGTGTTTTGACGACTGTAATTCGGCCAATAGGCGTTAGTTTTCTCCTTTTCCAAAAATGTGTGATTTTCTTTATACTATTCAATTTACTATCTATATTCAAAGTTATCATTTTTGTTAGATCAACATCAAACATTATCCCCAATAATTTGAATTGAGTATCTCCCCATACCAGTTTCCACCTTGTTTTGATCGAACGTGTACTATATTTCAAAGAACCAATCCATATAAGCTTTGTTTTGTCAAAATTAACTTTTAAACCAGATATTTTAGAAAAATCATCTAGGACATTTAACACGGAGTGCAAAGACTTATCTGATCCGTCCATTAGAAGAGTGGTGTCATCTGCAAATTGTGAAATGAGGTATTCATTTCCTTTGATTTTGATGCCCGTTATATCTTTGCATTTTTTTATTTTCAAATTCAGGATTTGTGCGCAAAGGATAAAAATATACGACGAAATCGGATCACCTTGTCTGCAGCCCCTTTTGACATGGAAAAAGTCTGATATAAATCCATTTAATTGTACAGAAACTTCTGTGTTGTATAGAAATAGTTTAATCCATCGTTTTATAGTTTCACCAAAGTTGAAAAAAGACAGTGTTTTTTCTATGAATTTGAAGGATAGAGAATCAAACGCTTTCTCAAAGTCAATAAGCATTAAAAGGCCTGGAATTTTGTTTTCTTCGCAGTATTGCATTATATCATAAACCAATCGCGTATTTTCTCCAATATATCTACCTTTTACGAACCCAGTTTGATCTTTAGATATTAATTTGTCTAACGTCGATTTTATTCGGTTTGCAATGGAGGCTGATGCTAGTTTATATAAAACATTTAAAAGAGTAATTGGTCTCCAATTTTTCAGAAATTGTTTAGCTTTATTTTCCTTTGGTATACAAATGATGTTTCCGAGTTTAATATTTCTTGAGAATGAACCCGAAGTAAAGGCAAAATTCAGTGCTCGAACGACAAAATGTCCTATCTTATTCCAGAATACTTTAAAAAAGTTCGACGTAAAACCATCACATCCTGGGCTTTTGTCATTTTTCATAGCTCGAAGAGATTCTGTAACTTCTTTATAAGTCAATAAACCTTCTAATAATTGTGATTCTTCATCGGTTAATTTATTATAATCAGTATCCTGAAAATCAGATTCTAAGTCAAAATGGTCATTACATGGGCGCACATCATAAAGTTCTTGATAAAATCGTTTAGTTTCCTGTAGAATTTGACTTTGGTCATAAATTTTATAACCATCATCTTTTTCAATAAAAGGTATTGTTTTACTGATAGAATGTTGTTTCTCGAGATTGCAGAAAAAATTAGTAACCTTTTCCCCTTCATCTACCCATTTCGATTTAGATCTAATAAAAGCACCTTTAAGTTTAGTTTGTCTTATTTCACTTAGCTCGGTTTGTAAATTTAAAAGTATTTCTTTGTTAGATTCGTTTAGATTATTTTCAATTTCATTGATTTTTGCCATGAGATAAGTTTCGCGATGATTAAGCTCCCTTTTCTTGTGTGACGCGTATGATATCGTTTGACCTCTAATTTCCATTAAAAGCGTTTCTAAAAATAGTTGATCATTTATAGTAAAGTATACATTTGCTTTGTCAATATTTAAAACGCTGTCATGATTATAAACTGGTAGACAATACTGCAGAATAGTTTCATTAATTTTTCTATTTATACAATGTATATAATTAATGTCATAAAGCAAGGAATTATTAAATTTCCAGTATCCTTTACCATGTTTAGTCTCTGAAAGTTTAAGATTTAATACAACCATAGAATGGTCTGATCTGTAACTGATGTCTACGTCACAATTTTGTACATGATCTATTAAGTTGTTTGTGAGAAGAAAAAAGTCTAATCTTCCTTGTTGAACTGGTGTTAATTTTTTCCAAGTAAATTTTTTAATGTTTCCGTGGATTTCTCTGAACGGGTCTTTCAAATTTCTTTCAGATATAAATGAAAGTAACAATTTTCTTGCATTAATATTATGCTTGTAGTTTTTATAGTTTTTATAATCTAGAGTAGGGTCTAAAACTAGATTAAAGTCGCCGCATATGACAAAACTATCGCTACGATTCATTGAATCGACTGATTCAAAAATTGAGTTGAAGAAATTAGGGTCGTCCACGTTTGGCGCATATAAATTAATTATTAAAAAGTTTAAATCAGCGATGGAAAGTTCTAAAATAATATATCTGCCATCATTGTCTTTGCATATATTATTCACTTTTACACCGGACTCTTTTCTTATTAAAATCCCTACACCCCGTGCATTTGTCCTCCCATGGCTAAAATACCATTCCCCACCTCATTCTGAGTAAATATTTTTCTCAATACCTGGCGTAAAATGAGTCTCTTGAAGACAAATTATGTCTGCTTTCTTTTGTTTGAATAATGATAAAAGATCAAAACGTTTCTTATAGTTGTTTAGTCCACGGCAATTGTATGAGATTAATTCTATATTATCCCTATGTATTTAAATGCAGAATATGGTTTTCAATTGATGAGTTTTTTGTGGCGTATAAAGGTGCAAGGTCATAAAACATTTCATTAAGTTTGCGTTCCGTTAAAAACAAGAAATCATAGCATACTTTAAAACAGTGAGAAAAAAGAAACATGTTTAAACAATGTATAAATGGTGGGAAATCAAAATACACATATCTTCCTAAATATTGATTAAATTATGTGGAATATGGTTGTTTTTGCAGTCCAGATGTATTTGGAATTTGCATTTATATCATGAATGTCGCGGTCCTGATCAGACGCCACAGTAAGCGGTGTCTGATCAGAGCCGAGACATTGCCTTTGTTTATTTTTATGTGATTAAAGTAAATTTAACTTGAAAGAAGTCATCCAGGTAATTACTCTATGCTTTGACGATCTATTTATATACATGCAGTACTCTCGAAAAGGTTGAAGAAAAGACAGAAAATGTTGATAATTTGCATTTTCGTTCTTTTGTCAACACAGTATTAGAAAAGATGTCTTAATCTAAAATGAATAAATTCGGATCTCTGATCAGTCTTAAATCCTTTGTTGTAGAAAGGGATTAAAAACAAAACAATCCTCTCATGCTAGACGACATGATAATCACAGCATTACCGTCCGATCACGATAACATGGCACGCGTCTACAAAATCCACACATGAAAACTCAATACAGAACATAAACAACTGTAGAAATTACATGTGACGGCTCAAATCATGAGGGTGTCACAGTCTCACACATGCAAGATTCGATCCATAGCATGCAAGATCAAATGACAAAGTGTGGCTGATTTTTGACTTGATTACACATCTGCAGTTGTATGTCGCATCATCGTGTCTGGACAATACTATTATAAATCATAATTGTTTACAAGATATACCTATATAAAATCGATAAGGAATATCTGAGAATCAACAGATTCGGGAAAAACTTCAATTATACCGGGCCTCCACCATACAATATGGCTTGACCTTCAGTATGTGAATGAATTTTCTTTTTCAAACTGTAAATTACGCTATTTTATGCAGAGGCTTAAAAATGAGACAATGTTCTTGAGTACATGTGAGATACAAAATGCTAATAAAAAGGATGCTATACAAGGAAGTTGTACAAATTATACTTTTTAAATCATGATGCTTTCATATATCGCGGCTCGTCAACGAAAAACGTCGCAACCGCAGTTTAAAACGGATTTTAACCGTATTTGGACATATCACAAAGCATAGGATTTGATAGAAAATGTTGTTATAACTTGCTTGTGGAAAAGGAACATTTATTTTGGAAAATATGTGGTGATATGGGGAGAAAAGCTAAAAGAAAAAATCGAGGTAGCGACGATAACGTAAATTCAAATATCAACAAGAAAAATAGAGGCCCGGCAGAGGTATCGGTGAGTGACATTTTAAATGAAGCAAACACTGTACTGTACCAAGATAATTTAGTTAAAGATACTGACACCCCAGATACATTGAACGATAGTGTATTTATTAGTGATAGTAACATGGCGTCAGGAGGTCATGTCCAGAACCCGAATACCAGCCAGCCCTCAAATGGTGATTTGTTGGCCTATCTGCAGAAAATCGATGGGCGTTTAGATAAGATTGAAAAACGCTTAGACGACCTCGAAACATTAAAACAGACAGTTTCAGACCTAGATAAAGATATGAAAAAATTGTGGGCCCGAGTAGAAGATAAATTCACCGCCACCACCGAACGTGTAAAAACATTGGAGGAACAGGTCGAAAACGACGATTTCAGAATAGACTCAGTAAACGGGAGAGTATTGGCGCTAGAATCTGAAAGGGCTGATCTAAAGGAAGAAATAGTGTATCTACAATCTCAGTCCATGAGAAATAACCTGATTTTCACAAATATACCGGAAGCTAGCAATGAGAGTAACGAAGATACTGAGGTGATTCTGAGACAATTTATTCATGAGAAAATGAAAATAGCTCACGATTTGGTCACTAAGATAAAATTCGAAAGAGTGCATAGAATGGGACCCAGAAACGACGACGGAATTCGAAAAATTGTTGCTAAGTTTCACGAATTTAAAGACAGAGAAATGGTGAAGAAGGAAGGAAAAGCGTTAAAAGGTTCTGACCATTCAGTTTTCGAACAATATCCGAGAGAAATAATGGCGAGGAGACGTAAACTTGTCCCAAAGTTGAAAGCGGCCAAGGAAAATAACAAGACAGCATGGATCTCATACGATACTCTCTACATAGAGGGTAAGCCAGTCAGGGATTAGGGACTCGCCGAGAGTGATCTACATATCCTGTCATGGAACGTGAATGGCTTATCAGAGACAAAGCTTTCTGATCCGGATTTCCTGAACGTTATAACGGACTACGTTATTGTGTTTTTGTATGAGTCTTGGACTAAGAGCGATAGTGATATAAATATTCCAGGTTATACTTGTTTGAACTTTTATAGACAGTTTATTCACAGAAGAGCAAAGAGAAGCAGCGGCGGTATTGTCGTGTTAATTAAAGAGACTTACGCAGATTCTGTTGAAATAGTTAAAAATCACCATAATACAATTATTTGGTTGAAACTAAATAGGGATTTCATTAATTCTGAAAACGATATTTATATATGTGGCATATATTTATGGGACGAGCAATCTCCCTCTTACAATGTAGTAAATGTTGATCTTTTTCAGCTTCTAGAGTCAGATATTAACAATTTTAGTGATAAGGGTTCTGTATTTATTACAGGAGACTTTAACAGTAGGGTAGGGATTAAACCCGATTTCATTTCCCACGATAGTTTTTGTGATTACACAGACGACGATAATTATTCACCAGATAGATATTTACCGAGGTCATCTCAAGACAACAAATGTAATAATTTTGGTGCAAAACTAATAGATCTATGCAAGTCATTATCAATTCGTATAGTTAATGGCAGATTATATGATGATCATAATTTAGGTGCTTATACATTTGTCACCCGTGTCGGGGCCTCCGTAGTCGACTACCTGTTAACCAATGAAAACAATTTTACCTATATATCACACTTTGCTATTATTGTTAAACCGAAGTGACCGTGCGCTGTGAATATTTATAAACAAACGTAATCGTCTGCAATATTGATAATAATGAGCGCAAGTTTACTTCGGTTAAACAATAAACCCATGACTGAATGGAGTGACCATGCACCGTTATCTTTTTCCCTTGCTTGTGGCAAGAACATAATACACGATGAATTTCATTCAGATACGAAATCTAAATGGTCGGACGAAAAGAAGGACGCTTTTCGCTCGGGCATTATTCAGCGTTTACCGCAATTTAATCAAATAACCTCTTGTATAGACAGCTCGAAAAGTGACTCGATTGATAATGTAGTGAAAGGATTTACAAACTTAATCCTCGAGGTAGCAGACCCACTTTTCTCCAAACGTTTTACTTTAAACAAAAATTATATGAATAATCGAAATGCGGCATGGTTTGACGCTGAATGCGCGGCTGCAAAACATTCATATACACAAGCATCGCAAAAATTTAATAAGTGCGCATCAGATGCAAATCGGTTGAATTTATGTGAAAAGAAGAAATTATATAAAAAACTTCAAAAAGGGAGACAAAAATGATGTTGGTAATTATAGAGGAATTACGCTACTGAGCTGTTTCTCAAAATTATTTACTTTAGTTTTAAATGAGAGAATAATGGCTCATTGTAATAATTACAATAGCATATCTGACGCACAGTTTGGATTCAAAAAAGGTTGCTCAACAATAGATGCCTCTTTTATCCTTCAATCATTAATCGACCATTTTCTTAATCACAAAAAGAGACTCTATATTGCCTTTATAGATCTAAAAAAATGTTTCGATAGTATCAATCGCAATGCTTTATTATACAAATTATTCAAACAGGGATTTCGAGGTAAAACTTTACGTATTATAAAATCTATGTATGAAAACGTTAAATCAAGGGTAAAACATCAAGGTAAACTTTCAGATTTAATCGAACTCGCCCTCGGATTACGTCAAGGGGAGGTAATGTCGCCTATCTTGGTCTCATTATTTCTTGAAGACATAGAGTTGTCGTTACTTTCAAATAACCCAACTGGAATAACTATCGACGATATTCTGGTTCTTTTGATTTTATTTGCAGACGATATGGCCCTGCTGGCCGAAAGTCCGACTGATTTACAACATAGTTTAGATTCTTTATTAGAATACTGTAATACATGGAGTCTAGAAGTAAATACATCAAAGACAAATGTAATGGTAATAAGGAAAAGGGGTCCTATACGTGATAATGAACGCTTTACGTACAATGGCGAAAATTTAGATATCGTCGAACAATTTAATTACTTAGGAACAGTTATATCCTCCAATGGATCATTTGCTAAAAATACAGAATATTTAATTGGGAAAGGGCTTAAATCATCAAATGCACTTTTGAAAAATTGTAAAAAATTTCCAATTAAACCGAAAATTCTTTGTCAACTATTTGATTCTTTTGTAGGTTCGATTCTAGGATACTCATCGGAACTCTGGGGTTTCAGCAAGTCTAAGTCTATAGAACGGTTGCATGTACAATTTTGTAAAAGGATATTAAAGGTTCGAAACAGCACAAGTACTATGGCCGTATATGGTGAGTTAGGGCGACACCCTCTTTACGTCATGCGATATTTTAAAATAATTAAATATTGATGTAAACTACAGCAAACCGATAATATCATTCTAAAAAAGGTATATGAATTAAGTCTTCATGACTTAAGTCTAGGATATACGAATTGGACCTCAAAGGTTAAAGGTTTATTGGATAATTATGGGTTTTCGTACGTTTTTGAAAATCCGGAAAGAATATCTTTTAAATCATTCCCATATATATTCAAACAAAAAGTTATCGACTGCTTCATTTAAGAATGGCATGGCTGTATGAACAATAGTCCGGTTTTAGCAGAATTAAAACATTTTAAATCAACATTTTCATATGAAACATATTTAGATATTTTACCAGCTAATAACAGATTTCAGTTGACAAGAATGCGAATAGCTGCCCATTCTTTAAGAATCCAAACTGGTCGGTATAGTAATAACAACACTCCGAGAAATGAGAGATATTGCCTGTATTGTAACTTAAATGAAATCGAAGATGTTTTCCATTTCATATGTATCTGCCCAGCTTACAAATCGCACAGACGTAAATACATCGACTCTTTTTACCACGAAAGACCGTCAGTTTATAAATTTGTATCTCTTTTTTCCACAAATAATGAACACACTTTAAAGCAATTGGTTAACTATATACAAAATGCTCTCCGTGTGCGAGAATCCTTGGACGACACTTATTCTCAAAATGTCTAATTCACTATAAAGTATATCAAACTACTTCAAGTCGGAGAAATTGTATGTTCCGTTGTTTGTCTATCCTTTCCTAAACGCAACCTGGTTTTGACGTGCAGAAATAGTAGCAGAAAGCATCGAGAGAATTAAGAAAGTTGTATCAACTAACAATTCCTGCTTTACCCCCGATGTTTTCAATGCCGAAGCACACTTACTTACTATATTTGGTATAAATAGTATATTCCGCTGTCCATTTAAAATGTGACAATCTGAAATTTTGCCGTTTGGGAAAGGATATATAATTCATAAGGATATATAATTCATAAAGATATATGACTTTTTGATTGTTCAAATGTATGTCTATTTCATGTAACCCAAATATTTCTCACGTGACTATATTACTTTTTGTTTATGCATTTCTGTATGGCTATGTACTTTATGTACTTGTCAAGTAATAAAATTTCTGTTCTGTTCAAAAAAAAAAAAAAAAAAAAAAAAAAAAAAACTATATTTTTAGACGTTTTTTCAGTTTGTACATGGGGAGCGGGGGCAATTATTAATTGCATAGTGATGTTTTATTCCCAATTAATTTTTTCTCTGTAATAAACTTACAAGTAGTTATAGAATGTATATCTACAATACTAATTATTGATTTACTTGAAAACATCGTTCTCTTTAATGTGTAATGCATGTTGCATAGTCAAAAATAAAAAAGGTAATAACTGGTCCCTCTAGAAAAAGATAGAATGAACCAAATTTGGGGGGTAATGTTATCAAACAAACATGGCACTGTATTGAAATGAATATTGAATAATACCATCTTTATGGCAAAGTGTTAATTTTAAACATTAATTCGCAATGCGATTGTGGTTGCAATTATTGTTTTGCAGTTTAAAGTTTAGCTGATTTTATTTTACAAGGAAATAGACTCGTCCTTACAGTAAAAGTGACATGTGATTAGTTTTATCAAATCACACAGGGCCACGCTATTGCAAGGTACTTGTCTTCAAGTGACAGAACCGTGGTCGTGCGGTAACGTCGAAGTCTCTGAACCCAGGGATCCGACGTTCGAGTCCAGCTATCAGCGTATATATTTTATTTTTTTTATGAAATACTTAATGCAAATAAATATCTAAGATCGTTTGTTTGTATTTTACCTTACCTAAAACCTTTCCAAACAAAATTTTAGATTTGTTCCAAATTAGTAACTTAATAGATGCAAACATAACTAAACTGACACGATTTAAAAACGCAAAACACGTTTTCATTAACCATTCCTTTCCTATTGCCTCGATCGGCACCATATTTGGGGACATGTATGAGACAATGTATACGCTTCACGCCCCAGCAATTTTGTCGTGTTTTCTGTAAACTATTCGGACATCTGAACCGCCAATCACTAAATGCTCGTGCGTCTCGTGCATTCAGACCACGTGTTAAATCACTAAGATTTTTTGTGTACAAATTGCCCATTGACTAAGCAGCCAGTCTACAATATTTCCAGTCTATTTTTTTTATTTTCGGACTGACTCATTTGACGCATCACTTTATCCATTTTTGGATAAAAATCACTACGCGGTGCGCATAACTCCAAAATCCTGTCGCCAAAAAGTAGCAAGCAGAAAATTGCAACTACAAATATATGCAACAAAATAAAGTTTGATTTTCGTCTCACTTTCATCTAATAAAATAGTTAATTCAAATTAGATTATTCATTTTACTCTATGCAAGCATATGAAGCAAATATGCCGCGTGACAGGAAGTCATGAGGAAGTACCACGTGTATGCATTTTATGGGCGCTGACATCTTGAAAGTAGTTAACCCAGAATGCCCACCAGAGATAGATGGTAATCGACAGGTGGCGACATCTATTGGTAGATATTGACAAATTGCCACTTTGATTTACTTATTGAAAACATACGAGAACAACGAAAGAAAATTGTGTATAAAATGCTGAGGCCTACTTTGCGAAAAAGGAACCGAGTTTTGGGGCTTTTGGTTTGCCGTGTTTCGTAAATGTAGGTAGCTAGACGCTTTAATGAAGCCGAATCGACAGTTCCAAGGTTTATGAGACGTGTAAACAACACAGGAAGATTTACAGACCACCCACGTCCCGGTCAGCTGCGTGTAACAACTGTACGTCAACATAATTGCATACGTCAACGTCACTAACGCAACAGATTTGTGACGGTTCAGTCTACAGCAAATTCTATGGTTGGTAATCGCGGGCGTCCTATACATCGCGACATGGTGATAAATCGCCTGTGAAAACACTGGGTTCGTGGTCGTCGATGTTCAATGCCGGGCTCTTGACACAACGTGCATTTTGGCATAATCTGACGTCCATTCATGCGTTATTCGTGGCTTTAAAGGTCATTTTCTGTCCTGTTATGTTAACAATTGTAACATTTACAATTTTACATGGCTATACATCGGTTTTGTAAGATGCAGGAGATACCATTTGTAAAAGTACTATTTTGCGTTTTTAAATCGTGTCAGTTTAGATCTATTTGAAATAAAGATAGCTCGATTATCGGCCTGTCCGATCAGACCCGATTTGTCCGAAATAACCCGTCGTTGATGATTCATTTTGTTTTCCTCGTGGTACCCGGTTTTATACGCTTAATACATATTTCTCATTACCGATGCCGGGGAAAAGGCTTAGAATTTTCTGATTGTGACTTAAAATACAGTTTTCTCTTCACCTTTCTTAAATAATGGCTGACTGTCCGAAAATACCCGACGTTGCTCTACAGCAAAAATGCAAAATGGTAAGAGGGATTTCGGAAAATGTTCATCAAGGTTGCGATGTTTTTCAACCGTTTAACGGCATGCAATGTACTGCAATAGCCTTAGTTGCTTTATTATCCATTTCAGCTGA
The DNA here is from genome assembly GCA_963680895.1 of Fragum sueziense. Classification (NCBI taxonomy): domain Eukaryota; kingdom Metazoa; phylum Mollusca; class Bivalvia; order Cardiida; family Cardiidae; genus Fragum; species Fragum sueziense. Next base: position 7,551,936 of record OY804595.1, on the reverse strand, counting down.
TGTTAAAGAAGTTTGATTTTTTTTTCGTTAACTGCAAGTGAAATTCTTTCTCCGGCGACTTTGATGCTTTGCATCAACATTCTCTTGTATAATATGTTAAATGGAAGAATTTATAGTAAAAAGGAGTAGGAAAAGAAGAAAAAATGCTCGCTTCGAGCAATTCATTTCCCTTTGCTATCATATTTCAATTATAAACATGCTTGATGAGCAACTCAAACGGTTAAACATCTTATTCATTCGAAACCATGAAAAATTCGAATGAGTCAAACTCCGGCTATGTCGTTTTTAAGGCCCCTCTGACTTTGACACAACGATTTTCGACTGTAAACGGACTGTTGAGCACTATTTCTTACACGCTGTTTTATGGTCAGCAACAAAATAAACTTCATTACCCTTTCCCAAACCGGGGCCGCGGCCTTAGCGCAGTTGGTAGCGCAGTTGACCCTCATTCGAGAGGTCCCCGGTTCGATACCCGGCCGCGGCTAATACCCTTTCTGACAAAATTGTCACCCACCAATGGGTTTGAAATCGTTAACCTAAGTGGGCGAGCAGCTGGAGGCTCGGTAAGGGTGTTGTGGTAGTACTGGTTTGAGAAACAACAGGAATCCATGGGTAGGTGCTCCAGCCGCCGCGATATGACCCTGGTAGTTGAAAACGGCGTAAAACCCCAATAAACTCAAACTCAAACCTTTCCCAAACCTTTAGAATTTAGGGTTGTTTACTATAAATGCTGCCGAAGAAGATTTACATAAAGGTAGTATATGTGTACAATATAGAACAGAAAGTATTTAGACAAAAGGAGAAAATGCTGACATCAACATATCAAAGAACGAATTTCTTCAGAGAAAACTCAGATTAGACTTGACAAGTGTTGAAAGTAAGCATGTACACAATGGATAATCACGTGATACAATATTTTCAAAAAATCTTCGATATTTTTTTTAATATGGGTCCAATTTGAATTCGGTTTGAAGCAGAGAATTTCCACAGACGTTGAACAATAGATGGACGTGGTAGATTTTTGAAAACTCTGTTGATAAAGTTATTGAAGGCCAAAAAATTTTAGTTGATCTTCAATTACTTTTTTATTAGTCTATTTTTCAGAAATCCATCACGTCCAGCTTATACCTGGCATCTCCCAACTTCTGTGCTTCAAATAGAATTCAAATAAGTCAAATATTAAAGATACATATTTACCGTTAATTACTCATTTTCTGGGTAATTTGCTGTAAAAATTACTGTGCATAATTAAATAATGGCCTTTAAATTTTCTCTGTGCAAAATTTCAGCTCTGTCTGATCTGTATTGGCTTAGATTACGACGGATTTAAAACCCAATATCACATCATTTCGTAAACATTATCAACCCACTTTACATATTTTACATAGTTTTACACCGCTGCATGATTATCGATTTATGTCATTGTATCGCGCCTATGGCGCGATACATATTGTGGTATACATATTCTAATTTTAGAAATTACGTCATGAGGGATAATTATTTGTACTTGAAAGTCGTATATATAACCTACACATAAACTGTTTACACGGTATAATTTTTCAAGCAGTACTATAAGTATACATTGAAGTTCGTTTAATCTCAGACCACGCTGAAAATTCGTGTAAACGAAATTCTAGTATAGTTTTATACTTTGCATAGCAATGGAAAGTCCCTACTTCCGGTTTGCCCATGGTGGACATGTATTTTTCCTATCCGTTTAAATGCAACGCATTTATGCATACCATTTCGGGTTGGACTAAAACACGCAATGGACCTGTTTTTGGCGCAAAGGACGCAAAGGACATGAAGGTGACGCAAATGAGATTTATATCGGTCCAAACTCCTTAATCATGATTTTTTTTATCGCATTAGATTGTTATATTCGTGTATTTTACGATTAAATCTAGTCAGTAATCTTTGTTTTGGGACATAAAGTGTCTGATTTTTGTGTTGAATCCGATTTAATAGGCTACTCACGGACGAAAAGGAGCTGGCTGCGGCGCAAAGGAGATTCATATAAGCCCAAACTCCTTTATCATTATTTTTTATCGAATTCAAATTGTAATTTTTACGTATTTTAAGATTATATCTAATCCATAATGTTTATTTTTTTGACAAAAGGTGTCTGTTTTCTGTATAAATTCCGATTTTCATATGCTAATCACAGGCGAGAAGGAGCTGGGTGGCGCAAAGGAGATTTGTATCTGTATAAATTTTTTAATCATAGATTTTCGTCACAATTGATTGTAATATTTATGTATTATTAGACCATAGCTATTCAATAATAATTATGTATTCTTTAGAAAAAAGTGTCTGTTTGTTTTATTAATTCCGATTTTCATAGGCTATACTCACGGGCGAAAAGGAGCTTGCGGTGGCGCAAAGGAGATTCAAACCAGCATAAACTCCTAAATCATGAATTTTTATTGCATTAAATTGCTATATTCATGTATTGTAAGATCATATCTAATCAATAATGTTTATGTTAGAACATAAAGTGTCTGGTTTTTGTATTAATTCCGATTTTCATAGGCTATACTCACGTGCGAAAATGAGCTTGCGGTGGCGCAAAGGAGATTCATATCAGCCCAAACTTCTTAATTTTGAATTTTCATCGCATCAAATTTTTTTAGCCCAACCGTACCATTTCGAATCGCAATAAGAAATCAAAGAACGAGAAGTACCTTACTATTGAATGACCACTACATGTTGAATTTGGACTGGTCAACTTGCATTGTTACAAGGGATCGTATTATCTGACTACAGTTGTCGCCACATCGTATGGCACGTGTTATATGTTTTCTTTAACGTTCAATTACATTGAACAAAACATAAACATTGTGCCATACGATGTGGCGACAACTGTAGATATGTATATTGCTAGTAGAACAAATGGGTTTTCTCTAGACTGATTCCAGTCTGTTAAGAATAACATCATTTGTATTGAGAAATATGAAAATAAGGTATTATAAAATTGTTGCTCTGTGTCGTTCTTATGTTAAGAACGACACAGAGCAACAATTTTCTATGTACCTTATTTTCATATTTCTCAATATAAATTATGTTATTCTTAACAGACTGAAATCAGTCTAGGTTTTCTCAAGCGTTTTTCAAAATTGCATTACAATGTGAATTCCTACTTTCGGTTTGCCCATGGCCTTTCCGATTCACTGCATCGCTTCCTAAGAAATCAAAGCACGAAAAAGACTTACCCGGTAAGTATTGAATGAACACTGCATGTACAATTATGGATGATTCGATTCCATTATTTCAAGGGATCGTCTGAACTAAATAGGCATGTGTATAACTAGTAGAACAAATAGGTTTTAATTCAATTTTTTTTCTAAAAATTACAAACTGTTAGGGGTTTTCACATAAAAGAACAACCCAATTTTAATGTCTCAACAGTTTTTGACTGGATGGATTTCAAAACCGTTCAAAAGAATACTTTATGCGCAATCAATTCGCCGCCACAATCAAAACTTTAGTCCTGTACTTTTTGTTACACTCTAGTAAATCTCCTCGTATGTGTCGCTCGTTCTTTGTGTTTTTTGTGTGTGATAAGTACAAATATAGGTCCCGATTTATGACCTGGCAGAGATGATCTGCCGTGTGAATTATTGAGACATATTCATGGTATTGCTTGTATTGTGTTACAGCTTAAATCCTAAACATTAGCGACTGGTAGTTGTCACTTTATATGGCATTTCTGTATTTATCTTTTTTACATTTAATTTATTGCAAAAGTAATAAGGATCATATCCGTGGCTTTGTGGCTGCTGTGCGTTCGTTCATCTATGTCTGTTATCATAAACGTTTCCTATTCCTGCTGTTATCAAAGCATTTTTAGATTCCATAGACTAAGATTAGCGTGCACTCTGATCTATTCAACACAGTCTGTTCTCTATTGAATGATTATACGAAGAACAAATAAGCTATAGTGGTCAAAATGTTCCGGTTTGGAAAATTTACTTGATACGATTTTTATATTCAGAAGGCTAATGGATAAACAAGTACTTTTTTTCTATTTAATTAAAGTATTTTACCTATTCTGACCAAAGGCTAGCGGGGCTTATGCCACGGTCCTGTTTCCGGCGTGCGTTCATGTGAAAACTTCTCCAAAATTACTAGGCCAGTTTCAATCAAGATTCAAACAGGAATCTTCTAACATAGGAATCTAACAGGAATCTTCCTTGCATGGAGCCTTTCGAATTGTTTTTTTTTCTTTTCTTTTCTTTTTTTTTTCGAAAAATATTTTCATAGTGAACTGTGGTTACTATGGTGCACTTTCAATTTATTTGTGTGTGTCTTTTTTTCCTTCTTTTTTTTCCAAAGAATAATTTCACGGAGAAACGATTCAGGACCATCTTGGTCCTAATTCCTTGCTGAAATATTCGGTTTCTTTTCTTGTTTAAGTTAATTTTAATCCCCATTTATTCAACTGCAACATTTAACACTTTTGTATTTGCTTACTTCCCCTCCTATGTTGTTTGATTAATGTATAATCTGGCTGAACACACAAAAACAGACTAGATCTAGCACCAGCATATGCAGGAATGCAATCCTTCAGACACTTGTACCATTCAGTACTTTGGTATAATTTTTTAAGCGCGATACAATTCATTTTGCTGTACATTACAGCAATTTTTTACTTGTTAACTGTATGAATCTTGTATTCTGTGTTATAAAGTCTATAAACTGTGCGACAACATGTTGAAAGCCAACTTCTGTGGATTATTAGGGATTTAGACCTGGGGATACTAATGTCCCTTTAACAAAAAAATTGATGATTTACTGAAATTCTGAATCAGGTGATTAACCACCATGATGTATTGAATTAAAATAAAATGAAAGTTATTTGAAGGAAAGGCTTGAATTAAACGGTTACTCACGCTTCCTAATTGGCCGCCCCGCCCTAATGACCAGAAACGTCTGGGTAACAAAACAAGCTATCAGTATAGCTTTAAACATCTGCAATAAAAAAAATAAACAAGCATGGTGATTATGAAGTCACTGTTCCATAAAAAAAAATAGAATAAAAACGAAGGGGGGGACAATGTATTCAAAGCGAAATAAATTGACAATAACATTTATTTTATCATAATGTAGGCCCTATCTTTCCCTCAAAAGCTATGATTTCTATTAACTAATGTAAACTATTTTGAAAACCACTGTGACAAAAAAAAAGAAAAGAAAAATAAGAAATACTGTAGCTACCTAGGCCATCATATTCTCGTTCTGTATAAAATAGTTTGAACATTATTACCTTTTTTCTGTCATACGTGATGATTTTTTGATGTTAAATATTATAAAGGATTCGCTTGGGAGTTGCAGGAATGCAATTTAAGGTTTACGAACTGAGAATGAAAACACCACTTTCTAGCCATACGAAATGCACCAAATTACACACACTTGTAAAAACACTTCACATAAGTTGATTCACAGTGCCGGATTTCAAGATTATGTTTCAAGAAGAAAATAATTTACAAATATTATTTTACTCTATATTCATATGCAAGGGAGGTAATTTTGAACATTTTTGTCAAATATTTCCATAAGTATGCATCAATTCCAAATTCTAAACCATACAAAATACTTCTATTTGTATTTGGAATGAAAATGTAGCACAGTTTAGGAATTACTGGCAATATTCAAATTTCGCCTCTGGCTCTGCATTTCATTCTCAGTTCGTAAACCTTAAGCGTATTTTCATTCCGCGATGAATTGGTGCAATATTTTCATTAAATTCGTATCAGTAATAAAAATCTAAAAAGCTCGTAGAAAAAGAAAAACATATAAAGAAAGGAAGAGGGTACATCATGACATAAAATTATTTTGAGAATTCTTTATATGCATTTGAATCAAATTTATTGATTTAGATAAGGCACATGAAAAATACTTTCTCAAAAGTTTTTTGCACATACATTTACTTGGATATCAGTCCATATCATACGCAAACCTTGTGTGAAAAGTAAAGCGTCAGTCACTTTTAATTGTTGATAACTACAGCTTGAATAAGTGTATTCGTCGGTAAATTTACTTTATATCTTGAAAACATTCGAAAGGAAATGAGACGACATTAATATTAATGGAATTTGCTGTAATGATTCCTTTTGTTGTAAATATTGTATTTTTGATTTGCCTAAAGATGCTTTGAGTTTTCAAAAAAAAGAACGTTTTCAAATTACATTAAGAAACTGTTTCTTAAAATATTCATATTTGCCATATGAGGTCATAAAGTGTTAAATAAAAGACGCATACCTTGAAATTGAGTCGAAAATCAGCTTCAAAATGCGCAGAACAAGGGCTGCAAATGCGCTATATAAAGATAATTGTAGACAATAACTAAGTTATCAGCCGATCAATCGTGTAAGATTAGGTGTTATATTAACTAATAATCTTTCGATGTTTTACTAAAAACAATACAATAGAGAAAGGAATAAAGCATTTTGAAATATTTAATTATAAAGCCGTTAACGTAAGCAACTTGATGTAACAATAGAGGACATTGTTATTCTTAAGATTTGACAACGAGCGTATTGTTGGAGACAGACAGATCTTATCATATTGTCGCTTTTTATCGAAATCCCCGTAACTGCAGCTTATTTCAAGCTGCAGTTACGAGGTTTTCGATTAAAAGCAGCGATGTTCTAGACATGTCAATATTACTATCGAGTCTGGACAAGCACAATCTGGCACTGGCATATTTTTAACTCATTCATGAGCCAGATAACTTCAATGGTGTGCTAGCGAGTATTTCTGGAGAAGACTTGTTGTTCTTTAGACTGCAAGCTATTGCTTGATATCATTTTCTCTAGATCTCGATTAGCTTGTCTAAAACAGACTACATGCCTGGTCAAATACACCACTCCACATCGAACCCACGCCCGGGCCAAATGCATGGACATTTTGAATCTCAAGTTGACACAATATAGACGTGAAATCGTGTAAGACCGGGCTTTACCGCGTTATACAATCAGAAACGGGGAATGTAGATTTTAGACTAGAATAAAGCTTCTAGAACTTAGATTCGTATACATTTGTGACGACATCAAAAGAAAAGTACAGGAGGATCAAGGAAATTAAGAAGTACATATTCCTATATAAATTGGTGGTAAAATACAAATTTCATTCGCAGTGATCTCCCTTTAATCATTTACGAAACTGATGTTTGAATTTTGGAGAAATACTAGTGGTTCAAGGATATGTAAAGTACATACCGTCGCTTTTCAACAAAACCCATGTACCTGTAGCTTGTGTCAAGCTGCAGGTACGAGGTTTTTGATTAAAACCATAGATATAATCATAGATTTGTGACGTCTGTCGCATTAAAGTACAAGGAGTTCAATGATATGTAAAGTCCATACATGTACGCATGGATTAGTGAAGTCTTGCTAAGTCGCTGGCAGTGAACTCGGCCAAAGCGAGGGACGTTTTTCGCTAGTTACGATATTTTATAACAAAACACCGACGGAATACTATGATCGTGAAAAAAGTCCCATGCTTTTGCCGAGTTCACCACCAGTGTAAGTGCAGTATAAGAAATTCAGTGATATATAATAATGATTCTAGTAATGTCCAAATCGGTTAGCTCGGATGGCCGTTTCAGAACGGTAAAAAGGACAGTAGATTGACCGGTTTGCAGAAAGTCACGACCCAGATATATAGATTATTCATTTCCTTGTGACTTTCTGTGCTATGTAATACACAATTCATCTACACCCATTTTTCGTCTACACCAGGTTACTAATAGGAGCATCTTAAAATCTCTCGATTTGGGAAAGGATTTTAAAAGTACAAATCCTGTGCAATATAACTCTTCTTGTGCAAATGATATTAGTACACACCCGCCAGTCACTTAACCCTATCCCAAACAAGACCTGGTTTTGACGCCCCTTTTAGAAAAGGCTTGGGAAAACATTGAGACAAAAGAAGAAACTGCTGATAACCAGCAGTTTCTCCTTTTGTCTCAATATTTTCTTTGTCATATTTTACACAAATTCTATCTTAGATACCTTCCATTTTATCATTTGTGTCAGTTTTTGAAGAAGATTAACCTAAAGTTTTGCTGTTTGGGAAAGGGTTAAATGTTGGAAATACAGTGCACTATATTTCCAGATCATACTGTATAACTAGCCTATCAAATTTGATCCGATTCGGGTCATTTTTATTTTCCTTAGCATTCTTCATGTCAACGTTAATAAAATAACATTTTCTTTCATCCTAACATTGACACTTTTTGATGCAACCAGTAGAAAAAGCCTTGGAAACATTCCTGCAGAATACGAACAATCGTATTGTAAATGCGCAGATCGACGCATACAGTATACGCCCGAGAGGGGCTTGTCAGTAAAATTGACCATTCTTGTCAATTTTCAATTCAAGGGCAGAGACTTCAAACATGAAAAGTTATCAATTTTGTTTGCACAACCAGACACCATAAAGATTCATTGTGGCTAGTTTGATTAGATTCTGGTTGAAACTGTAAGAATTGCGCACACGAGAAAATGGACATTTTTGAGAAAATGGGCATCTTTCATTAAATTCAAGGACAGATGATTCATGAACGAAAACACTTATCTGAATTCTGTAAGCGATGTGTACACCTATTTACCAGGGAGATTCATTGTGACAAGTTTGATAAAATTCTGATCAAAACTGTAGGAGGAGTTGCGCACATAAATAAATGGGCATTTTTTTCTAATTCAAGGGCAGATTATTCAAGTACGAAAAGAGTTATCTGAATTCCGTAAGCGGTGTCCACAACTAAACAACGTGGAGATTCATTGTGGCAAGTTTGATTAAATTTCGATCAAAACTGTAGGAGGAGTTGCGTACACAAGAAATTGCTAACGGACGGACAGACGGAAGGACGGACGGATAGACGGACGACCGGGGCCATAACATAATACGACCTTTCGGGTGTATAAAAAGTAAATGTGGTTTACAGTCTTAATTTTACGAAGTAGTTCATATTCAAGCGATTTTTCATTTTACTGCACGATCATAAAGTTTGATGTCGACTGTTTACAGTCGGCACCTCTGGCAGCCACATCAATTTCGCTTTTAACTCTACCATGTATCCATTTATACACCTGGGTGAAGAAAGGCAACGTCGGGTTACTATTTGCTTAGAAGAATTTCTGTGTCACAGGCAGGATTTGAGCCCAGAACCTCTCGATCCCGAAGCTCGCGTCCTACCACTAGACCATGGCGCCCCATACCCCGCCCCTCTTTGCTTCAATATTTCATTTGCTACTTTATGCAAACATGTCTTAACCAACATTTATTTTTAACGTCTCTGTAGTTTTTAGAATGTGCCCATATTCGAGTGGCAAGAGTATAATCATAATAATTGCTGTCTGACAACCATGAGGTCATATTCACCAACTTTTCTAAATGGATTGTTTAAAGCAAAATTACGTAACTAAAACAAGCCATCTGATTGGACGAGACGTATGTCTCGGCCAATCGGATGGATTGTTGTGTAATCCAAAAGGTAAACTTGGAATTGAAATAGTTGGTGAATAAGATCCCTGTGCATAGTACGCATAATATATCTTGCAAGACTGCAATGCTAGACTGTTTCGTTCTAATACAATCAGTGTCACCCTTTTCCAAAAGCTAAATTTTAGGATATTACATTTTGAAAGGTGTTGTTAACCAAAATAAGTGTTACTTAGTGTATAAAAGTTGTACATGTTAGAATAGAAAATATTGGGACAAACGGAGAAAATGCTAGTTATCAGCATTTTCTTCTTTTGTGCAAATACTTTCCCATTGATTCGTATGTGGTGCGTATAAAAGTGTTACTATTTGGATAAGTTTATTGAATACAACGAGGCTGATCTTTGAAGCCCCTGGATAGATGCTATCATACAATTTTATGCTATATAAAGCAACTTTACAGATGTTATTGAAAGATTGACACAAAATTACCTGCATGTACTCTCCTTGGTTTGAACCAATTCCCACACATCACAATGACGCTTTTTTGATGCCTCGCAAGATAGAGGCGTATGAAAACATTGTGGAAAAATGAAGAAATTGCTTGTGACAAGCAATTTCTTCATTTCCTACAATGATTACTAACCCAAAAGGCACAAAAATGTAAAATGCCATTTCCTTGAAATTGTGGTTTGAAATATCGTTGAATTTAGAACAATCCATTTTTCCTTTTGTTAAAGGGTTAGTAATTGTTCCTTTTGCACTTTTGTGGATGGATAAGGCCGTCTTTTTGTGTCCGTTTGTCTGTTTGTTGTTTGTTCATCTTTTTATATGTCCGTCCATAAAAGTTTTCAGCTTCGTTTATTCTTTAGCTTGTTAGCGATAGCATGGATTTTTGTTCATTTCTCACTTGTATTTCTTGCTGCAAAACCTCCTTGTATTGCAAGATTTTGATTCATTTTCTTGTGCAGAGGTAGATTTAGCGCAGTGATACATGTAACTTGAAGGAATTTAAAGTTAACCCATTCCCAGACGGCAACATTTTGGACTTGTCCAAATTCAAAGATGCTGAAGACGACAATATGAATTGATTAAATTCGCATTCTTTGATCTTTCTGGGTAGAAAAAATTGTTGGAAATGAAGAAATTGCTTGTCACAAGCAATTTCTTCATTTTCCACAATATTTTTCAAAGCCATTCTTGTAGGGAGTCAAAAATAGTTATCGTGTGGAAATGGGTTAACCCAATAGTGTATCGTTTAAGCCTGACAATCGATCAGACTTTTCGGGTGAATCAAGATTCTTGATATTTTCTTCTTTAGATTTTTCAGAAACCATCAGAATGATTAATATTAGACAACGGTGTGGACCATGATTAGATTTCATTCAAACTTTTGCAAATACAAGACCTGGATTGGACGTTCCTGGTGGAAACGTGGAAACGTTTGGAAAAAATGTAAGGGAAAAAAGAAATTGCTAATAGTCAGTAATTGCTCATTTTCTCTAAGTATTATTTGTGCTATGTCATACATATTTTCTATTTTTGACATTCATTATTTTGAAGTATGTAAGTCCTTTTACATTGCTGAAGCCTAAATTGTGTCGCTTTGGAAAATGTTAAAACGCAATTATGTTCTGAATAGACTGTTATCATATGGTCATATTTTTTTCAAAATTCTCGTAGTAACAGCTTATTTAAAGCTGCAGATACGAGATAATTGTTGAAAAGCGAGAATATGCCACGTAGTTAAGCCGGATCTTTTCCAGATCATAGTTTTTACATAAAGCGTTCTGCGGTGCAGCAAACTGCGTAGTTTATGTATAATGTCGTTTTCAACAAAAAACTCGTAACTGCAGCTTAAAAAAATCTGCAGTTACGAGGTTTTCGTTGAAAAGCAGTGATGTATCCCTCTAGAGCTGCACATTGTGATGCAATCACCCAGACGTTGTGCGCAATATCCTGGCTCTTTGAAGTCCCTTGTTTGCGACTTATTGAGATTTATATCGATATATTGAAGGCAATTGTACAGATGTTATTGACAGATTTTGTACAAAATTGCAAACGCAAGCCGTATTTTTTTTATAAAATAAAACAACATATCTGTTTTTGTAAATCGCAGGAAAAGAGATGCAGGGAATCCATAAAACTACCATATTTTGCATTATCCTTCATACAAACATCCCATATTATGATTCCTGTAGGTCAGTATTCACCAACACTTCAATATTACATGCATTTCACTTAACGTATATACTTTTCAAATTTCGGCATTGGTTCTTTAGTGCTAATGATGGGTTGTATACAACACATCATTAGCACTAAAGAGCCAATGCCGAAATTTGAAAAATGCCAGTAATTCCCAAACTGTGTTTCATTTCCATTCCAAATATAAACAAAAGCATTTAAAACGGGTTAGAATTTTGGATCAATGCATACTAATGGAAAGATTTGACAAAAATGTTCAAAACTACCTCCCTTGCATATGAAAGTAAACCAATAATTGTAAATCATTTTCATCTTGAAGCATAAACAGCGAATCAACTTATGTGAAGTGTATTTAGAAGTGTGTGTAATTTGATGCATTTCGTATGGCTAGAACGTGGTGTTTTGATGATAGGCCATATACCTTAATACAAATTGTTTTCCATTCCCGGAAATTGTCGCCTTCTGACCACACAATATAAAGACTATTGCAAACTTTGTGGAAATTGAAAAGAATTGTTTATGACAAGCAATTTCTTTTATTTCCAAGAATATTTTCCACACATGTGTAAAGCCGGAAAAATGAATTCCCATTCTCTTGAACCATTTTGTGGGGCCTCCTTTCATATAAAGGTCATTTTGTGTGGTGCAAGATTCAAATTCAATATTTTTTACTATCAAATCTCGAGTGGGGTCACTTTTCACATACATTGTGGGCGGCCCCTTTCAAATAAAGGTCATTTTGTGCGGTCCTCTTTCATACAAAGGTCATTTTGTGAGGTCCCCTTTCAAATAAAGGTCATTTTATGAGGTCCCCTTTCAGAAAAAGGTCATTTTGTGTGGTCTCCTTTCAAATAAAGGTAAGTTTGTGCGGTCCCCTTTCAAACAAGGGTTATATTGTTTAGGGTCACGGCCTTAGCGCAGTTGGTAGCGCATCTGCCTTTCATTCGAAAGGTCCCTGGTTCGATATCCGGCCGCAGCAAATATCCTTTCCGACAAAATTGTCACTCACTAATGGGTTTGAAATCGTTAACCTAAGTAGGCGAGCAGCTGGAGGCTCGGTAAGGGTGCTGTGGTAGTGCTGGTTTGAGAAACAACAGGAATCCATTGGTAGGTGCCCCAGCCGCGATATGACCCTGGCAGTTGAAAACAGCGTAAAACCCCAACAAACTCAAACTATTTTGTTTGGTCTCCGTTCAAACACAGGTCATTTTGTGCGGTCTCTTTTCTAACTCAGGTTATTCTTTGCGGTACCCTTTCAAATTAAGGTCCTTTTATGTGGTGTCCTTTCAAACAAATGTCATTTTCTAAGGTACCCTTTCAAATAATGGTCATTTTTGTGGTTCTCTGCTAGATTCAATATTGCTGTACAGTTAAAACTCGTTATGTCGAAATCATCCGGTGATGCACCATCCGACTTTTGTTCGGTTTCATTTAGAATTATATCAATCTCTTTTTGTTGGGTATCAAGTACCTCTACTGTTGAAATATTGTGGGAAAAGGAAAGGGATTGTTTGAAACGAGAATGTTATTTTCCTTTCCTGCTATATTACAATCGAAATATTCACTTCAGTTCTTTTGTTTCACATTTTTGATATCCATTGATGATGATGAAAAGACTAATTTTCCAATTCGCCTTAAGCATAAATTCTACTTATCCGATGTCGACATACTCAGTGTCTTCTCTGCATTAATACGCATAGATCAAGTTATACATATAACGAAAATATAATATGATTTATAACATTTTGTAATGAAACGTATTGCAATAAATTTTATTAAAAATATTTTGTAATGATTTGATTCTCAAGCAATTTTGAAGATATTCGAGAACAAAAGAAAATATATTAAACAATTGATCTTTCCTTCAAAATCAAATAAAACAAGATAAATAATATATAATATGCTGCAATGACGCATATAGATGCAATTAAATATGGTAGACTTACTTTCTCCTTATTTTGTAAAATATTTTATTAAAATTTTCAGGTTCTAGATATAACAATCATGCTACAAGGTGCCTTTTATAAAGTCCATTTCGCTGCTTTTCTGCAAAGACCTCGTATCTGCAGCTTTAAACAAGCTGCAGATACGAGGTTTTTGTAGAAAAGCGACCATTTACCCATTACCAAACGAAAAAAAATTAGGTTATCCCAAATTCAAAGATGTTGCAGACGACAAATTCAAATGAATGAAAATTCAATTTTTTGTTGTCATTGAGGGAAAATAAAGAAATTGCTTGTCACAAGCAATTTCTTCATTTCCCACGATGTTTTCCAAAGCCATTATCTTGTGGGGAGTCAAAAAGAGACGTTGTGTGGTAGTGGGTTAAACCAAATTTCGAAGATAGGATCAAACGTCAAATGTCAACCAGATTTTGATCATAAAGTAAGAAAATTACATCAGGGGCCAGTTTCATCAAAATATTTAAGTCATATTTTTGACTTAGCATGGTCTTAAATATCGCTTATAAAAACATTCGCATAGCCCAGGTTTTGATATACTGACGTCCAAAAGAAACGCCCCAGTCCTAATAAATGTCCGATTATTCAGTAAATCTTATTTGAAATTACACATACTTATTTTCATCCGTAAATTTGATTATCTGTTGTTGAAAAATGATGATAAAGAAATTATCAAACTGTTAAAGTTTAGAAAAAACGGCACATTTAAACAGGGCGGTATCAGAATTTCCATTTGAAAATCAGTAGCGCGTGGTTCAAACTTTATTTGCGACGACAAAAGATACCGTAAAACGTCTTATGTGGTGACTGCAGTTAATGAATACTAAACCCGACGTCGATTTCAACGTCTCAAACCTAAAACGCATATGACGTTAACGTAAGACAGCTTCTTGTATAACGGGCGTTACATGAGGTCTATATGACTTTGGCCGATTGGCAAATGTTTCCGTAACTCTAACTCGTCGACCAAGACGCCAAATCGTGCAATACAAGACGTCAAAACGTCAGGCGACTTGTTCTTGATTTTTCCGTATTCGAAAATTGCTTATCTACAAGCTCTGTTTTCCGAGCAGTGTGTCTATTTCAAACGTTACTTGCAACAACAACAGTTGCCAGAAAAACACTTATTTGGCCACCACATTTACAAACTATTCAACAGAACATCGATCCCAACGTCACAAACCTGAAACGTACATGACGTTAACGTGGAGAATTATCTTGCTTTACAGGCGTTACGTGAGGTCTAGTTCAGCGTGGCCGGTCAATAAACGTTTGCAGAAATCTAACGCGTCGATCAAGTCATCGAATCGAGAAACACAATATGTTTTACTGTCCTGCGACTTGTTTGTGCATTCGTGGCATTCAAAAATGGCTAAATTACGAGCTCCTTTTTCAGAATTTAGTCTCGGAATCCTTCAATTCGGATGATTCATAAGAAAATCTTTGAATTCGTGGTTGAATATCCACTAACACATGTTACTGTGTAAAATGTGACCAATTTCATCGTGTGATGAACATACACGTAGCGCACGTAGAAAACGTGACCAGTCACCGGATATGGACACGTTAATGAATAGAAACGCATATTTTTTTTCATTTGCTGTAATTGTCGGTCAAAATGATAATATTCAGTATACATTTCACTAACACTGTAATAGGAATAAGAAAAATATTGACAAATTTCATTGGGGCGTTTCTTTTGGACGTCAGTTTAGAATGGCGATACGCGTTTCATGCCCTAAACTTGTCGTAAGTCGTCGGTAAGTCAAAAATACGTCCTAAATGTTTTGATGAAACAGGCCCCAGAGTGCTAAGTTTCGACTCTAATCAGTCTCGGCAATAGCAATACATTATGTGCTAAAATAGAACTGGTTTACCGTTATGTTTTTATAAACTGTTGGTGTTGTTATAAAATTAGTGGTCCCGCGATATTCTGATTTCCACCAAACAATAAAAAAAATATGTTCATTTACTAATTGTAGGTTATGCAGGTCAAAACGAAACCATACCGATGATAAACAGTTTTTTATGTAACATTGACGACATGATTTGCACGTGTGTCTCTATAAGAACAAGTTTTGAAAGATTATGGTTCTGGTTAGATATTTTGCAATAACTTTCTTATTTCCACATCTATTTTCAAACGGTTTGTTGCATGTATTGTACCCCACATTGTTAAGACCTTTCATCGGATATATGACTTATTGAAAAACTCTTGGTACTTTTCCCAAAATATTGTCCCAACCGACTGGAAATCGAAATTATAACAACTATAACTAATTAACCCCACTTCAGATAAGAATTTTTGTCGTTTTTTCTGGTCGGTTGAGATCAATTTTTGGAAAAAGTACAAGGATTCCTTAAACAAGTCATATATATTAGGAAAGATCACAATAAGACAGGGTAAATGTAGCAAACAGCTTGAAATTGACACAGAAATAAAAAGTTATTGCACAATTTCTTACCTGAAGCGAGGGGAAATTTGTCCGTATTCGGTACCAATCCCGTAATGCACAATCTTCACCGTGTTTGTTGTCGAAAGAAGTTATCGACAGAGACCAGTCTAACTTTTTGCATTTCGGAAAGTGTTTAAAGACAAAATATGTGGCTTAAACGCACTTTTGATTACTGTGACCCGCACACGTTAAAAAGGAACATGTCGTCGACTTTCAACAAAAACCTCGTAACTGCAGTTTATGTTTATGTTGCAAAAACAAGGTTTCTGCTGAAAAGCAGTGATATGCTAAGTGTGAAAAGTATCCTTGCTGGTCAGCCTGCCAGAACTGCGTTTACAAAAAGACTTATATCGAACTCTTTGATGATTATCTGAATCTACATTTTTCATGGATTTAACGACCTGAAAGAAAAGGTTTGGAAATACAATTATAAGACAAAACAATCAAATGCTGACAGTAAGCATTTACTACTTTTGTCCCGATGTTTTCTGTGCTATAATGTACAAATCGTATCTTTAACATCATTTATATTTCGTCTCTAGCAACTTTCTAATTGAATCAATCTAAAAAAGTGTCATGTTTTGTGAAAATGTTGTTAATATATTTATATCTAAAAATCTACCAATATTTATAACTAGGCAACAATATCGTCGATTTTCAACAAAAACCTCGTAACTGCAGCTTAAGACAAGCTGCAGTTACGAAGTTTTTCGTTGAATAGCACTACATACATATTCTTACTCAACAATCTTCACAGCTTGACTTCGGGTCCTATTCATTCTAATATGTTTTTTCCTTTTTACCCGATGGTTTGATATCGTGAACATACGGTAATAAACATATAACTAAACTATGTTGGCGAGCAACAGAAGTCTCAGTTAGGACGTTGTGATAGTACTGGTATGAGAAACGAGTCGCCGCGATATAGATCATATCAGTTGAAAATGGTATTAAACCCCAATAAATCAAATCCTTTATACATGTTGACCATTTTACTTTCTCTTCAGCCTAGCAAAATCGTAGTAGTGCTTCGGTATCATAATGCCAAGTGATTAGACAAGCAGTGTAATGTGCACATGGTACAAATGCTTAACCCTTTCCATAAACAATATCTGGTTTAAGCTTCCCTGAAAGAAAATGCTCATGAAAAAGTTGAGTCAAAAGGAGAAAATGCTGAAAATCATTGTAATGCATAAATCCTTTCTCTATCAATACCATTTCGTCGTTTCGAGTTTCTCTCAAATTGTATCAGTATAAAATTGCCATTTGGGAAAGGTTTAAGGTTACAAAGTTAAAGCATTTTAGAAAGAACGTCTTGTTTTGACGACTAACGACCAGACTCATTTCAAAAATACTTTGTGACCTGAAACTTTTTGCTAGGAATTCTGGGAAGTGCATAAAACCAATATATCGCTAAAAGTTTGATAAGCGCCAAAAGTTTAAATGTTTATATCGCCGCTTTTCAACGAAAACCTCGTAACTGCAGCTTGTTAAGCTGCAGTTACGAGGATTTCGTTGAAAAGCAGCGAAATGTTCTTTTCTGGACTGACACATTATTCAGACAAAACATGAAAAAAATATTGAATCAATGTACAAAAACAAACCAATTCATATGGATTCTTATGTTTTATGTTTTAGCACGTCTCATATGGATAAAAATTTTTAAGTATGAATTTAATCGATTCCTGCTTGAAATTCAGGAAAACAATTATCAAATACATGCATATTTTTCACTGGTTACTCGGTTTGGACCAAAAAGATCGGCGTCAAAAGATTTTATGCTTAACAACTGTCAGTAATGTCGCATTTTGGAATTGATCATGCAAGATAGGAATAACCATCTAGATCCTTGAAATCTCACAGAATGAAATGTTTCGATCCTAGCCAGTTTGTGCAGTACACGCACACAGACAAGGATATGAGCCGTGATCTGGAAAAACGACCCTTTAAGACATTCGAGAATAACATGGATCCAGATCAGCATGTCGTCGTTGTAAGTGCAAAACCTCGTATCTCGCTTTTGGAAAATTTTAAAGGGGACATAAAAAAGTGTAAATACTTTTCCAAAACTGAAAGGATTTACATGAAATTTAGACATATTGTTCACGAATAATATTTCATTAATACTGGTTAGTCAAATACCTCAAAACTTGCATAAATTGTCTTAACTGGGCACACAACATTTGACTTTTAAAATCGCAAAAATCAACATGCGAGGTTTTGCATTTACACTGACTACTCGCATACGCACAATCTGATCCAGATCCATATTGTAAGAGCCAATAGCATGTTTATGATTTGTAGCAATTGTAAGTTTTCGGACTTATATCAAAATTCGATTTTCAAAAATGCTATAAATGCCCTTTTTCCAGATTGTGGCTCATGTATACTGTCCACATTTCCTATGTCCTCTTGAGCGTGATGGGTGACATATTTCAGGAGAACGTGGAAACGACAATAAACTCTTTCGTCCTCAAGTCTTGTTCAACTAAACGAAACTATCAACGTTACATGCACATTATTTTTTGTTTCTCGTTCAATTTGTCATTTAGCCTAAAATAACTTTGTTTGGAAAAGGGTAAAGGTTATATCATACCCAATTGTTTTTGACCCAGTACACTTCGTTTTCCCCATCATTGAGCCTGCTAATCACAAAAAAAAAGATTGTTACATATAATATTAAGCAAGGTTCGCTGACTATCTTTATAGACTAAAATTGCTCCAAATTACTTTTGTATTCAACCTTTTATTATCTGTATAGTCTGTCCCTATTCGAAAAGAGAATCAAGCAAATCCCAAGTCAAAGAAGAAAATATTGATCGTTTGTCAACGTTTTCTCCTATTCCTCAATATTCCCTATCAAATCTGATGTCGACTTTGTTGGCAATTGAAATACCACCTGTACCTATACCCAATTTAGAGCAGTTAGTTTGTTTAACGCCGCATCCCTCAGATTTTAGTAATATATCGAAAACAACTGCTTCTACCAACTGCTTCTCCATTCACCACCTAAAAGATGAAATAAATAAAATACGAAATAAGTGCCTGTTGTGCTTTTTCGTACAGTTTTTCTTTCTAAAAATCACAAAAAATCATAACCATGTTTATTGCCACTTTTCTCCTGTACATGGTATCCATTGGAATAAACAACAACATGTACGTATTCAAAGTGCATGACGCATAATGTAGTTCACTGCATCACCAGTTTCAGAATTATGAATTGGTAGTATAACAGTATAAGAAACAAAATAAAATGGATTACCACATTTTGGCATAGCGGGAGAATTTCCCCACCCATATCGATTGAAAATATCTTTCAAACCAGTGCTCCGTTCACGTTGATAATAAGCTTATTATATTATTGGTTAAGTATGGCGAAAAAGAAGAAAATCGGATTGGGTCCTTGAAAGGCTTTATTGACACTCATCCTTTCACTTTTAATTCGAGTTTCCCTAATTGGATCCCCACTACTCCTGTTGAGACAGTAAACCTATTGGCGAAAAGTTTTGTACAAGGAGTTAGCAGGCACTGTCAGGTTTTTTGTTCCCTTGATCAGAATAGAACGTTCATTTTTTGTCACAATTATAAGTTTTGAATTGAAATTCAGTGTTACAGATATTGGATAATGGATTTGATACTGAATGGAATGGGAAAGCCGTTGTACAAGTATTAATAAAACACGAGAGAAATATTATTGTATAAGGATGGTACTGTCGAAAGCAGTCCTCATCGGCACTCTATCAAGGTTTCGAAGGAAGTCGCCTCCGGCGCTAACAGGATCAAGGGAACCCCCTGCTAACAAGCATCACTTTCATTTGGGACTTCTTATTAGACCCGTATGTTTTTCTAGTACCCACCTCCCGATTTCTAATAATTAGGAGATTTTATTTTGTATCAAAATTCCATAACTTGGTACTCGCTCTTTGGTTTCTCTTTTAAGGGAACAGACAATGTGTAGAACCATGCAACAATACATCTTCGGGCCACCACCAAGCTGCTCTGATGCTTTATTTATTAAAGTGACATTTCAGAATTATGTTTTACATAAATTTTACTTTTATTCTATCTGAAAGAGAATGTTCCCTTGCAAACTCACACTCCTCTAACATAACAACAAACACAAAAAATGTATTTTTGGTAATACAGTTGGACCGTGTACCGACTGTGGGCCATTTATTCTCATCAATTCACAATACAACTCAATTAACAACAACAGTGCAATACAACTCATTTAACAACAACAGAAATCCGAACGTTCCTATCCGTTCGCACTGACCAACATAGCAAAGGTTTATCAGTATCTCCGAACGTACCCACACGTTCGCTTGCGTCTTGCAATGAACGTACCCTCACGTTCAAGTAACATTCAACTCCGAACGTACCCACACGTTCGCTTACGTCTTGCAATGAACGTACCCTCACGTTCAAGTAACATACAACTCCGAACGTACCCACACGTTCGCTTGCGTCTTGCAATGAACGTACCCTCACGTTCAAGTTACATTGAACTTCGAACGTACCCACACGTTCGCTTACGTCTTGCAATGAACGTACCCTCACGTTCAAGTTACATTGAACTTCGAACGTACCAACACGTTCGCATGCGGACTGGTCTAACGCACCAACGCGTACATTGTCGTTTCAAAACGCACCACGCATTCTATGTCGAATTTCTCCGATCGCACCCACACGTTCGATATTGACTTTCTCCGAACCTATCCAAAGATTTACTATCATATTACTCCGAACATACCCCCTTACCTCGAAATTACCCACTCTTGCAATTTCATTTGACTCCAAACGTATCCACGCGTTCGCTTTCATATGACTGAACATAACCATGCGTTCTCTGACATGGTATAAATAATTTTATCAATGCGCACTTGTACTGTAATATTATGTTAAAGGAAACTTAAAAACGCATTCATTATTAACGGGTATTTTAAAGACCTTAATGAACATAAATACCGAATATACGTTGGGGTAACCTTGGAGGAATAGTGAAAGCTTAAATGACGGAAACGATATTGTGGTTCTTATTATTGATATAACCATCCTTACGTACCTAAACGTTAGTTTTTACAGATGAATCTGAGCTTTCTAGCATTCTCGTTTACTCGTATATAACTCCGAACATTCCCCACACGTTCGCTTACTTATGACTCCTAACATAACCTTACGTGCGCTTGCAGATCACTTCAGACGAACTCATGTGTTTACTTGCAAAAGACCACGTACGTATTTATCCGTTCACTAACCGACTCCTGCGAACGCATCTTCCCGGTTAATTACACAGTAGTGGAAGTAATCTCAATGACATGTAATTGTGAACAATCTTAACCTTCAATGTCATTAGCTAGCTTATAACAACAGCATATATAGGCTTTCAAAAACAAACGACAATCAACATAACTACATGGTCAATGCAATCGACTATAACAATGTCTTAGTTTTCAACTAGTTTTGACTTTAGACGTGCACATATGCATATTTATATATTTAAATACAGAAACAAAAAGGCACGAATTTGCTCTTGCCACTCATTGATAGATGACATTGAGCGTCTCAAAACAACATTCAATGCCACATAAAAACGAAATTCCCTTTTTCCAATGACAACCACTATGAACATACCTACTTTTTAACAATGACAACCACTAAAAACAAAAATACTTATTAACAATAGTAAAACATGGCGTAATCATTATCGCTATTGCTCACAATGCGAAATCACTGCACATTTGCAAACATCCTCCAATAGGACGTGCTTATATAGCTAGAATGCATATTAATACGTATACGTAATGATATGACATTACTGAACCTTCTTTTCTGACAAACAAACATACACAATTTCAATAATAAAAAATAAACAGCAATATACGTCTGCCCGCAGTCAGTTTCCAACTCTGAATGAGGAATTTACACACGGCACGAGAAATCTCGTGCACGACTTTAACCCCATCTATCGGAGCTTAGACCTAGCAAGGGAAATCAATTTTCGACTAATTCGTTCCTCAAACGTCGAAAATGATATTTCCCTTGCAAACTCACACTCCTCTAACATAACAACAAACACAAAAAATGTATTTTTTGGTAATACAGTTGGACCGTGTACCGACTGAACATAAAAGAACGGGCATGTCATGAAATAACAAATATATACTTCTAAAGCATTCAACATGCAATGTTTTTAAACATTCAACTCAACGTTGCAATATTCCATAAGTATCATTATCCCTTCATTGCTGCAATACATGCAGATAACATCAACCGCCGTGGTAACATATCAACAATAACTTATTCGTAATTTCAAACCATATTTCGTATGTCTTTAAACGAACGTTTTCAAAAGTGATCATTGTCCATTTACCCAACCATTTCGAATTTCCAATCTTACACTTCATTTCCTTCAATATGTCATAAACGCCGACTTTTTAATGCGAATACCAAATTTGTCTATTTAAAGCTGTTTACAAGTATTCAATGCTACGTTAACAATATATTGTAATTACTAACATTTTCTTTTCCCACAATGCTTCTGTTTTGTCTTGTTCATCAATTTAGTTAAGTGACAAACAAAAATTGTCCACATATATTCAACAGCTATTTACAAAATATCTAACGTCCAAACAAAAGAAAATGCTAAAATACGTTCAGAAGTAACTTGCAATTACCAAATACACAAACAAGACTAAGCATAGAGTCAAGTTTCTGATTATATGCTACATTTTCCTCAATGTTCTGCTTGGTCATATGCAACATTTTTTTTTTACTGACTAGATTTTTCAAAATTCATTCAATAGTAATTTGCAGTTATCCCATGCTTAAACAACACAAAATATGTGGTCAAATTATTAATCATATATGAATAATTAACTAGCAATATAAGTAATCTTAACAAAGATATGGAATCGAAATTCCTTTAATGTATACAACCCTTCATTAAAAATCACTTTCTAGCCATACGAAATGCATCAAATTACACACACTTGTAAATACACTTCACATAAGTGCATCAACCGGATTTCGAGATTATGCTTCAAGAAGGAAATCATTTACAAATATTATCTTATTCTATATTCATATGCAAGGGAGGTAATTTTGGACATTTTGCCAATATTTGTATTTGGAATGGAAATGATACATAGTTTAGGAATTACTGGCACTTTTCGAATTTCGCCTCTGGCTCTTTGGTGCTAATGATAGGTTGCATACCTTAAGACTACAACACATACATGGTCAATATAGATGAAAGTGTGAATCGACTTGACTCAACAAGGAAATGACTCTGGGAACATATCCAGTTATCATGTGTCTTTCCCAATGAAAAATTGGGTAGCTTTCTATTTACGCTTGAGTTAACAGCAGAGATATCACTCATTGATCATTTTCTCACAAATGCACCCAGATAACCAGCAATTGCCTGCATCCCATATCATAACGGTAATCAGTGACATAATGCATCAATTAACAATTTTATGCGGCTCTAAAACAATATGATAAATACGACAAATACATGGGCAATCTTAAATAATTAAGCGGATTTCATCTCTGTCAGCTCATTCAGACCCAGAAGCGTATCTTCTTCACCAGGACAGCTCATTACAGTAACACCACAGACCGTGACTGCACACCAACCACTACCGACCCAACTACCATTCACTCTCCATCACTAGACCCCAGTAACTCTGAAAAGACAGTAACAGTAATGTAATGCACAATAAAGGCTGAACTCCACTTTAATTGATATATACATGTTACGACTATTGAATCGTACGTCATGGATGCGAACCCGTCACTGCACCAGAGAAAAGGCCGATCTAGATCGGCAATGTGTATAAATACAGCAGTCTGCTCCTTCCAAAAGCGTGTTAAACCTGTGAAGTATTTTCTGCATTTCTATTTTACAATCTTTCCATTACATATGCTCTATACATTTATAGCTAAGCTGTACAGAACGGAAAGCTTTCACATTCCAATCACATGCGAAAGTTTTGTCCTTTTTCTCCTACATATTCCGACTTACAATATAATTATTCTGTACTATTGCAATATTAAAGCTGTGACATGAAATGTAGTTCATATTTCTTTACCTAAATATAAGTTACCGTTAAAAAATACTGCACGTTTTTCCTTTCCCAACAATAAACCGTAATAATAAAAGTGTTTTCTTTTCCCGAGATATTTTTCTTTTAGCGTTAAATTCGTGCTCGTGCAATGGTACTTATCTTCAATATCGACTTCAGTCATGTACTCTTTATTTCGTCTGCTAACACCCCGACTATCCATATCGACCATTTAGCTGTCGTGTAGATCAAGATGAGACCTCCGAGTAACGATGCAAGTCTTCTTCTAAGGCTGTGCATTGACTCGCCATTTTAACACGTGCTACACCGCCCAACGACAAAAACAGCAATATACGTCTGCCCGCAGTCAGTTTCCAACTCTGAATGAGGAATTTACACACGGCACGAGAAATCTCGTGCACGACTTTAACCCCATCTATCGGAGCTTAGACCTAGCAAGGGAAATCAATTTTCGACTAATTCGTTCCTCAAACGTCGAAAATGATATTTTTCTTTCCTATGGAAACTCTAAAAATTTCAAGCCGAAATATTGAACCGTTTACGAGAAATATATATTTTTGTGCTAGAATTAAACAAATTGGTGTGCACAACAGTTCAGATTTATATAGAATTTGTCATTTCTGTCTCAACTTTGAAGGCGTATTTTTCGCTTATAAATAACAACTTCAAAAACTGATAGCATTTCTACTCATTAGAATAAACAATCTTTGCATCAAGACATACTTTTAAAAATGAAATAAAAGTGAAATGTCACTTTAAGCTTCACACATTTTAAATCCAAAACCCTGTTCAGTTGGACCAAAAAATTAGAAATAATACAAA
Organism: Fragum sueziense; assembly: GCA_963680895.1. Lineage (NCBI taxonomy): Eukaryota > Metazoa > Mollusca > Bivalvia > Cardiida > Cardiidae > Fragum > Fragum sueziense. Next base: position 7,526,955 of record OY804595.1, on the reverse strand, counting down.
ACCTTGTAACTGAATTTGGTCCAATTATTTTCAGGTGCAGGTAACTCATTCATGTTCGTGAGTTGTTCGGTAGCAGTTGGCAGACATTTCCGCCACAATAGAGATCACTAACTCAGTCTGTTCAAATGTCTCTAATTGGCGTTTCGAATATTTATACCCATACTTGCTGGATTGGCTAGTACACATATACGGCGCAAATGGTGCAATTCTTGTCCTGATTGCCTTCTTCTTACATACAGTCCTAGCAGCAATAATCTTTCGGTTTGACGTCCAGCCCATGAAGGCACATGTTAAAGATGAATTAGATAGCATAAATAGATATGTTATAAAAGATAAAATCAATCACTGTAAACAGCAGAATTGACAGAAAAGTGAATGATCGCAATGATCTAACCATGCAAACCAGAGTAAAGGATATTATGAATGAAGAAATAGTGTCGGTGAACAAAAATTACGATGTGGAAGTAAACAATAACAATACTGTTAAACATTCAGCCTAATGCAGGACGTACTATAAGTCTCTGTTCTGTACAGTTTACTCTGTTTGTAATTGGCTCTGCTTTAATAATGGGTGCTACAAAAGGCTTCATCACAACATCGCAGAAAATCTTCACAGAAAAGTCGTAATCTACAACACAGGCCCTCAAGGGACTTCTTACCTTCAATATATGTAACACTGTCAGTCGACTTTGACTTGGAGTTGTATCGAAGTTTAATATAAGCTACTTAGTTGTAACAGGTATATCATCGTTTGTTGTCATTCTCGGACAGACAGTCATTCCACTAACAAACACATACATACCCGTTATTTTAGACTCCGGTCTTACAGGCGTAGCTCTATGAGTGTTCCCGTCATCTGCAGTCTCTGCTACCTTTGACATTCTTGGACCAAACCGACAAGCCGTCGGTTTAGGGATTATTGTTACCCTGAATGGTATTGCTGTAAAATGCAACATGGCCCTTGTTTGGTATGTACACATGCAATTAATTTATTTACCCTTTCCAAAACGAAATGCTCAAAATAAAGTTTTAATACGGAAGCTCATACATGGGAATCATTTAGACAGACACAGAAAATGTTGTCTCCATTTTTCTCCATATCATTTTAGTCACCTCTAAATTAAGACAACCGCGAAATTATGTAGTTTATCAACCCGTTACCAGATGGCTAAACTGTAGCCTTGTCAAATCTTGTGACAATAATAATGAATTCAAAATGAATAGAAAATTAAAATTTTGTTTTTTGATGTAGAAAACAATGTAGCAAATAACGAAATTGATGGTCACGTAGGAGAGACCGGGGCTATTTCGGCCCCCTAATTTCGATTGCTCATATTTTGAATTATATGAAAGTTATTTGGGCGTGATTTATATATTTAAGTTCGACAGGCGAAAGCCTTTCAAACTGCGTCTGTCCTTTTTATATTTTTCTTTTCAATAAAGAGAATTTCAAATTTTAGAGTTTTGATCGTGGTGGCCGAACTTGCCCCATACATGGGGCAAGTTCGGCCCACCCTTGGGGCAAGGTATGTACAGACCTATAACTCCTTATATTTGATTTTTAGACTGTTTAAATTTATAGGAATCTGTATACGACTTCCAAATGAAGGTACAAATTGAAACTAGAATATCACTGAAAGTGATCATACCCCCCAAAAGCGCAGCTTTTGTGCATTTTGAGAAGTTGATTTCATTTGAACTGGGAGCTGTTCAATTGGAACAAGAGTGCCAGATGTATACATGTTTGAATTGTGAACAATATGAATTTTGTTGTAAACAAATAAACATGTCACATTAGATTATTGTAAAATAAGTTTTCATAATTTCCAATGTATGCAATAAAGTCTCATCATTAGCATTCAATCATATGGCATTTAGTAGCATTTGCATACATATTTACTATTTTATATCAACCTCTGTTCCAGTTTGATCTTCATAAGCCGATTCAACTTTTACACTCAAATTTTGAAACATCAGAATGAAGAATGTTAAAAGTATCAATATGTTAATTGTAAGAGACGGACAAGCCCCACCCTGCCAGGCCCACATTTTTCAATAAATAAAAAAATCACAAACATGTATTGAAGACAGTCATTCAAGGTACATAAGATTTAGTTCAAATTTGCCCTATAATTGCTTTTTAAAAGAATTTTCTCATGACTTCGTTAAGCCCAACCCTGCCAGTTTGCCACGCCCATATGTTTTTAGACAAATAAAAAATTCATGAACATGCTTTTTATACAATCACTAAAGGGACATTCCTGCCTAGTTTGGTTCAAATTGGCCTGATAATTGATTTTTAACGATTTTTCACATGATTTCTTTAAGTCCGATAAGCCCCGCCCTGCCACGCCCATATTTTTTGACGAATGAAAAAATCATGAGCATACATTGATTACAATCACTCAAGAGTCATTCCTGCCAAGTTTGGTTCAAATTGGCCTAATAATTGATTTTTAGCTCACCTGAGCACAAAGTGCTCAAGGTGAGGTATTGTGATCGGTCGTTGTCCGTCGTCCGTCCGTCCGGCCGTCCGGCCGTCCGTCCGTCCGTCCACAATTTCTTTAAAGATCTTCTTCTCCCAAACCAGTAGACCAATTTTCTTGAAACTTGGCAGGAATGATCCTTGGGTGAAGGGCTTTCAAAGTTGTTAAAAGAATTTGATTCCATCAAAGACTCTGGCTGCCACGGCATGAGAAAAGGGGAAAATAGCCAACTCTTTTAAAAATCTTCTTCTGCCTAACCAGTGGGCCAATATTCTTGAAACTTCACATGAATGATCCTTGAGTGAAGGGCTTTCAAAGTTGTTAAAAGAATTTGATTCCATCAAAGACTCTGGCTGCTGCGGCATGAGAAAAGCGGAAAATAGCCAAATCTTTTAAAAATCTTCTTTTGCCTAACCAGTCAGCCAATATTCTTGAAACTTCACATGAATGATCCTTGAGTGTAGGGCTTTCAAAGTTGTTAAAAGAATTTCATTCCATCAAAGACTCTGGCTGCCGCGGCATGAGAAAAGGGGAAAATAGCCAAATATTTTAAAAATCTTCTTCTGCCTAATTAGCAAGCCAATATTCTGGAAACTTCACATGAATGATCCTTGGGTGAAGGGCTTTCAAAGTTGTTAAAAGAATTTGATTCCATCAAAGACTCTGGCTGCCGCGGCATGAGAAAAGGGGAAAATAGCCAAATCTTGTAAAAATCTTCTGCCTTCAACTAGTTGGCCAATATTCTTGAAACTTCCCATGAATGATCCTTTGGTGAAGGGCTTTCAAAGTTTTTGAGAGACTTTGATTCCATCAAAGCCTTTGACTTCCGCGGCATGAGAAAAGGGGAAAATAGCCAAATCTTTTAAAAATCTTCTGGCTTACTACATGTAGTGGGCCAATATTCACATGAATGATCTTTGGGTGAAGGGCTTTCAAAGTTGTTATAAGAATTTGATTAATATCAAAGCTCTTAGTGCAATGGCATCAGAAAAAGGGTAAAAGAGCAATCACTTTTGAAAAGGCTGAATTTTGTTTCATTCTTTTGAAAAACTAAGGAAAAGGGGCTTTATTGCAAAATTCTTAATTTGCTGCTATACAGGTCAAAATGTTTATTTCAACAAGGCAAGAAATTTCAGGTGAGCGATCTAGGGCCATCATGGCCCTCTTGTTTAAGATTTTTCACATGATTTCTCTAAGTCCGATAAGCCCCGCCCTGCCACGCCCAAAATTTTTGACAAATAAAAAATTCACGAACAAGTTTTGAAAAGGGATACTAAAGGAACATTCCTGCCAAGTTTAGTAAGAATTGGCCCGGTGGTTAAGGAGGAGAAGATTTTTGAAGAATTATCTAACGATTTCTCGAAGTCGGATAAGCCCCGCCCTGCCACGCCCACATTTTTGGCAAATAAAAATACCATGAGCATATATTGAATACAAGCACTCAAGGGTCATTCCTGTCAAGTTTGGTTCAAATTGGCTTAATAATTGATTTTTAAAGATTTTTCACATGATTTCTCTAAGTCCAATAAGCCCCGCCCTGCCACGCCCACAATTTTTGACGAATCAAAAATTCACGAACAAGTTTTGAAAAATGTCACCCAAGGAACATTCCTGCCAAGTTTAGTAAGAATTGGCCCAGTGGTTAAAGAGGAGAAGATTTTTGAAGAATTATCTAACGATTTATCGAAGTCAGATAAGCCCCGCCCTGACACGCCCATATTTTTTGGCGAATGAAAAAATCATGAGCATACATTGAAAACAAGCATTCAAGGGTCATTCCAGTCAAGTTTGGTTCAAATTGGCTTAATAATTGATTTTTAAAGATTTTTCACATGATTTCTCGAAGTCCGATAAGCCCCGCCCTGCCACGCCCACAATTTTTGACAAATCAAAAATTCACGAACAAGTTTTGAAAAGGGTCACCAAAGGAACATTCCTGCCAAGTTTGGAAAGAATTGGCCCAGTGGTTAGGGAGGAGAAGATTTTTGAAGAATTATCTAACGATTTCTCGAAGTCGGATAAGCCCCGCCCTGCCACGCCCATATTTTTTGACGAATGAAAAAATCACGAGCATACATTGAATACAATCACTCAAGGGTCATTCCTGCCAAGTTTGGTTCAAATTGGCCTGATAATTGATTTTTAAAGATTTTTCACATGATTTCTCTAAGTCCGATAAGCCCCGCCCTGCCACGCCCACAATTTTTGACGAATCAAAATTTCACGAACAAGTTTTGAAAAGGGTCACCAAAGGAACATTCCTGCCAAGTTTGGTAAGAATTGGCCCAGTGGTTAGGGAGGAGAAGATTTTTGAAGAATTATCTAACGATTTCTCGAAGTCGGATAAGCCCCGCCCTGCCACGCCCATATTTTTTGACGAATGAAAAAATCATGAGCATACATTGAATACAATCACTCAAGGGTCATTCCTGCCAAGTTTGGTTCAAATTGGCCTGATAATTGATTTTTAAAGATTTTTCACATGATTTCTCTAAGTCCGATAAGCCCCGCCCTGCCACGCCCACAATTTTTGACGAATCAAAATTTCACGAACAAGTTTTGAAAAGGGTCACCCAAGGAACATTCCTGCCAAGTTTGAAAAGAATCCGTCCAATGGTTGAGGAGGAGAAGATTTTTGAAGAAAAACCAACAGACGGACCAACAGACAGACCAACAGACAGACCAACAGACAAGCTGACTCCTATATACCCCCCAAATTGATTTTGGGGGGTATAAAAAGCATTGTTACATGTATAACAGTAAAATCATCGTGAGTAAGGGGACATTCGGGATAACAAGTAGAGGCTGGGGCAAGTTCGGCCTGTGATTTTGAATTTGTCCATTTTTAGGTCGGGAAATCTCTTTGAGATTTTCACGTCCTATAGCCATCCAACGCTTCTAACGCTTTTCTACGAAAACCTCGTATCTGCCGCTTGTTTTAATCTGCAGATACGAGGTTTTCGATATAATTTGGTCGCCGCATAGTCGTTCAAAATGTCTGAGTCCGCCGAAAAAGTAGACCTACCTTTGAACAATTCAAAATTACTCAAATAACATAATCATCGTAAAGACTTTCATTTCCTAATTGTTTTATCAAAACAATACAGCAGTTTGCTCATAAGTGCGAAAACTATCAACTTCTCTTTTGGGCGGAAAGGTTGATTCGAACTATTCTAACTGGTGTGGCAGACTAGAGCAGACGAGAATTTCAACACCAAATTACTGCGCCACACAGTTCGTGTAATCGGACATTTCCGTGAAGCACTCGTAGATTCACGGAAAATCTATTTATATCCTGACTCTAGTCGAGTCCTTCTCCTTGTTCAATCGCTATGCGCACAGTCGCATTTTACAACACATGCATTTTATCGGGTTATACGCTCACGTGTTAACACTTAGCGGTGTAAAGCTTTGACCAACTAAAGTGTTACCGTAACGGCGTTGACGGACTTTGAGCCGTCTTGAGTACATACAACGTAATTTTCGTAATTTATTCATCCTTATTAATCCAGGCTTAGGTTTAACAGGAATTTAATCATCTTTCTTCGACCTGGGCTTGAGATATAGGCTATTCATGAGTTAATTGTAGGCTTCTGTCTCTGCAGATGATAGGGGTGATAGAGTTATCTCTTTTACAAACGACAGAAAGAACAATCCAAAGTGAAAGCTAATGCGAAAAGCAAAGAGGACAGCAAAAATAAAAAGAAAGCAAGATCTAGATTTGTGTGCAGAAAATACGAGCTCACTTTTTTCAAATTCTGAGTTTAACACACATATTATTAGAATTGTTGATCAATGTTTGTGGTCTAACATTTACCATTATTTACAATGTGCTATATTGTAAATTTAATCATCTAAATCTGGTCAATTCTCATGCCATTTTTGTGAACCATATTAAATTTAACTTCATTCCTCATTCTGAATTTTGCTCAGAAATTTTCCCGTCATAATATTAATATTTTTCATCCTGCAAAGTTTAACCTTTCTTAAGCAGTAGAATGTAAAACTGCTCTCAGGCCCGTAGGAAGCAATTTGATAAGGGGAAGGGCTCAAAACTCCGTCCGGGTTAGTGTCTGAACATCTTAAGGGCTAAATTGGCCTTTTCCTCAATTTTCTATGTAAAATGAGGAAAATTCGATATTTTTGGCCAACATTTGGGGCTTATCCCATCCCGTAGCCCCACCTGTGCCTACGGGCCTGCATAAAAAACGGAATACTGTCGCTACATGTAATGTCAAGTTTGTGTTGATAATTTAGATAAATATTAATGTAAAGTTTAGCTGAAGAATTGTTGAAAGACAGATTGAGACAAAGAAAAAATGTTGAATATCAAAATGTTTTCGTTTTGCCACAATGTATCCTCAAACCTTTTTATAACGGATATCAAAATGATATAATGTTTTACAAACTGTTAACCCAGACAATTCATTAAGGCAGTCCATCCGTAATGAGATTCATGCGACGTCGGATCTTTTCTGACGACGCCGTAAATATTTTTAACATACGGTTACCCGTTCAACACGGACACGTTACGGGTTAAAAGAAATCGACACTTTCCATCATCGAATGTTTACGACATCACCCGAAAAAATACGACATCGTGTAATGGATTTGGTTTATTGGGGTTTAAATACCCAGTTTTCAACTATTAGGGTCATATCGCGGCGGACCGTGTAATGGAGTAGACCTATATTGTTGACAATTACCCTTTCGTCTCCTATGATTTCTTTTCTAGAAATATCAAATTTTTGCTTATGTTAACTCGGGAATAAGAGTATAAGGATTAATTTTAATGTGCAATCAGATAACAACATTGAGAATATTTTACGAATTCAATGTAAATTTAAGAAAATTGACCATTTACTGTATTTCGAATCCTCTGTTTCCCGACCTTCAGTACTATCAGTACTTTGATTTACATTTCTGTTAGAGCTAGGTCTGAACAATTGATATTTTCGGAGTCGTAAAGAAATGGCAATTTTAACAGTGATTATTCTTTCTATTCATGGGCAAGTTTGGTGGTGGCCGAACTTGCCCCAACCCCAAAGGCCGAACTAGCCCCAGACAGACCTGGTGTCAACATCACGCCATATTTTCTTTTAGATAACATGGTCACTTCATCTTTAGTTTTAATATGAAAGAGGACTTAATTGTCTTCATAAATATACAAAAATGAAACCTGAATCCTGGCGCATTTTACTATAAATTAAAACTTACATAAATGTGGAAAAATACTGAAAGTGTCTAAAAATCAAAATTGTGTTCTTACTTCTATGTTTTTGTATTAAATTTGACCCAAAACCTTCTGCGAAAAGCTTTCGTCATGAGTGACATTAAAATCCGGGTCAGAGCTCTCTATCTCTGTCGACAGGCTCAAAAGAGCCACTAGCCGAACTTGCCCCGGGGCCGAAATAGCCCCGGTCTCCCCTATATGTTTTTCCTTTTCTATTAAGTTACAAAGTCTTTTTTCTTGTATGCCTTCAAAAAACGTCACGGGTTGGGAATGAGTTTAACACATAAAAGATACGTCTTCATTTTGCTCACAATGACTTCCAATTGACGTGGAGTTTTGCCGTCGTTTACCAGTTGTTGCCATATTAAATCAAACATTTTGCTAAAGTATTGTTTAGGAGAACGATACAAGCACAAACAAAGTCATTATATCGAAATCGTAGGGAACGTATTTTACTTCGAGGCATCCAGAGTTCGACTCATCCGATTCTTGTTTAGGCTCGATTGAAACGATTTTTCCTCTTTTATGTTGGTCTTCAAGTATTTTCATATAGGAAAAGGAAAGAAATTACTCGGAAATTAATTGAAATGAACATTTTTTTTCTCCTTTCCATGCTATATTTCAAAGCCTATATTTGTTTCAAAATCAGTTTGTGTAATATTTTCGATATCCATTGATATTGATGATCACAGGATCTGATTTCACTTCGACTTTAGCAGAAATTAGACTAATCCGATATCGATATAACGGCTGTTGACAGTACATTATACAGCCGTAAATGGTAATGTAATGTTGACAATTGGTATGTCGAAGACATTGTGGATACATCGACTTATCCGTCGTTGGACACATACGATTTAGTACAATTATTTCCATTAGTCCTCTTTCCATGCTTCAATTTCAACGTAACGCCACAAAAAAGACGTATCCTTTCCTCTCATGCTTTCGATAGGTCACATGGTTTCGACAGCCTTGTGATTTTCAGAAGTGCTTACAATCTGAGTACCATTCCTTGTGCATCTAAATGCTATTGCTGCAAACTAAGTCTATGGTCAAAGAAATTTGGAGACAACTGATTTTTACATGAACAAACTATATTTTTACAAAACAAAACAGAAACTAGAAAATCAAGGTCAGGGTAAAAATCATTCAACCCTATCCAAGCCTCTTTCCATCCTAGAAAAGTTTTCAAGACGCTTGGTTTTCTCCACGGTTGAGCGAGTCCCCATCCAAAAAATTGCGATTGTTATTAGGTCATCCTAGTTCTTTAAATAGGAACAAAAACAAAGCCCTATCGGAATGATGAGAGCCTCACCTTGACGCCGCGTGATGACATGCTTTGAATATTCTGGCCAATCTATTTTGTTAGTCTGTTTACAAATGTTGTTTTCTATTTTTTATGTCTAGAACTTTGGTTCTTGAATCTATTGAGATGGTCAGAATTTTATAAAAACAGTTTCTAAATATGCAAGCACATGGTTTTAGATAAGGCTATCGAAACTACGGGATGTCAGGCTATGTCAAATTGTTGTTTCTTCACGTTCGGTGCATCCTCGAAAACCAAGCGATCATAGATAGCTACGCGTAGTGTAGATATTACCGCTGGGTTTCCGAGAATGCGTTCGGTGTATGACCTATATAAAGAACAATTAAATATTGGCATCCTGAATCATCAAACTCACACGGGATTACATGGTACCCTACTACACGGTGGATAATCGCGTGATACAACATTTTCAGAAAAACTTCAATTATTCTGTTAATACTGGGCCGTTTTTAATTCGGTTTGAATCAGAGTTGGTGGGCAGACATCACGCATTAGATGGACGTGAATGAAATTCATGTAATAAAGAAGTTGTTGATGATCAACTTAATTTTTTGTTGATCTTCAATCACTTTTTTATCACTTGATTTTTTTCTAAATACTCCACGTCCAGCTTATTCCTGGCATTTTCCACATACTCTGCTGTAAACCAAATTCAAATTGATCAACTATTTAAAACAATGTTATTTAAGACTTTCTGAAATTCTGAGTCATATAATTACTCTATTAGTTAAACAACGAAATATTAAATGAACCGACGTTCTTTCTTTTACCCATCACCAGACGACAAAATTCTGGACTGGTCCAAATTCAAAGATGCTGCAGACGCCAAATTCCAATGAATGAAATTTAATTTATTTTTGTTTCTTTTGGCAGAAAACAATCTGGGAAATGAACAAATTGCTTGTCACAAGCAATTTTTTCATTTCCCACAATGTTTTCCAAAGTCGTTATCTTGTGGGGAGTCAAAAAGAGTTATTGTGTGGTCATGGGTTAAAGCAAACTGCATTTGGGCTTTAGTTAAACGGGTTATCTTTAGTAGCTGCTATTTTATAACTTTACTTTTATTGTGAAGTTATTTGGCCATTACGAACATAAATTACATCAAACGCATCAAATTATTCAGTTGAATGGAGCATGAATAACCAAAAATGTTTTAAAGCATGTACGAAATACGAGTAGTACGGGCTAGTCAGTGTGATTATGAGTATACGGCGATTTTTTTCAAAAATGAGAATATATAAACCACGTTTTTCTACAATTTCACGGAAATCTTGTCTATTTTGGAGCACGACAGTAGTTATTCTGTATTTATACACAAGTAAGTTTAAATCGTTTAATTCTTCATTATTAATATTGTTTTAGATAGGTCAAGGGCACCAAAATAAGCCCTCCGAAGTGTTTACAAAGTGAATGTGCACCATGTTATCTTTTCTAAGACGACAGACCTTAGACTGTGGTGTTACATGTATTCACTAACAAGTCTAAATTCCAGTCTATCTTAAATACTGAAATTCACAGAAATCAATTTGAGTGACCGAGGCCGACTTCGTTTCGTGCTATCGCGCGAGCTCCAAGGGAACAGTAATAGTGCGGGTTATTGGACACCATTCCTGTAGCAATAGTTTGACCATCTTAATACCCGCTGTTATGAATCTGCTTTATACTTCTGGGATTGAAGCAGTGAATCAAGCACTGTAAACAAAAACTTTGATTGGCTGACGCAGTATATCAAGGAAAAAGACACAAAAAACGCGAGATTTTGCTCATGATAGCGTGAATCGAAGTTGGGCCGAGACGCTTGTCCGTCCAGTTTTGATTACTTGTATCGTGATGGCAATGAATTTTGTGCTGAAATAAACTTGGTCTTTTATGAGCTGTCGGTGTTGTTATAAAATTTCACAACTGCAGAGTCAATCAAGCTGTAGTTTACATCTACGCCGACGTAATCGTATTATTGTTTGTCTGAAATAACGCCACTGCTTACTTGATAAAATTGGTCCCTATCTGAAATAAGAAAATATACTGAGCCAGGATCTAGAAAAAGGGCACATGACATTTAGGAGCAATATACGTCCCGATTAGCATTTGCATACACACAGCCTAATAAACACCCATGTTGTTCTTTAATAGCTTCACTGTGTAATGTTTGAAAGCATTATGGGACCTGATTAGACTGCGCTAAGGCAAGTCTAACCTTGAAATATGAGAGTCCCAATGGTATATGGGTCCTTTTTCCAGATAACGGTTCATTTAGAATTGTCAGTAAAAAGTCCCTGGTATATATCCTTTCAGGTGCACGATTTGTTGTAATCCAGAAAGGTCAAATAGTGTTGAAGCGCATTAGAAATGATATCACTGTATCACTGACAGGCAAGTATTTGTTTTTATAATCAATTCTATATACAAAAAAGTTAGGTTGCTCCAAATGTCTAGAATTTCTTTGCTTTGTAAAAGTGGAAATGTTAAGGCAAACTGAGAAAAATGCTGATTTTCACCATTTTTTGAGGGGGGTGTCAATGTTTTCCAAAATCTTTATCAAATATTTTTGGGAAAGCTTTCGGTATTTAGACCACAGACTTCAGGTTGCTGCTGTGGATCACAAAATTGATATTGATAAAGAAACGATTCGCATACAAAATATACTTTAAGGCAAAAGGAGAAAAATGCTGGTAGCCAGCATTTTTTTTCTAAATCTTTTGAGCCAGAACAAGACTTTCTTCGGAAGAATATTTATCTTTTCCCTAACAACAAAACTGAAAACTGGTCAAACTCACTTTAAAATGAATTTACAGACGACAAAATCAGATCTTCCGATAGTATAATCCATTTACGATATCTGACAAAAGCCTGGTGTTAACTTACAGTAAAATCTGACAGGCAACAGTAGGGAGTCATCTTCATTGACCTTTTCTTCGGACTAATCATGTAAATACCTAACTGTATAATAAAAGGGATTAAGGCCGTACACAAGGCAAAGAGGGCATCATATTTCAGTGCAGAACCATGTGTTTGAACGTTACTGTCATAGAAAATCATATATAACAAGATATATAATTGATTAGAGTAAAAATAGAAGGGTTTTTTTCCCAGAGTATTTGAAGATGACCCCCCCCCCCCCCCCCCCACACACACACACACACTGATGCCTGTCAAATGTTACTGTAATTTAACACCGGATTTTCATCAATTTAATTTGACTTGTCTGAACATAGAAAGAGATAATTCTTAATTTTCAACACAATTTTAAAAGCGTTGGTTCAAATGTTGCAAGTCTGAGACCCCTGCAATATTTGAACAATTACACGCTAATTTACAGTAGTTCAAAATAATGTTAAACCACAGCAACAGATAAGAGGGGTAAAGGCATTCTATGTTTGTTATTAGAAATTCAAATCCTTTATTGTGGGTACTCATTGGAATCGTCTTATCAGACGATTCTAATGAGTACCTACAACAAATGGTTTCATTCGAAAAGCCATTTATTCTTCGCTCTCATCTGTAGCTCTGTTAAATCAACTGGAATTGAATGGGATTGCTATAAAAAAATCCGTTATATCTTTCGAGATCAACATGCATCTCGATCAGCATAGGGTCTCTCAAAACTATCAATAGGCCTACCACTTTCTTCTTTTAGGATCTACCTAGTCGCCGGTTAGTCTTTATGCATATTTGATCATCAACGTTTTCTTTCTTTTATCTCAATGTAAAAATATCAGATATACGAGGGTTGTCCTGAAAGTTCGTGGACACACAAATTATTTTGCCTCACAATACTTTCTTCGTGAAAAAATCTATATCACATGTAAGCTAAACATATATCAAGTGCTTTTACGGCAAAAAGAAATGGATTTGATCGGCAATTATTTTGCGATAGGACCTTTAACAACCCTACATAGGGGTACCCGGAGCAGGTCAAAAATTAAGCTTTTTGGTCACCCATGTCTAAGTTTTTAAATGTGATTTAATATATAAAATAAGCGGGAAACATAACAATAAATGTATAAAAACGCGATGTCACATACAGACTCCATATTGATTTAATTTCAACGTCGTCACGTTAAAAATTGACATTTGATGATAATTTAAAGAAGTTTGTTATTAAAGGAAATCTGTCAAGAATTACGACGTCGGACGTTTGGGTGGAGCAGTGCGTTCTTGTGAGATTTTGCGCGGAACTAGAAAAATGCCTGCAGAGACCAGAGAATTTGTCAATTCTTCTACAAGGTGACCAAGTGTGTCGCGTTCTCTTATTTGCAAATGGCACAAGCGTTTCAGAGGAAACAAAAACAGATTCGTGGTCAGGAATACAGAGAGTTATAAGGGACTGAAATGTTAATTTGGTGACTGACGTCGTGAATGACGATAGGTAAAATACAGTAACAGATATCAGGGGAAATGTGAACTTCCAATAACAATTGTTAGCAAAATGCATACGGAACATTTAGAAATTAAAAGATTGTGTTTAAGATGGGTGCCTAGACTGCTCTCTGGTGAAAATAAAGCAATACAAGTCTTTGCGGCAAAGTAATTTCTTCGTCGCCGGAACGACGTAACGTCATGCCGTGCTCCGGGGTACCCCAACCTTCCTCACAAAAACCTATGTATTTTTTTCAAAAATGGAGATAATTCATTCAAATTTCGAAATATTGTTTCTATGATATTGTTCAATGATATCAAGTTTGTGTACTTTATTCGTCTTATCTCATTTTTATATGATAAACTGTGTCCACGAACTTTCCGGACAACCCTCGTATATGAGCTAGGATCTGGAAAATGTCTATTAACCCTTTTCCAAAAGGCAAAATTTTAGGGTGATCCACTTCAAAAAGTGCCACCAATGACAAAATGGATGTTATTAAAGATAGAATTTGTGTAAAATATGGCATAGAAAATATTGAGACATAAGGAGAAACTGCTGGTTACTAGCAGTTACTTCTTTTGTTTCAATGTTTTCCAAGCCATTTCGATTAGGGACGTCAAAACCAGGTCTTGTTTGGGAAAGGGCTAAGGCTTTTTAGCCCAACATGGTTCCAGACCATCCTGCATATACACACAGTCTGATCAGAAACACTGTTGTTCTACAATAACCTTGTCATGGACTGTAGCAAACATATGAAAGTAACATGGATCCAAGTCAGACTGCAACTAGGCACATACTGATCTTGAAGCATGGCTGTCTCAAATGCTATAAGGGATGTTTTTCCTGATCCCGGCTCATGTATATCCTTTTAAACCCTTTCCCAAACAAGACCTGGTTTTGACGTCCCTGGTGCAATAGGCTTGGGAAAACATTGCGACAAAAGAAGAAACTGCTGATGACCAGCAGTTTCTCCTTTTGTCGCAATATTTTCTAATTTGTAGTAGTACAAATTCTTTCATTTTTAACATCAATTTCATTGTGTTCTTCAGCTTTTCAATAGGACTGCTCTAAATTTTTTGTAATTTGGGAAAGGGTTAATACCATTTTCCAGGTTCTGATACAGGCGTCAAGTCTATTCTAATCTTGACATACATGCGGTCGGGTTCAAGTCTAACTGGCGACATATTGCAGCAAGCATCTGGCGCTTTCTATGTCTACGAACCACTTCGCAACCTTTTTAGAGATGTGGACGAGGGGAAAACTGTTCTCTATATAAACGGATCTAGAAGGTATTAAACCATTACCATACTCTAACATTTTAGACTGGTCGAAATTTAAAGATACGTACTGCAGAAGACAATTTGAAGTCATTGAAGTTTTACGTATTACTTGGGAGTCTTTTGGGATGGCCATCATTTTTAGCTCGACTTTTCGAAGAAAATGAGAGCTTATACTGTCACCCGGGCGTCGGCGTTGGCGTCGGCGTTGCAACAAAGGTTAAAGTTTTTTCAAACATCAATAACTTCCATACTATCAAAGGGATTCAACCCAAACTTGGAATACTTATTCACCATCACACCATCTACCTTACTACCAGGGCCCATGACCCTGGCTCCACTATATTTGGAGTTATGCCCCCTTTATACTAAGCACTTAGAAAGTCGAGCGCGCTGTCTTCGGACAGCTCTTGTCTCCTTTTCACTCACTGCTTCCTCTGATTTGATACTTAAAACTTCTGATTTCGTAACATTTTTGTCCTCTGAAACACATTTTACTACCACATAATTACATACAGTGTTGTTGTTTTGGACTAGCCAAAGGATAGGCCTATGTGTTTAAAACATGACAGGTAAAATAAAGAAAATTGAAAATCTGCAATTTTATTTCTTCTTCAAGGATTTCAGTCTAATAACTATGACTTACCTAAAACTTTGTTGTTTTGAAAAGAGTTAATCCATTCATTATTCATCTTTCTGCGTTTCTTCTCCAGGAGGGGACATTTAGATAGACAGAAGGAGATACAAGAGACCATGTACAACTGGTTCACGTGCGATATACAGAAGACTACAGCGAGGACTATATACGATATATTCATGAGTAAGTGCACCCATGTCACTTTGTGTTGATATATCGTGGCTTTTCAACAAAAAAACATCGCTGCAGCTTTTTTAAGCTGCAGTTACGAGGATTTTTTTGAAAAGCATCGATATTTTCCTGCACCTGTCAAGAAAAGGGCATTTGTCTTAAATTGGTTTACCTGTAATATACAGAAGACCACAATGGGGACTTTACGATATATTCATGAGTAAGTGCATCCACGTCACTTTGTGTGGATATATCGTCGCTTTTCAACAAAAACATCGAAGCTGCAGCTTGTTTTCAGCTGCAGTTGCTTGGTGTTTGTTGAGAAGCATTCTTTCTTTATTCCTGTCTACAAGCGTGCGTTTTTCTTAAATTAGTTTACGTGCGATATAATTTACAGAAGATCACAATGAGGACTTTATACGATATATTCATGAGTAGGTTTGTCCAAGGGGTGGTAATCACGTCACTTTGTTTTGATATATCGCTGCCTATCAATAAAAATCCCGTAACTGCACCTAAAAACAAGCTGCAGTTATGAGGTTTTTGTTGAAAAGCATGGATATGTTCCTTTACTCTTGGCAACAAACGTGAATTTTTCTTCATTTTTTATTAAAAGATATACTTTCCATATGTAAAGACATGTTAAAGGACCCCGGATTCCCCCGATTTATATCATTGCAAAATCGCCCGCAATGCCTTGTCAAAGCTATGAATATTCGTAAAAAGTAATAAAAGGACTTTTCAGGAATGTTCATAGCTTTTACAAGAAATTGAAGGAGCCCAGTCCGAGCCCTATTATCAAAATAAATCCCATTGTTTACATGAATACCACCAGTGATCTCTTCACCAAGAGATTGACCGGACTCTAAACAGTAACTTCTTTTTATATCAAATTCCTTCTCCAAATATGACTTGCTTCGACATCCCTCATAAAAAGACATGTAAAACATTTTGTAAAAAAGAAAGTGCCGTTAACAGCATTTTTGTCTTGTTTATGATTTTATGAAATACATAAATTACTTTGCAGAATATGGTAAAAAATCAAGAAATGTAGAAGGGTGTCTTCTAAGATACAGATATTCGCACTATAAAGTCAGAAACCAGATGTGTGCAGAAGAAATGCGAACGGCCTGTCTTAGATCCCCTATAAGAATCATAAAGACAATCCGAACAGAGCTGGAGTGGACGGAGAGGTTACTGGACGACTTACCTAACCTGAAGGTCATCCATCTAGTCCGGGATCCGCGTGCTACAATGTACTCACGAATGCGTTTTGCAGGTTGTATGAAAGCCGATGAAAAACCGTGGTGTATTAAAAAGTATTGTGATAAAGTGACACATGATGTGATGGTTAAGGATCGTTTAATCAAAAAATATCCTGATCGAATAAAAACATTTTTCTATGATGATATTGCTTCACGTCCTCTCGAAGCATCTCAAAAATTGTACGACTTTATTGGAGAGGAATTAACCGGAAGTATTCGCGACTATATCTACAAAATAACTTCCGCAGGAACTGCGGATGACTGTGTCAACTGTTCTGTAAGGTCGAACTCAACCGAGCATGTGTCTACTTGGAGAAAACAGATGAATGAGACGTTGATTAATTTGGTGCAAAAACATTGTAAATACGTTTTAAACCTCTACAGTTATGATTTTGTGTAACCGAACACACGAGAGAATCATCTCCTTTTCTTTTGTGACAAATGGTCATCAATTAACCATTTCCCAAACAAGGTTGGGTTGTGTCGACCTTGGCAGAAAAAAGACTAGGGATAGAGGGAAAAAAGAAGAAACTGTCGATGTTTACAACCATTTTCTTCCCTTCCTTAGTGTCTTCCATACTATTATGCACACAAATGTATAATTATCAACGCTAATTTCGTTGTCCTTAGCATTCTTCAAAAAGAAACAGCTGGAATATTTTTGACGTCTGGGAGGGGGATTCGAACCTCTCACAAGCGACAACATTAGGCATGCAATTCCTGGGCATCTAATATTTTAAGGCGCGCTGTTGGCATCAAGCATTGATTCGTAGCTTAGGGGGGTCCCTCGTCAATTTCCGTTACCAAAGACGAAATGAGGGTATACCGACGTCAATTTTCGTTGTGACGTATGACACCCAAATTGTTGGATGTGTTTAGCACATAATGATGGATTGAATACCATAACCTATTACCAGACGGCACAATTTTAGACTAGTCCAAATTCAAAAATGATGTAGACGACATTTCAATCTGATGAAATTTCGAAATTTTATATCTTTCTGGGTAGAAAACATTGTGGGAAAATAAAGAAATTGCTTGTCACAAGCAATTACGAGGGATGATCCAAAAGTAATGTCACAGTGTCTAGAGTTTGGTTATTCGACGTTTTCTTGTACAAATAAAGACTTATCATTCAAGCTTATCCTATTGGAAACATGCTTTTCTGAATTATTTGAATATTGTTTATAAATCTGAGAAAATAAAATGCCAAAAAGAATCCATGTCGTGCATATGCGCCGCACGCCGTAGACTATTCTATTGAAGATTAATATTACTTTATGTTTTCTCATTATATAAGAAAAAAATCAAGACAATTAAGCTGATATTTAAGTGTCACTACGTCATGATATTTCTAAGCAATTTTAGAACTTTTCAATAAAATCGGTGCGTTGAAATACCAAATAAGTCTTATTGAATTCATCAATCGCATTCGGGATAATGGCAGAATCGGATAAATGCCCGCAACGTGCAATTCTGAACTTTTGCTAAAGGCTTTCAAAATAGTCGATTAAAAACAGAAACTATAAATTCAACCTAAAAGAACGGACATTTCATGATAGAGACGTCTTCCGTTAGTGCAAGCTTTTTTGAGAGTGAATATGAGTCGTTTGAAGATCAAAACGAGCCGGAAGACATGTGGAGCTGGTGAGTAACGCCAACGTCCATGTTACTTTGCGCTATTTCCGCATCTTAAGATGAATTTTTCATTTTTCACAGTGTTTGCCAAAGCCATTATATTGTGGGGAGTCAAAAGGAGTCACAGTGTGGTAATTGGATAACTGTATTCGAACTTCAGAGACAGATCTCGAGTCATTGACGCTGACAAGAACATCTCGTGGAGTTCCTGTCTCGTGTGGTAATTGAAAAACGCTGTGATCTTGAGACTAAAAAAAATGAAGAAACAAAAGAGCAGAGATTTGGAAAAAGGTCCATTGAGGCATTTGAGAACAGCATGTATCCAGATCAGCCTTTCCAAACGCACAGTATGGTCCGGACCCGTGTTATTTTACAATAGCTTGTTTATGGCCAGTAGAAATTGTAAGTTACTAGTTGTAGATTGGGTTAATATCAGACTACATAATGCCACAGGTTATCGAAACTCGATTTTTCAAAACGCTAAAAGCACTTTTTTTCCAGATTCGGGCACAAATCTGGTTTTCTCATGAAGCTCCGAGAAAGACAAATATTGTTTCTCCTTTTTCTACAGTCACAGGTTACTTCCCCTGGAACAAATCTGCATACAGATCAACTCATCATCACTGGTGGGGAACTCGGCCAAAGCGAGGGACGTTTTTTCGCGATCAATGTATTCCGTCGGTGTTGTTATAAAATATCGTAACTACGGCTTTATCGAAGCCGTAGTTACGAGATTTTATAACAACACCGACAGTTTTTCAATACAAAACGATAAACCCGGTCTGTTTTTAGAACAAGTTCATTGTCATTGGAAAAACAATCTACAAACTCACATTTAAGGGGGAATGCTCCTGTTTCCTAAAATGTTTCCCAATAATAGAATTTATTTATATTTTGTATGCAGAAATAACATGTTATAACAAATTGAAAAATAAAATAAAAATTGGTGGTCAGCGATCTTGTTTGAATTTTATAGGCATTCGTATCACATACCCCTACATGGAAAAATGCGCAATTTCTTGCGCCTGTCCAAGGTCACTAAAATGCTAATACAATATTGTATATTCATCGTTCAGTCCCGAAAACGGATTTAATGTAACGCCTTACATTTGATAAGAACGGAAAACCTAAATTATGTGCTATTATAAACGCGTAAATGTATAAAACAGCATGCTCACGTGTTCGGTTAAATCAACGAAGCTGGAGTGTTTTATGTCAAAATTTGCATATTTTTGGAAATATTTCAAGATCTACATAATAGAATTTGATAAAACTCCCTCATTGTATTAAGCAACATGTCCTGGTAATAATTCAAAAAGAAAAGGTATAGGTCAGCGCACTTATTAGCGAATTACAACATTTTTTGTCAGCTACACATGAATAAAATGACGTAAACAATGGTAACTGCATACACACTTACGACTGTCTTGCTCTAAAAAAATCGATTTTCATCTTGAGGAAATCAGTTTCGCATAACAAATACGCTTTTACCGCCGAAAACTGGTAAATTGTAATGATGTTTTATATTATTGAAAATAAGGTAGCGAAACATATCGGTACGAAACATTTAATTTCCTACAGTAATGACCGAGTGTCCGAAAAACTGGAGCATTCCCCCTTAAACGCAAAATACATCTGTATCTATACCTTGTTGTAGTTAAAATTGTTTTAGTTCGCCACAAGTGATCATTAACTACGAAACATTTCTTGCATCTTTGGGCGTCATCGGTAGCAACTGAAATTGACGAGGGTGACATCGTCAATTATAGTTGCCATGGATGGTGCCCGGAAATTGACGAGGGTATTTCTTGTTAATTTCCTTTATCACGAATGTCGCCCGAAGACGCACGAAGTGTTCAGTATTTAATGGTGGGAAGTAATCCTTAAAACCGTTTGCCCACAAATATCCTTTATAACGACATTAACCCATTTATGCCTGAATTTTTATTTTAGGAAAAAAATCAGAGAAAACATTGAAAACCATGTGAAAACAACATGTTAGGCTTTAATTTTGTGAAATTTCAATGGAAAAGTATGATTTTGTACAAAAACATTTTTGTCCACTAAAGTGGACGCTAGGCACGAATGGGTACATGTAAGTTAACTTATATTTTCCCCCTAAAACTATAGTTTCCATCTTGAAATTTGCAAATATACGAGCACCATCTGTTAATTATACCCCCACCTACGAAGTAGAGTGTGTATTTTAGTTTCACCAAGTCTGTTTGTCTTTCCGTCCATCCGTCCATCCATCCATCCGTATACTTTTTTTCTTGTTTCCGTGCTCTAACTCGATAACCATTTGACATAGGGTTATGAAACTTTACGCAGCTGTTGCCTATGAACCAAGGAGATGCCTAATATTTTTGGGTCACGCAGGTCAAAGGTCAAGGTCACAAATGGACCTTGTTGAAAATCCTTGTCCATGCTCTAAGTCAAGAACCGATTGACCTTGGACCATGAAACTTAATACAGTTGTTGCCCATGATCCAAGGAGGTACCTAATGTTTTGAGGTCACAAAGGTCAAAGGTTAAGGTCAAAATTTGACTTTGTTTGAAATTCATTTCCGCGCTCTAAGTCAAGAACCGGTTGACCTAGGATAATGAAAATTTGCTCAGTGGTTGTCCTTGACCAAAGGAGGTGCCCTATTGTTTTTGGGTCACAAAGGTCAAGGCCACAATTGGGCTAATATATCTTCCTTCATCTTCCAGCATGGATACAACCACGTTTACTGTATATTTTCTGCATAAAATTAAAAATTTGTTGTTACTATACAAAGAATTTACAGGCACCCTCTCAGTCCTAGCGTCCACTTTAGTGGACAAAATTATATTATTCTACAAAACTATGAAAACGTATTATTTTTCTCTGGAAATTGTATCTGCAGTTACCTACATATTAGGAACATTATAGAATAATTATGAAACAAGAAATATAAAAAAGATAAAGGAAATTAAAGATGCATTTTCCCTACCCATTTTCAAGTCTTTATTTTTCTCAGTAAAATCACTCCTTTCTCTTATAATATTCACTTTTACTGATACTTTTATTGCTAATGGGCACTTGGATCAGCATTCTCCTGCTTATCGATGGATAATCAATACAAACAAATGATGAGAACAAGAGATAAACATATACGTAAGCACCTGTTTACAGAAAAAGTCTAATGTCGTCTTTAGTGGACGCTAGGCACAAATGGGTTAAGGCATTTACAAAAGCAAACATGATAGTTTTGTTTTCTTTTTTGTTGCTGGTTATTTATTATTATTATTTTTATTTGTTTGTTTGTTTGTTTGTTTGTTATTTATGTATTTGTATGTTTAATCATTATGAGTAGAATGAACAATTCATCAAAAGCATTTAACAATTGTTAACTGCTTTTAATCATTTTGTGCGTTCAAAGCGTAGTTTTTTACAAGAGTTTCGCGGGACCCAGATGTAAAATATAAAAATTGTCAATGAGGTCAAATGAAATGCCTGTATTTTTTCTCACCCAGCTTTCACGTTACTGTATTTTCAATTTTCCCATCTCTTCGTTTATAGGTCCCGATAAATGGCCTGGCAGAGCGTCTCTAGCCAATATCTAGAGATACTCTTCCCTGTCATTTATTGTGAGCTATAATACCATTCTCAAAGTCCATTATGGCATTGGTTCTGTTAAAAAATGTCGTATCTACAGCATTTAACATACAGTTACGATACTTTTGAACGTAATCAAAGATGTTTCCGTATTTTTACTCATCACAGAAGCCCCCCTTTAGCCTGACGGATCACATTTTATTAGAGAGTTCAAAACCATGTCATGTTTGAGAAATGTTAAGATATAAACTCTTTTCAAAATCAAGGCCTGGTTTTGACGTCCATAACAGAGCAGGTTGGGGGGAACATTGAGACATATGAAGCAAATACTGGTGACCAGCATTTCCCCCTGTTGCCTCCATATTTCCGGAGTTATATTATTCATAAATAACGTTTGTAATCATATTCCATTTTGTCTTAACCCTTTCCCAAACGACATAATTCTAGGTTCGACCAATTTGAAAGCTGTTATTACGATTACCAATTAACCTTGCGCAGCTTAACCTCTATTAGCATAAATTATACACGTCACAAGTTGGATAAAAATAGCTTCGGCTATATCCGTGTATGACAGACGAATAAAGCTTTTATTTAAAGAGTTTAATTACGCTGACGTCATTGCAGATTGCTTTCATGTTTTGAAGTTAAGCGAGTTTCTACGAAGCTGAAGATCGTGGGTTCGAGACGCACGTAGATTTTTTTTTCATTTTGAATTATAGTAGCACTTGATTTTACCTAGGTATATTCTTGTATTAAAAAGTATTTAATTTCATTTTAAACTATTTCATTGCAACGATGTGGCTTTTTAGTTTTGGTGTTTTTTTTCCCTCAAAATTTAAGAATTTTATTCTAATTTCATATTTACAAAATCAATTTCAAAACAATAGCATCCAAATCTTATCATCTTCAAAGTCTGTGTCATCTCTCGGATCTCTTGGAAAGCTGTCGATATGCTGGTCAATGTAATAGTGTCTCTTTCTTTACATCTTCTATGTGCGCGTGAGTTCGTCTAATGGCCAAATACGCGGACCTCTTACATAAACAATGTAGTATTGCACAAGACCAACGTGATATCACGATGGAAAAAAGGGAAGAAGAAAGAGGCTACAGCGGGATTTGAACTCGGATCGCCAGACTCATAGACGACGACCTTATCCTAATCACGCATTATTGCATTTAGGTAAGAGGGTCAAAATAAAATTTTTATATGATTGTGTCTTTCCGGAAACAACCGAAAAACCTCGTAAATGAACGAATGTAAACGAAGATTTATTTATTCAACGTTAATTTATGCTTTGCATAAGGTCAGTGCCGGTGTAACAGTTTATCTTGGCCCCCCTGGGCAGCTTGGCCCCCGGGGGCTAAGCTACCCGCGGGTAGCTTGGCCCCCACCCTGGGTAGCTTAGCCCCTATTCTAGGCCAAAAAAGGCAAAAATTAATTTGAAATACATTAAACTTTGGGTTTTCTTTTCATTTAACAGTAGGCGTAACATTTACAGACATTGTTTTTCATTTTGGTGGACTCTGGAAAAAGATTTTAGGTGGGGGCCAAGCTACCCAAGCTACCCAGGCCTGGGTAGCTTGGCCCCCGCTCCTATTCTACACCAAAAAAGGCGAAAAACTAATTTGACCAAAACACATTAAACTTTGGTTTTTCTTTTCATTTAACATTAGGCGTAACATTTACAGACATTGTCTTTTATTTTGGTGGACTCTGGAAATTTTTTTAAGGTGGGGGCCAAGCTAGCCAGGCCTGGGTAGCTTGGTCCCCGCCCCTATTCTACACCAAAAAAGGCGAAAAATTAATTTGACCAAAACACATTAAACTTTGGTTTTTCTTTTCATTTAACAGTAGGCGTAACATTTAAAGACATTGTTTTTTATTTTGGTGGACTCTGGAAATTTTTTTCGGTGGGGGCCAAGGTACCCAGGCCTGGGTAGCTTGGCCCCCGCCCCTATTCTACACCAAAAAAGGCGAAAAATTAATTTGACAAAAACACATTAAACTTTGTTTTTTCTTTTCATTTAACATTAGGCGTAACATTTACAGACATTGTTTTTTATTTTGGGGGACTCTGGAAAAAGATTTTAGGTGGGGGCCAAGCTACCCAGGCCTGGGTAGCTTGGCCCCCGCTCCTATTCTACACCAAAAGAGGCGAAAAATTAATTTGACCAAAACACATTAAACTTTGTTTTTTCTTTTCAGTTAACAGTACGCGCAACATTTACAGACATTGTTTTGTTTTTTTGTTGGACTCTGGAAAAAGATTTTAGGTGGGGGCCAAGCTACCCAGGCCTGGGTAGCTTGGCCCCCGCCCCTATTCTATGCCAAAAAGGCGAAAAATTAATTTGACCAAAACACATTAAACTTTCTCTTTTCTTTTCATTTAACAGTACGCGCAACATTTACACACATTGTTTTTTATTTTGGTGGACTCTGGAAAAAAAGATTTTAGGTGGGGGCCAAGCTACCCAGGCCTGAGTAGCTTGGCCCCCGCCCCTATTCTACGCCAAAAAAGGCGAAAAATTAATTTGACAAAAACACATTAAACTTTGGTTTTTCTTTTCATTCACAGTAGGCGTAACATTTACAGACATTGTTTTTTATTTTGGGGGACTCTGGAAAAAAATTTTAGGTGGGGGCCAAGCTACCCAGGGTGGGGGCTAAGATACCCCGGGGTAGCTTGGCCCCCGGGGGCCAAGCTGCCCAGGGGCCAAGATAAACTGATACACCGGGTCATTTGGTAATCTTAAGTTACAGATAACAATAAAGATATATTTTGTATTAAACATAGCCGGCAAAATATTGAGGCAAAGAAGAACATGCTGATCAGCATTTTCTTCTTTTGTCTCAATGTTTCCCAAGTCTATTTACTTAGGGGCGTTAAAACCAGGTCTTGTTTGGGAAGAAGTTAAAAAGCAGTCTTTGTAGAGGAATATCCCAAAATTATCGTCAGAGTAAGGATTAATTGCTGTCACGACTTATCACCTATACATGTACCAGTTTTAATTAATTTTACTTCGAATATCACAAGTTATTTGATAATGTATTGTGTTTACAGATTGACATGATTGAGCGTTACCTGTATAAGCAAGGTAAAACTCAATCATGTCAATCTGCAAACATAATACATATCTCCGTGTTGGATGCTAATTAAACTTTTCCCACAACGCCTATTGACATCCTTTTCACAATTTTATGACTTGGTTTGGTTGGCTGAATCCTATCTAAACCCTTTCTAGTGTCTTTTAACCCATTACCAAACAACAAAATTTCGACTCGTCCAAATTAAAAGATGTTGCAGACGACAACTAAAAATGAATGAAAATGTACATTTTTAATCATTTTGTATGGAAAATATTGTGGGAAATGAAGAAATTGCTTGTCACAAGCAATTACTTCATTTTCCACAATGTTTTCCATAACCAGTTTCTTAAGGGGAGTCAAAAAGAGTCACTGTGTGGTAATGGCTTAAGGCACCTCAGGGGAAAGGCTTTAGGACAAGTCGACGTAAAATAAACAAAAAATGCTGGTATGTGACATTGTTTAATTACAATTCTGTGTTGGGGCAAATCAAGTATCTAATTTTTTACGAGATTCAAATACCACGGTGAAAATTGTGCATCATGTGATGGATAACGAATACGGACAAAAACAATCTTGATTCTGGTCAAATATTTTGCAATAACTCTTTTATTTCTGCGTCAATCTTCAAAAGGCCTGTTGCATATACCCCGCCTTACTGAGCTCTTTTCTCAGATGCATGAATTGTATGTGGAATCCTTTTACTTTTTCCAAAAAATGATCCCAACCGACTAGAAAAGGAAATGATAACAACTACAACCAAATTAACTACGATTCTGTAAGGAATTTTTGCAATAACTTTCTTATTTATGTGTATTTTCAAGCGATTGGTTGCACATACCCCGCATTAGGAAGTTGACGCTCAAATAAGAATGTTATTGCAAAATGTCTTACCTGGAGCGAGGCAAAATTGTTTGTGGATTTACCCATCCCAGATTGCACAATCTCCACCGTGATTACCAATATGTGTATGGACATTTTCATTGCCATTAGCAGCTCATAGTCTTTATAAGCGCACAAATAAAATTACAATATTTCGCCATGACGTTTTGTGTAGATTTCAGTGGTTGACCAGCTTATTCACACATGGTTGGATGCTGGAATGAGGCCAGATGCTCTATCATCAACAACCGTAACACAAATCTGATTTCCTATCTAACTTGGTCGTAAGATCGTTGAACGTCAAAAGCACGCTATTCCGCAAGTCGACGTAACGTCATTTTAACATTTATCCAACGTTATGTAGGTGTCTGACGTTGTGTAAATGAAATACGTTTACGCAAAATTTGTATATGTTGTTTAAACCAGCCCAATATCCGATAATTATAAAATCTGGACAGTAATAAAAATTTCTTATGGGAAAGGTTACTGAAAACATTGAGGTTTTGATAACCAGCATTTTCTAATTTTGACTCAATATTTTGTTTCTCTGCGCAAATAAATCCAATTTGTCAACACTCGGTTTTGTTGTATAAATCAGCTTTCAAAAATGTTTGTTGTTTGGGAAAGACCTGTTATTGACGGATCTTGTAAATAAAGGATCTCGTACGCGTTCTGAAAACATTTGGGTAAAGAGTAATGCTGATAACCAACATTTTATCCTTTTGTAGCAATTGTTGCTCTATATCTTATACCCAAATGAAATCTTTACCGGTGTTTATAATGTGAATTAAAAGAAAAGTAAGAAAATCAATCTCTTTCTATGCAGAAACAGCATCTTTATCCTTAGTTTAAGATATATAAAAGATTTATAATAGTAATTCAAATTACACATAAATTAACATGCGTCTATAATATAACGTTACAACGACGTTGCACGTCGTGTAGAAAAAAATGTAATTTTGAAATTATACTGGAAGTGATTCTACCTTTAGATTAACCGTATTGTATTATATGCTGTTTTAAATTTTATTATTTGTACTTTTTGTCAGTAGTAATAACATGTGCTGAATATTGCGTGTCCATCTGCACGGGAAAGTTTAAAAGATGAACCCCTTTTAGGTAAACACTATTTTCGAGTAGTGTAGAAAATTTATAATTTTTCTACGTTTTTATTTCAAAAATTAATATTCAACCATTCAAATATAATTTCATCATTCCATTTTGTTGGATAGATGTACTTTTGTATGAAATGAAAATCGTCAAATGGGTGTAGCGAAAAACATATGAAAATACATTTTTACATATCGTAGCCGAACCGTAATGAAAGGCGTTACATCGATACGTGCTGCCGTTGTTTACTTTGTTTTGACGCAAACAACATTTATGGCGTTGCTCAAGCAAATGTTACATTTACGTGCGGAATAAGGATTCCAACATTGAAAGAATTTTTTAAAATCGACCAAAGATTAGCAATTCTATTGGATTTTCATCATATGAAATAAAATCACATATAACATACCGAATTTGATGGGAAATTGTATTATTATCTATGATCCACTTCTGTTTATGTACTTAATTAAGGTATATCGATTATTTTAAGAGAATATAGTGAAAAAAGTAAAAATTGCAGAATAGCGTGCGATTGACGTGAAACGTCATCGTTCAAAGCGGGATTAAACAATATGTTTATCTGAAACACACGTAATGCCCTCTAAAAGGTCAATGTTAAGTTTTCACGTTAAGTTTTCACGTTAAGTTTTCGTAATGACGGACGAACAGACAGAAAGCCAAACAGACAACGGTAAAAC
Source organism: Fragum sueziense (assembly GCA_963680895.1). Taxonomy (NCBI): domain Eukaryota; kingdom Metazoa; phylum Mollusca; class Bivalvia; order Cardiida; family Cardiidae; genus Fragum; species Fragum sueziense. Next base: position 7,499,206 of record OY804595.1, on the reverse strand, counting down.
AACACGCCTCCGCGTTTTCGATACAGTGGCATAAAAAGCCATGAAGATGGCAAAATTGTATAGACGTAGACGAAAGGGGCTTTGAAACGATGTAGAAATAGTTTTGTTAAAGTTTTGCATGGTTTTCGAAAACGGGTCAAAAGTCTGGATATTTTCTGACCTCCCCTCGTATCGTATGTATCAATTATACCGGGTGTCCCAATAAAAACGGAACCCTAATTAAAAGTCAAATATTTGAAGGCTTAATCAAATAAGCTAATTTCTGAATTTGCAGTACGTTATATAAGGTACGTTATCTTGCATATGTGTTCCAAATTTACTCTTAAATATGTAATGGTTCAAAAGTTATCTGCAATTTAATAAAAACATTAAAAACCCGCTCTAACACGAAATCGTTTTGTGTCTTGTTTGTTCGTAAAAGCGCACTGACGGCCAGCTGATGAATTCTTTACTGTTTTGCATGTACGTACCAAGTTTCTCAAAAGTTGATATATATACACGTGCCGCAGGTGCAAATTGAGTCCATAGGGTAATTGCTTGAAAATATTTTAAAGTACTTGTCATGTGAGCGATGACCGGCATGTTGGTCAGTAATACAATAAGTACATATGATTATTATGAATCTGAGATACACTTTGATAGTTTGTTTGTATTTATTTTGGTTACATAGCAGTTCTACTTAACAGTTTACTTATTAGCAGAAAAGATTAAATGAATTTGCACTATTGTGAATAAAATTGTTCAAAATCACTTTGTGTTGTATTGAATATATTAACTAATTGTTATGTGTCAATTTATTCAATGAATGTAGGCGCGCATTGCTAAACGAAGAGATCGGTATCGTGTTAAAATGGTTTTCTGAGTACATTCATTTGAATGCCAATATTTTTAAAACTAATCAACATTTTTCAACCAAATTTTAACCGATCATAGATAACTGTCGTTCCTATTGTATTTCTTAATTTGGTGGATAAATATTTTTTGATACGGGAGAATCCATTTTCAAAAATGGGTTCCGTTTTTATTGTGACACCCTGTAGAGTAGGCCTAAGTACGTTTTCCAAACCTGTTTTCTTTATTCAGAGACTTCAAAATCAGGTCAATGTTTCCAAAATGTTATTACATTTTATATTAAGACATTTGAAAGTACAATTGTGTTTTACGTTTTGTTTTTTACGTAATCATTTTTGTATACAGTTGTTAAACATTAAGTATCTGAATTATCGTGTGTCATTTTGCTCTTGAAAAAAATTCTTTGAAAAAGGTCCATGCTAGACAGTTGATACACCATATTAACAGTATTGGCTAAGTCTGAGCATATCGGCGCTTTTCAATGAAAACCTCGTAACTGCAGCTTATTTTAAGCTGCAGTTACGAGGTTTTCGTTGGAAAGCGACGATATGCAGTTGTGAAGATCACCACTGTATCTCTCGCATTTTTATCCGTTCGACTGACTAGCATGGATCTCTATAAGTATGTTGTTATAAAGACACCATCACGATCAACCAAACAAGACTTAATGGTAGCCAAAAGCCGTTCTTGGTGGATGCATTTTTGATACGTTTGTAGTCGGAGAGACAAATCAAATATTCATCTACGACGTTCTCGTTGGTCTCATACAGATCAGACAAAGCCAACAATTTCTGTATGATCTCATGACTAACTCCGCTTACAGCTAGATCTTTTTTAGAATACGTTATTCTATCACAAAAGAATTTTGTGGTTAGATGTACTCCATCTCGACAGGCGTGATCTATAAAATAGTGGATTCTTTCCAGCCATTGTATTGTGAGATATCTACCGTTTTGGATCAGGGTGTAGTCATTGGTTTGCTTTAATCGAATGTTTATCCTGTTGTCTACTTGCGAAGACACTTTCATCTGGGCCATGAACTTGAAAACATTCAATAGCCTTGACATGGGACAGATCGTGCTTGGTTTGGCACGAATAAGTACGACATGTTCTGTGAACATAAAAATGTTACAAATCTCACATCCAGTTTTACTAAATTTTGTCTGAATATCGTTGACGAGTGTTTGAAATACCATTGAGTTGTCGTCTTGGTTCTGTAGGTCGGTCTGTGGTGCTGTTATATCAAGTTTATAGATGGCGGACAGACTGACGGACGTCTCCTGCATGATCACAACACAGTTACCGTGAATCGGCACCTCTCCGAATGGACAATATAGAGGAATACAGTCACCCTAGAATGAGAGAGAAATCTGGAATAACGATAACTTCATGTAGTGTTATCATTCATTTGGTACAATTGTCATTGTATAAAGATTGGTACAATACTTTCAAGATTAGTAGAGTAAGTACAAATCGTAAGATTAACTCAGATACTGATACATAACCCACAGATTCTATCATAGCTGAGTCATGCTCTTGTTTGATTTGCATTAAAAATTAGCCGAGGAGTCATGATTCAAATTCAAGTGTCCGAATTGTCAAAACATTTTGCGCTCAATTGTTGTTTAGAGGTCTTTATTGTAATTAAAAAACGATGTGCGAAGGACTACATGTGTAAGGTAAAAGCCTAGGCGTAAAGCGCTTACCACAAATCGATCCCAACCAACCACAAAAACGATCTGATTTTATTGTCGTTTATCTGATCAGTTGGGGTCATTTTTGGAAAAAGTACAAGGACACCACAATCAAGCCATATATTCGAGTAAAAGGCTCAGTAAGACGGGGTACATGCAACAAATCGCTGAAAAATTGACGCAGAATTAAGAAAGTTATTGCTCAGTTTCTTACTTGAAGCGGGGCAAATTTGTCCGTAGTCGTAATCAATCCCATGATGCCCAATTTCCACCAAGTAAAGGCTCGGTAACGATACTTTGGCAGAAATAAGACATGACCATAGCTGTTAAAAGGCGATAAACCCCAATCAATCAAAAAATCGTTTCATTAAAGGGGCCCATTTTATGTTTTTATGCTTCCGAACTGACGGGAACTCATATTTGTGCATGGAAAATCAATTAGCAATGCATAAAAACATCAATCACGGCGAATAACCATCTTTTCTTTGCTATAGATCAATCCTTTACAAGCGTGTTTACACATTCTATTTTACTCCTAAACGAGACAAGGTCAAGGTCACCGAGACACACCTCCGCGGTATTAACACACCGTACAACCGGCTGTGTCCATGACTGTGACCTTATTTGCGAGGGATACGTGGAAAGGTTTATTTTGTACAAGCACTGACCATTTATACGCGTATTTATCACCTATAGCCAAAGATCCTTTCGTTTTATAAAAGTAAATTCATTTGACCTACCATGCACATGACATCAGATGCCGAATCTGTCTTCGCAAACTTTCGACGCAGCCGGTTGTACGGTGTGTTAAATCTCGCTGAGCACAGATGACGTATCTCTGACGTAATTGATTTTTGAAGGTTGGGCATATGTAAGCGTTACAAAACAAAACAAAGGACGCCCGCACGTTAATAATTGACTTGGGTTTTAATACTTAATAAAGCTCGATGAGTGCTAACTATGGACATAAATGATCTACCTTTTCAGGTTGGTAATTTCATACGTTATTTCTGGTTTGTAATTATTGTGTCATTTGCATTTTCGACAGCCTAGCTGGTCCCCCTTTAATGTGGACACCTTAATTTCAGTGGAGTGGTTAGTGAACGTTTGATTTCCCTAGACTTCGTGTTAAGGTAGTCAATCCCTAATGAGATTCGTGCGACGTCGGAATTATCCGTGTGACGCCGAAAACATTAAGTGGTAGAATTTTCCACCGCCGATTATTTACGACAGTATCCGAATAAGTTCGGATACGTAACGACACCGCTCGAAAAAAGAAACCGATGTGTTATGAATCTCAAAATGGCCATATAACGGGAAGTCTACCTTAACCCTTTCCCAAACAAGACCTGGTTTTGACGTCCTTAATAGAAAAGGCTTGGGAAAACATTGAAACAAAAGAAGAAACTGCTGATAACCAGCAGTTTCTCCTTTTGTCTCAATATTTTCTTTGTCATATTTTGCACAAATTCTATCTTTAATAACATCCATTTTGTCACTTGTGGCAGTTTTTGAAGTGGATCACCCTAAAATTTTGCCGTTTGGGAAAGGGTTAATTTACTCTACTTACTGTAAAAGGATCTTCAATATCGTCTACATCGCATTTCAAGTTATCCTCAGGCTGCTGTACAGGGAACAAGATTGAAGAAAACGGTGCAAAATTTATGTCCGATCTCTCTATATCTATCTCTTGAATACAAACTTCATTTGGTATTGTTTCTCTCTTGTTATTACACAGGTTACAATATATATTCTTGTACAATCTTGAGGATTTCATCATTTTTCTAGGTGTTAAATTTTCCGACTTGTACATGATATTATATTTACTACATGCCCGCTCCAAGTCTTCATCGTAAAAGTCCCATTCGCCGGTGACATTACAAATGCCAATCACCTCTGGAAAACATCTCTTTGATTCATACAATTGTTCCATGTTTTTCGGAGGTGGAGACACGAAGCTACAATGTTCTAAGGCATACTTTGTTCTCCTCTCAAGGCTCAGAAGTGCCTCATCAAACGGACAAAAAACGCGTAAGTCCCATGTCTCGTATGTCTGCTCGCCGTTACACTGGGCACATTTACCGTTCTTGTATATTACCGATGTTGTTGAATCTGACACAAAGATGTGATCGTCTAAATCAGTTGGTTGTACGCAGCCATTTACCAGATCTTTATCTGTTGTGTTGTCGCATGTATCCACGATCAAATATGTCGGGTATTTGGGTTTGTTAAAAATGTTTCGATGAACATCAAAATACTCAAACTGGTACTTGCAGGTTAAGTCGGAGTTGGTATTTCGTATTTCAGCATCGGGACAACATTTGTTGGCAAGATGGCAGTCGTCAGAGCAGGAACATTCTTCACAACATGAGTAGTATCCTTCTGGGACAGAATCATTCTGTAATCTGCAGAAACTGGTATAGGGACACATCTCATACGCGAAAACACTTAGTTTGGTATCTTCAGTAACATTCAGTTGTTTGGTACTTTCAGTTACATTCAGATTTTCAGAGAACGTATTCTTTGTTAGGCAAAGCAACCAAATGCCTACAACATATACGATTAAGCGAGACATTGTTGTGCGTAAGTTAAGCAACAATCACCTATGTCATTATAATTGTCTAAATAAAAACTTTATTATATACTCAACAATTTCAGCATAATCTAACACTTAATCAAATTGATTAGGCGGTACCAAAATCTCATTTAACATATCAGCACGTCCATACGTATCGCTTACGTAATTCAAACTAATTAGAAAGAAATTGATTACAGAAACCTACTCATGTCCAATGTCGATTACATGAACACATTTACCACGGTGGATATTGTGCATACTGGGATGGGTAAATCTACGGCCAAACGCCTCGGTATAAGACATTTTGCAATAACTCATAACTTTCTTATTTCTGCGTCAAATTTCAAACGGTTTGGTGCATGTACCCTGCCTTATTCAGCTCTGTTATCTGATGTATATGTTACACGAAACCGTCTTGTACTTTTTGCAAAGACTGATCCCATCCGACCAGAAAAAACTTCTAGTGTCTTTAAGGCACCGTCAGGGGACGGAGCTTAGTACGTTTGAAAATTGACGCGCAAATAAGAATGTTATTGAAAATGTCTTACCTGGAGCGAGGCAAAATAGTCCGTGGATTTACCCATCCCGGAATGCACAATCTCCACCGTGATTACCAATATGTGTATGGACATTTTCATTGCCATTAGCAGCTCATAGTCTTTATAAGCGCACATAAAATTACAATATTTCGCCATGAAGTTTTGTGTAGATTTCAGTGGTTGACCAGCTTATTCACACATGGTTGGATGCTGGAATGAGGCCAGATGCTCTATCATCAACCAACGTAACATAAATCTGATTTCTTATCTAACTTGGTCGTAAGATCGTTCAAAAACTGGGTCCCTAAATTCAGAGAATAGATCTACTACAGGCCCGTTGGAAGTAATATCATATTTGGTGGGCTAAAGCTCCTGTGTCTGATTTTTTTTTTTTGGGGGGGGGGGGGCTAAATCGGATTTTCCTTAAATTTTCAGTGTAAGATATGGAATATTTGGCATATTTGGCAAACACGGGGGGAGCTAAACCGGACCTCCCTTTCCTACAGGCCCGTAATAAAGGGTCCTCATCAATAAAGTTGTTAATTGCAGCTAATAGTATCAAATGTCAAAACATTTAAAAAGTCATGTAGGTTTATTTTTTGACATTTTGGATTTTTTTCGTGCGACGTCGTTTACATTCGTTACGTATCCCAACCTAAACATTTCTCATGTTTCCTCAATGTTTTCCGTTCTTTATTGTACACAAATTTTATCTTTACTCATATCCACTTTGTCTTCATCAAGAGCTTGTAAAGTACACCACACTAAATTGTTGGTATTTGGGTAAAGCTCAAAGTCTACGATCGTACCCGTGACCCAAATGCTGCTGCATTCGATTTTGTGGGCATTCATAAAGATTTGTGATACGAGAGACGGTCAGAAAATATCCGGACATTTAATACTGCTGTCTTTCCACTTGCAGCTATATAAACATTCTAATCGTGAAGGAGTTCAGTTGTTCAGCCACATTAACACTGGAGATGAGAAGTGGGATCATCATTCCGGACCTCAGTCAAATCAATTATGCAAACAGGCTGAATTCCCACCCCTGAAAAGATTAAAGTCGTTTGGCTGGCAGCAATGCGTGTTGCCTTTAGGGATTAAAAAATGATAGTTCTTCATTTCATGCCGAAAGGTCAACCAGTCACCACTAAGTACTATTCTGAAGAATTTAAGAGATATGCTGAAGCAAGTGCGTCCCAGGTTAGCGCACAATAATCGTCCACCTTCTTCGCAAATTACTACATACCCGTCCATTCCGCGGCTGATATGTACAGTGGAGATTATCAACCATTACAAATGGTAATTGCTGTGTAATTCTTCATATAGCCCAGACCACGCCCCGCGTGACTGTTATTTGTTCCCAGAACTGAAAAAGAGCTTGCTGAAAAGAGATAAAAGGTCAAAGAGGGGTGAGCTTTGATATCTGTTGTTACACAGTGCCTAAAGCATGGATCTACGTCATCGTTCAAAGCGGAATTAAACAAGATGTTTATCGGAAACACTAATGCCCTCTAAAAGGTCAATTTTAAGTTTTCACGTTAAGTTTTCACGTTAAGTTTTCGTAATGATGGACGAACAGACAGACAGCCAAATAGACAACCGTAAAACAACACGCCTCCGCGTTTTCGATACAGTGGCATAAAAAGCCATGAAGATGGCAAAATTGTATAGACGTAGACGAAAGGGGCTTTGAAACGATGTAGAAATATTTTTGTTAAAGTGTTGCATGGTTTTCGAAAACGGGTCAAAGTGTGGATATTTTCTGACCTCGTATCGTAGGTATCAATTATAGAGTAAGTACGTTTTCCAAACCTGTTTCCTTTATTCAGGGACGTCAAAATCAGGTCAATGTTTCCAAAGGGTTATTACATTTTATATTAAGACAAAGTACAATTACGTTTTATGTTTTGTTTTTCTTCAGAAATGCCTAGCACGCGTGTTCATTATCCCGTGCAATCAATATTTGATTTGTTAAATATTCCTTCAAATTTTTACTTTACTCATTTTTGTATACAGTTGTTAAACATTAAGTAGCTGAATAATCGTGTGTCATTTTGTTCTTGCAAATATATTCTTTTAAAGAAGCCCATGCTAGACATTGGATACATCATACTAACAGTATTGGCTAAGTCTCAGCATATCAGCGCTTTTGAACGAAAATCTCGTAACTGCAGCTTATCTTAAGCTGCAGTTACGAGGTTTTCGTTGGAAAGCGACGATATGCAGTTGTGAAGATCACCACTGTTTCTCTCGCATTTTATCCGTTCGACTGACTAGCATGGATCTCTATAAGTATGTTGTTATATAGACACAATCACGATCAACCAAACAAGACTTAATGGTAGCCAAAACACGTTTTTGGTGGATGCATTTTTGATACGTTTGTAGTCGGAGAGACAAATCAAATATTCATCTACGACGTTCTCGTTGGTCTCATACGGGTCAGACAAAACCAACAATTTCTGTATGGTCTCTTGACTGACTCCGCTTACAGCTAGATCTTTTTCAGAATATGTTATTCTCTCACAAAAGAATTTTGTGGTTAGATGTACCCCATCTCGACAGGCGTGATCTTTAAAATAGTGGATTCTTTCCAGCCATTGTATTGTGAGATATCTACCGTTTTGGACCAGGGTATAGTTATTGGTTTGCTTTAATCGAATGTTTATCCTGTTGTCTGCTTGCGACGAAACTTTCATCATGGCCATGTACTTAAAAACCTTCAATAGCCTTGACATGGGACAGATTGTGCTTGGACTGGCACGAATAAGTATGGCATGTTCTGTGAACATAAATATGTTACAAATCTCACATCCAGTTTTACTAAATTTTGTCTGAATATCGTTGACGAGTGTCTGGAATACCATTGAGTTGACGTCTTGGTTCTGCTGGTCGGTCTGTGGTGCTGTTACATGGTTCTGCTGGTCGGTCTGTGGTGCTGTTACATGGTTCTGCTGGTCGGTCTGTGGTGCTGTTACATGGTTCTGCTGTTCGGTCTGTGGTACTGTTACATGATTCTGCTGGTCGGTGTGTGGTGCTGTTATATCAAGTTTATAGATGGCGGACAGACTGACGGACGTCTCCTGCATGATCACAATACAGTTACCGTGAATCGGTGCCTCTCCGATTGGACAATATAGAGGAATACAGTCACCCTAGAATGAGAGAGAAATCTGGAATAACAATAACTTCATGTAGTGTTATCTATTCATTTGGTACAATTGTTATTGTATAAAGATTGGTACAATACTTTCAAGATTAGTAGAGTAAGTACAAATCGTAAGATTAACTCAGATACTGATACATAACCCACAGATTCTATCGTAGCTGGGTCATGTTTTTGTTTGATTTGCATTGAAAATAAGCCGAGGAGTCATGATTCAAATTCAAATGTCCGAATTGTCAAAACATTTTTTCGCTCAATTGCTGTTTAGAGGTCTTTATTGTAAATAAAAAACGATGTGCGACGGACTACATGTGTAAGGTAAAAGACGAGGCGTAAAGCGCCTACCACAAATCGATCCCTACCAACCACAAAAACGACCTGATTTTATTGTCGTTTATCTGATCAGTTGGGATCATTCTTTTTGGAAAAAGTACAAGGACTCCACAATCAAGCCATATATCCGAGTAAAAGGCTCAGTAAGGCTAGGTATATGCAACAAATTGCTGAAAAATTGACGCAGAATTAAGGTTTACGAACTGAGAATGAAAACATCACTTTCTAGCCATACGAAATGCATCAAATTACACATACTTGTAAATATACTTCACATAACTTGATTCACCATGCCGGATTTCAAGATTATGCTTCAAGAAGAAAATAATTTACAAATATTATTTTACTCTATATTCATATGCAAGGGAGGTAATTTTGAACATTTTTGTCAAATATGTCCATAAGTATGCATTATTTCAAAACTCTAAACCATACAAAATGCTTATGTTTGTATTTGCAATGGAAATGTAACACATTTTAGGAATTACCGGCACTTTTCAAATTTAGCATCTGGCTCTGCATTTCATTCTCAGTTCGTAAACCTTACTTGAAGCGGGGCAAATTTATCCGTAGTCGTAATCGATCCCATGATGCCCAATTTCCACCAAGTAGAGGTTCGGTAACGATACTTCGGCAGAAATAAGAGACTTGACCATAGCTGTTAAAAGGCGATAAACCCCAATTAATCAAAAATCGTTTCATTAAAGGGGTCCATTCTATGTTTTTATGCTTCCGAACTGACGAGAACTCATATTTGTGCATGGAAAAACAATTAGCAATGCATAAAAACCTCAATCACGGCGAATAACCACCTTTCCTTTGCTATAGATCAATCCTTTACAAGCGTGTTTACACATTCTATTTTTACTTCAAAACGAGACAAGGTCAAGGTCAACGAGACACACCTCCGCGGTATTAACACACCGTACAACCGTGTGTCGATGACAGTGATCTTATTTGCGAGGGATACGTGAAAAGGTTTATTTTATACAAGCACTGACCATTTACAACTATAGAATACCAAAGATCCTTTTGTTTATTTATAAAAGTAAATTCATTTGACCTACCATGCACATGACATCAGATGCCGAATTTGTCTTCGCCGAATTTCGACGCAGTCGGTTGTACGGTGTGTTAAATCTCGCTGAGCACAGATGAAGTATCTCTGACGTCATTGATTTTTGAAGGTTTTGCATATGTAAGCGTTACAAAACAAAGACAAGGAAGCCCGCACGTTATTAATTGACTTGGATTTTAATACTTATATGTTAATAAAGCTCGATGAGCGCTAACAATGAACATAAATGATCTACCCCTTCAGGTTGGTAATTTCATACGTTATTTCTTGTTTGTAATTATTGTGCCATTTGCATTTTCGACAGCCTAGCTGGCCCCCCTTTAATGTGGACACCTTAATTTCAGTGGAGTGGTTAGTGAACGTTTGATTTCCTTAGACTTCGTGTTATGGTAGTCTATCCATAATGAGATTCGCGCGACGTCGGAATTATTCGGGTGACGCCGAAAACATTCAGTGGTGGAATTTTCCACCGCCGATTATTTACGACCGTATCCGAGTAAGTACGGATACGTAACGACATCGCTCGAAAAAAAAACCGATGTGTTATGAATCTCAAAATGGCCACATAACGGTAAGTCTACCTTAACCCTTTCCCAAACAAGACCTGGTTTTGCCGTCCCTATTAGAAAAGGCTTGGGAAAACATTGAGACAAAAGAAGAAACTGCTGATAATCAGCAGTTTCTCCTTTTGTCTCAATATTTTCTGACTTATATTCTACTCAAATGTCATCTTTATCAACACCCATTTTGTCATCAGCAGCAGCTCTTGAATTGGACCATCTTAGCAATTTGCTGTTTGGGAAAGGGTTAATTTACTCTACTTACTGTAAAAGGATCTTCAATTTCGTCTACATCGCATTTCAAGTTATGCTCAGGCTGCTGTACAGGGAAAAAGATTGAAGAAAACGGTGCAAAATTTATGTCCGATCTCTCAATATCTATCTCTTGAATACAAACTTCATTTGGTATTGTTTCTCTCTTGTTATTACACAGGTAACAATATATATTCTTGTACAATCTTGAGGATTTCATCATTTTTCTAGGTGTTAAATTTTCTGCCTTGTACATGATATTATATTTACTGCATGCCCGCTCCAAGTCTTCATTGTAAAAGTCCCATTCGCCGGTGACATTACAAACGCCAATCACCTCTGGAAAACATCTCTTTGATTCATACAAGTTTTCCATGTTTTTCGGAGGTCGAGACACGAAGCTACAATGTTCTAAAGCATACTTTGTTCTCCTCTCAAGGCTCAGAAGTGCCTCATCAAACGGACACAAAACGCGTAAGTCCCATGTCTGATATGTCTGCACGCCGTTACACTGGGCACATTTACCGTTCTTGTATATGATTGATGTTGTTGAATCTGACACCAAGATGTGATCGTCTAAATCAGTTGGATGTAGGCAGCCATTTACCAGATCTTTATCTGTTGTGTTGTCACATGTATCCACGATCAAATATGTCGGGTATTTTGGTTTGTTAAAAATGTTTCGATGAACATCAAAATACTCAAACTGGTACTTGCAGGTTAAGTCGGAGTTGGTATTTCGTATTTCAGCATCGGGACAACATTTGTTGGCAAGATGGCAGTCGTCAGAGCAGGAACATTCTTCACAACATGAGTAGTATCCTTCTGGGACAGAATCATTCTGTAATCTGCAGAAGCTGGTGTAGGGACACATCTCATACGCGAAAACACTTAGTTTGGTATTTTCAGTTACATTCAGTTGTTTGGTATTTTCAGTTACATTCAGATTTTCAGAGAAAGTCTTCTTTGTTAGGCAAAGCAACCAAATTCCTACAACATATTCGATTAAGCGAGACATTGTTGTGTGTCAGTTAAGCAACAATCACCTATGTCATTATAATTGTCCAAATAAAAACTTTATTATATACCCAACGATTTCAGCGTAATCTAACACTTAATCAAATTGATTAGGCGGTACCAAAATCTCATTTAACATATCAGAACGTTCAAACGCGTCGCTTACGTAATTTAAACTAATTAGAAAGAAATTGATTATATAAACCTACTCATGTCCAGTGTCGATTACATGAACACATTTACCACGGTGGATATTGTGCATAATGGGATGGGTAAATCTACGGCCAAATTTGCCTCCGTTCAGGTAAGACATTTTGCAATAATTTTCTTATTTCTGCGTCAAATTTCAAATGGTTAATTGAATGTACCCTGTCTTATTCAGCTCTGTTATCTGATGTATATGTTACACGAAACCGTCTTGTACTTTTTGCAAAAACTGATCACATCCGACCAGAAAAAAACGACAAAAAATCCGATCGTTTTCTGGTCGGTTGGGAACAATTTTTGGAAAAGCAAAACGAGTCCACAAGTATTCCATCTACGGTATCTGAGGAAAGAGCTCAGTAAAGCGGGGTACATGCAACAAGCCTTTTGAAAATTGACGTATTCGTTATTCATCTCGACCGTGTTTTCGGCTATTTACCGTATCTTAATACTTCGACTACAATATGACCACGTAGTCATACCATAACCGATGACATGTGAATTGCGTATATCGTTCCTTATAACCTTTGAGCCTGAACTACGAAAAGGGTTCGATGCTTTATTGTTCGAAATGAAAGCTTTAGATACCAAATTGTCTCACTGTTATTTCAAACTGTAACTAATCAAAAGATCTCGATTTAAAGGCTACCAAGCTTGGCAGTTTATTGCACCGTATATTGGAAGAAAATCATTAAATTAACGTGTTTTATAAAAGATCCGCCAAACTCGGTTGTTTTAAAAGTTTCATTTGCTTTTCTTTACATCGTTGAAAAACTGATTTTCGAGAACATAAAGATCGGCAATTTCCGTAAAATTGCCACGGATTGACGTCATCAATGGCTTAACTCCGCCCCCAATCTAGAGCATGAGGTGTCTGACAAAGATAATGTGTTCGACTTTTCTGTCATATAGCGAAGTCTCAGTTTTTAAACCGTTCTTTGGCACATTCCTTAATACACTTACGACCTATTCTTTGACTGTTTTAACATTTTTTCTAACATTTACTGAGGACGAATTCCGTGTTTTGAGTATCAATTAGGGAAGTCGCTTTATGACAGAAAAGTCGGACATTTAACTTTTTCAGAAATTTCAGACTTTCCGGGAAATGACCCATGACTGCCCGTTTTTCCCGCCATGACGTCATTCAGTGGCCAGTATGACGTCATATTTTCAAGTCGGAAGTTTAGCGTATTTTCTTCGGCAAAGATCGGAAAAGACCAAAATATCCAATTTAAAAGACGAAATAAAAACACTTTTAATGTTGGAAAATTGTAGAAACTTTGATATTTGGTTAATAGTAAGGTGTTCTTTCGGCACAAGACTTTAATTTTGCCAATCATCGGACACTTTAACACAGTACGAAGACTAATCAGTAAGAGCCCGATATTTATTATATATAGATATCCATGGCGACATCAGAAAGTCACACTGGTGTTGGACATGAAATCGTTGCTTTTCAAAATATCAGCTGCAGGTACGAGGTTTTTGTTGAAAAGCATCGACATTTATGCTGGAAGTCAGATGAGGGTCTTCCGAAAAACAATACTACTATGATGAGTTAGTCAGTAAAGTCAGTTGAAAGTAAGGAAATAGAATTTAAGGATGCAATGAACAAGAACAAGAACAAAATTTTATTGATTTAGACTTGAACAAATATGTTCATCGTCATGAATACGAAATTACATACATACAAGTAATAATGAAGACATCCTTATTTAGTAATTCCGGATATACCGTGGAAAGTCTTGCAATAGATAGATCCACTTGGCAAAGTCCGGCCAGGTCTGGCGAAATTGCCTTTTACTATTTCCCAAACAACAATAATATTATTTTAGGGTGATTGAATTCAAAAGTTACAACTGGTCTCAAAATTAGTGTTAACAAAGACTGAAATTGTGTATGATATAGTTAAAGAAAATATTGAGACAAAGGATGAAAATGCTGATTATCAGCCTATTCGTCTTTGTCGCAATGTTTTCATAAGCCTGTTCTCATATGAACCTCAAAACCAGGCCCCGGTTTCTCGAAAAAAACTTAAGTATCTTCTCATGCTCAAATCTAAGCATCGTGCTCAAATCGCACGAAATGCACATGAACTTCAATCAAATACCCTTCAACGTCCGAGAGAATTCCCTTGAAGTTGAGCATATTCTCATGAGTATATACTTACGTTATTTTCGAGAACCCGTGGCCTGGTCTTGTTGGGGAAAGGCCTAAATGAGATGACCATTGACTTTCAATAATTTACGATGTCGTTTCTGTTATGGACATCAAAATCAGATATTGTTTCGGGAAAGAGTCCATTCCAGAGTTTACACGTTTCATCTGTAACATAATCGTAGGGAATAGTATTTATCAGACCATTATTAGCCGGAATTAAATAAGGGATATTTCACATCTATTTTGAACATGTCTCCTCGTAGACCCATGTAAGTCACTCTATTTCGTCCCCAGGGAAAATAGCTGCGCAGTAAAGATTTAAATTAGTAAACAAAAAAAATCGATTCGAAACGTCATATCGAATGGTCCAATCAGGTATATACTCTCTTATGTGGACCTATAATTTGCTTAATCTTCTCTCATAAATGATAAGGGAACCAATGAAAGACACAATTCTGCTAAACGTTGTACGGAAGAAATTCAATATATCGTCGTTTTCAACAAAAAACCTCGTAACTGCAGCTTAAACCAAGCTACAGTAACGGCATATTTGCTGAACAAAATGATGCTGACAGCCTGACATGGGTCTACGACAATGGAGTAAAACATGCTATACTATCTAGACCATTCATGGCTACGACGTCAACCCTTTTTATACGCATTTATACAATTGAGCCAGGATCTGGAAAAACGTCCCTTATAACATTTTTAAAAATTCAGTTTGAAGATCAGCCTGTTGTCAAATGCAGACCAATATGCATCCATGCTGCCCTCTTTAAGTTACTACAGGTCACGAAGAAGCTATTAGAGAACAACGTGGATCCTGGATCTATGTTGGGCTCAAAAGTCTTAAGGGACGTTTTTCCAGATCCTGACTCAATTATGAATTAAGATTTCATTCCTCTATCATTTTCATTCATTCGATGAACATAAAAAAAACGTCAATAGGTGTGGGAAGCTCATTTGAAAGTTTTATTGGGCATTATCACTAAATGGAATAAAATATAGTTAGGAAGAACGTTCTTTGTTCATAATATATACTAGTATACCAAGACACTGGATAAATTATCATGAACATCGAACTCTAAAGGCAAATTTCTTTCATGTGCTCACTGGTGGTGAACTCGGACAAAGCGAGGAACGTTTTTCCCAGAGCGTTCTGGAACAACGTCAAACTACACCGCTTTGAATCAAGTTGCGTGCAGCGGAATGGAACGTTGCACCAGTTTAGCAGCGAATCAAGTATGGAACAATTTGTTAGAATAGCTACAAATGGAAGGAAATCGTCATCTGAAGCTTGCATATTGCGGTTTTCATCATTTTCATATTAAACTAGTCCACGAGTTAGCAAATGAATGGTCAACGCCATCTTTTTATTTTTGCACCATCCTTGATTTGGTGGTACATACACCAGAATTTTGCATCTCTTCCCAAATGAGCAAATATTCCAGAACTGCGCCGTTTATTCGAGAATATTTGTGCTGAGGTTTCTTTGTTTGGATAATATGGATTTACATGCTGCTGTGCAACAGCTATGTTGCTTTAAAAAGGCAAGAAAAGAGAAAAAAAATCAACATTTGCGGCATTTCCTAGTAAGTGGAAGCCATCTTTGTTCTTACATCCGGGATATTCATACCTACCTTCTCGTTGGGTCAAAAGGTGTATGCACCGAACATTGTTCTGGCTCATTTGATTCGAGAGAACACTGGAAAGTGTACACCGAACGGCGAATCAAGTACGTCCTTAGAGGCTATTGTAAGTTTTGTTATTTTATTTCTCTGACTGATTCTGAAGTTGGTATTACAATTCCTGGAGTAGAAGTTTTTTTGCGACGTGAAAATCGTAGTTAACGTTTTTTGAAGGGGACTTGTACGGTTTATTTATGATACAGTGAACATTTTCAATGGCTGTTAGAATTGCAATGACTTTTGTCCTAACTATAGAATGAGTATTCGGTTAAATATGGATAAATCATAGGTGTTGTTATAAAATCCCGTAACTACAGCTTCAATAAAGTAGAGTTTGTGACGTTTTAGATTTACACCGACGAAGCACTTGTGTTTGTACGAAAAAACGTCACTAGGTCTATATATAGTAGATAAAATTTATTCTTTTTCAAAGACGAATTAATGGTATACAATAATCATTTCCAAAACAATAGGCGTATCTGTAATTGCAGCCACTAATTAGAAGGCTTTCAGTAATGACCACCACATAGATAGTGCTTCGTTTGCCCGCCCGTCCGTTTTTCTACCCGTCCGCCAATTTGTCTAGCTGACTATTCTAGATGTCAAAATATATTAATTTTATATGTTGAGAAGTTAAAATGTGTGTACTAAAAATTGAAAAAGTAGAAGTTGTATGACAATAAGCTATACGCACTTCAACGTCAATTACACAAAACGCTGGAACGACGTCGTATTATTTGGCGGCGATGTTATATATAAAGTCATGACAACAGATCATGAACGTAAACTTTTGTTTCAGGAGAAATGTAGTGAGACGTCTTTTTTGTACATTTTAGCTCGACTTTTCGAAGAAAATGAGAGCTTATACTGTCACCCGGGCGTCGGCGTTGGCGTCGGCGTTGCAACAAAGGTTAAAGTTTTTTTTTTCAAACATCAATAACTTCCATACTATCAAAGGTATTCAACCCAAACTTGGAATACTTATTCACCATCACACCTCCTACCTTACTACCAGGGCCCATGACCCTTGCTCATTTATATTTGGAGTTATGTCCCCTTTATACTAAGCCATTTAGAAAGTCGAGCGCGCTGTCTTCGGACAGCTCTTGTATCTTTAAGAAATCTAGAATATTGAAACAAATGGATTTAATTATAGTAGCACAAATATACTCCCCGTCATAAGAAAGTAGCCACTTGTCTAATGCAAATGGTCGCCAATTTTAGGATTGTTCATAAATGTACCGAAATAAATACAAGATATTGAAGCATGGCAAGTAAATCGAAAACAGTCGAATTACCCCATTAATTAGACTGTTTTCGATTTACTTGCCATGCTACAATTTTGAGACGATTCTAACACATCCAACG
Organism: Fragum sueziense; assembly: GCA_963680895.1. NCBI lineage: Eukaryota > Metazoa > Mollusca > Bivalvia > Cardiida > Cardiidae > Fragum > Fragum sueziense. The sequence goes on along the minus strand of OY804595.1, from coordinate 7,481,714 downwards.
TCTACACGTGACGTCATTCCGACAAGACAACCATTATCGGAACGACTACCTGTGAAATCGACAGAAAAAGGCAAACGTTACAGATAGATTGCTTCCTGGGTTGAGTTCTATCAGCAGTAGAGGCTGATTAACGGATTAGACCATCCGTTTCAGATGTCTTGCGATACCCATAGTCTTGCTACGATGTTATTGACAACATTACCTTCAGTTGGTTAGACAGCATCTATTGTTTTCTAAGGACAATTGTATAGCATGTATTAATACCAACGGTGTTCACACTCGAAAATGTCTTGTAAACGCGAATCTTATCCTTATCCACTTTCAGGAATTGTTACGGTAATAACAAGTATAGTAATAAATTGACAATTATTGAAAGTAAAAGATTAAATGTGCATTTGTAAAATTTTATTCATGTACCGTATGCAGTCAAGGTGTTAATTAAAAAGGAAATGTGCACAGTTAACTTTTCCCGTTAGTATACTTTAGAATGCATGCCCGTAGAAAGCAATTCCATATGGGCCCTGTCTGGGACAGTGTCTAATATTGGGGGGGACTAAATTAGATTTGTCATAAGTTTTAAATGTTAAATGATGAAAATTCGGCATTTTGCCAACTATGAAGGGGGTTGGCTCCAGAGTCTCCCTGTTCGTACGGACCTGGGATGTGTGAAACAGTGGATCCTCCTTAGAATAAATGATAAATGGTGATAATGGTAATGACAAACATTTCAGTATGAATCTGGAAACGTTCATATAGGCTTTTGCGACCAACATGGATCCAGATCAGACTTTGCATGTGCACTGTCTGATCAAGATCCATCTTGTTCTCATTTAATAGTTTATTCTCCACCTGTATCAAATTTTAGAAGGCATAACGAAAATCTAACCGGTGAAACTCCAAGGTAACGATCAAAATGATGATGATGATGATGATGATGATGATGATGATGATGATGATGATGATGATGATGATGATGATGATGATGATGATGATGATGATGATGATGATGATGATGATGATGATGATGATGATGATGATGATGATGTCATCTAATTGTCATCACCTGTCATTAATATCGGAAAGGGGAGTAAGGCAGTACATATTGATATATAGTGAAATAAGTATCTGGTGCTCGAATTTGATGCCGGAAATCCGTGGTTAGATGCTCAAATCAGTGCGATATTACCGAATAATTGTATAAATGTGCCGTTAAGTCCAGTGCAATCGATTAATTTATCAAACATGTTCTCATAAAACACCGTAGCTGGAAAAGATAACATCGCAAACATGCTGTAGCGTTGTAACGAATAAATCGCACAATGATTTTCAATGACATGACACCGAAAACTGGCATTTACAGCCTTTATTTGTACATTTATAAGTCCTTTTTGTTTACTTGCTATGCAAATAGATAAACATAAACAGTGATATAGAACCATTTCGTTCGGGCGATTAAGATCAACCCACATGATCTCAATATGTGCTTTGAGCACTTGCAATCCGTTTATTCCATTTGAAAATAATGATCGATAAAACTGATATTTTCGTGCGTATTATAAATCATATCTACATACCTTAGAAACTTCCATTTGAGTGCATCCTTTAAAAAAGACGGAAAGAGAAGTAAAACAAAATGCCACGTGTATTGTTTACAAAAATCCGGATGTGCAATGAAGTATCTGTACCTTGTATTCGCGAAAAACGTTCCGCGCTTTGTCCGAGTTCACCACCAGTGGTACTACTACAACTTCAGAAATATACACGTCTGTAATGGGCTACTAAACGGCGTACCAGTGGCAGTCTAATTTCTTTCCTCGGAAGTAGGCTTATGCATATAAATATGTGTAATAATCAGGCTGCAATCTGTAAAAGGGCCTTTCTAGCAATTACTACCACCGTGTTTACAGATGAGCATGGGCTGATCTGACCCAATGACGCTCTGTTCTAGCTGCAACAGATCCTAAATAACATTTTAAAAGACGAATACGAATCTTGATTAGATTGTGCATCCTGGTTGATTCTGGTCCTTGTAGTCCTTAGTGCTAAAAGGACCCTATTTCTAGATCTCGGCTTTCTTGTTCACTGCCAAAGGCGACTTTTGTCGGCTATAGGGGGTATCTGCCATAGGCGACTTAAGTCGACCAATTTATGGGGGCGAAATATATGAGTACCCACGGCATAAAAAAGAAAAAAATATTGTCATTTCATTAATTACCTTCAATTTTTTGTCATATATAGGTGCTTAATTTGTCTGTATGTCCTGACAATTTGAAAGGAATCCATCAAATGAGTCAAAAGTAATGCATGTTTTTGTGTACAGGGTATCGATTCTTGGAAATTTCTTCGAATTAATTCAGCAGTGAGAAACGCGTCCGAAATAAATATTTGGCAGTGAAAGGGTTAAATAAGAGAAGTACGATATACCATTGGTTCCTTGTTTCCGATGATGCTTCACTTGCTTTACTTCTTAACCCTTTCCCAAACAAGACCTGGTTCTGACGTCCCTAAGACAAAACACTTTGGAAAAGATTGAAACAAAAGAAGAAAATGCTGATAATCAGCATTTTCTCCTCTTGTCTCAATATTTTCCGTGTTATTTCATGTACCAATTCTCTTTTTATCAGAATACACTTTGTTGTCTTCATCAGCTTTCAAGTTGAATGGCCCCTAACCTAAACCTTTGATGTTCGGGTAGGGGTTAAGACCGTGAAAACATGGTTTGTTAGGGAGATAGTAAAAAATAACAGGTGACTTATAAGACATTAAAAATATTGAACAGCTGTTGAACAAATACAGCGCATTTAACATCACACGGTGCATTCTGCAAATTTATCAAAATGCATTAAAACATCATAGGTACCTGATAGCATCGGTATCCTCTAAGCAAACATTTTCTTATGAAGATTTCAATTCTTGCAAGTATTATTCCTTTTCACAATACAAATAAATGTCAGACTTGATAAAGATTAAAACTTGTTTCAAAAGGAAAAGATCTATACTCATAAATAAATCTGAACATTTTGCACAATATGAAACATTGTTACCAACAGTTGTGTTTTGTTATTGTTGCTGTTTTTTCCCATTTTTGATCCCCTAGTTTTCTTGACTATGTATTCGAAAACATGTCTTTTTCGGAAAGGTTTAAGGCGTAAAACACATAAATTTATGCGTTGTTAGATTGAAATCGAATTGAAGCACGTGGTCATGATGATTATGTGATTATAATTTGATGCCAGATCCTATTTTCGGGATGATGTGATATCAGGGGCCATATTCACTAGCATTACGATCAAAATTGTACTTCAAGCCACGGAACGAGGTGTACGTCTCGGCTAAGTATTAGATTGAGGCTGTATAGAAGATTCTATGTGAAATAAACATTCAAATGCGCGCAGCGCATTAAATGTTTATGTCGCGTAGAATCTACTATACAGACTTTATCTGACTTAGTCTTCGATAGCGTTTGATTGGAGACTTGGGCGTGGCTATGTATAGACGTCACATAAACTAGCCGACAGACCGTTTATGCGAAATATAGCGGAAAAATGGTCCAAAAAATAGGTCGAACACTTATCAGATTGATTATTGTTTAAATTTTATGAATGTATACTTTGAATTAGAATGGTTGGTGAAAACCGCTCATACATGATTGATATTTACCAACAAGTCAGTTAAGTAAGAAAGTAGAATTACGCGACACTCGATTCGATCGGCAAATACATGATTGTTTCTCTACAAATATGATGACCAAATTGACAAAATCGTTACATATTCAAAGCGTAAATCACAAATTTCCCTTAAGGTGCTACACTATTTGCTTTTATGACGTCATAGGAATAGTTGATCGTCTCAAGAAAAGACTGACGAAGCAGGGTCATCCCATAATGCATGATATGTCCTGGATTAATGTTAGCGCACTATACAAAGTAATTGTGCCTCTTATTTGCACGCGCTGATTTTAGGCTCACAGCGGGGAAACTGTGGATGTTTGAGTTGTCTTTGTTGCTGTTTCCGTCAAACTCTTTGATAAATTGACGTAAACTCCTGTTTGAGCTTTGCCATAAAAAAGTCAGCATATGTCTACTGTTTATAATAATGGAAATAATAATTCGGGAATCAAAAAGATGTCTTTGGAACTTTTTCTGCCTTCTGCAAGTTCTTTACCATTTGACATGTCTAAAATGTCTGATCAGAAGTAGTATTGATGACTGGGAAATAATTCTATCCGCGGTTAGATAACAACAATCTTCTATTTTCATTATTTCCGCTCATATGTCCTCCTGATATTACAAACACAAAACAAAAAGACTTATTGTATCACGAGAGATAAACTGTTGTCTGTTTAAACTCTGGATATCTGAAATAATATAATTATAGAATTATCCAACCTTTTTATAATCGTTATCTTTTCAAACAGACATGGTGTGGAATGTTCCTATCTTACCAACACTTTAATGCTCATCTTACAAACTGGTGTATATTTCAATTTACAGGAAGCTCAATTCTAAAAATTGCCAACAGGGAACGATTTTATCCACATAAAAGTAACGCAATTTCGGACAAACAAAAGCATTTCGTAGGTGTTGTTACAAAATCTCGTAACTACGGCTTGATCCAAGCCGTAGTTAAGAAATCTTATAACAACACCGACGGTTTATTAATACATAACGATAAACCCAGTCTATTTCTGTCACAAAATTCATTGCCATTGATTTGGTCGTGTAAAATAGAAGTCTTCATCGATTCTGATCATGTATCCGATCAAATACTCAACTAAACAATGCTATTAATCATCCAATGGAATTTGTACTGTCCGATCTATTTTATACGTTGATTTTACATAAAAAGATATCATCATTCAACGACATCTTGTTTCGAGAAATGATTAAGTCTGCGTGAGTTATGTATTTTTGTACTATTCACTTTCATGATTTCGGTAAACTATACTAAATATATTTATTACACCGATAATACAACCGGTTCAGTGTTTTAGAAGTAAACAATGTCTTTCAAAGTGTAGACTGACCGGACAAAAGGATTATATCAACCATTACCTAAACAGTGCGTATTAGAGCCCGGTCACATACGACTCCACGTCCATTATTATCATTATTATATCTTTATTTCCTCCAATATTGAAGATTTATATTAATTACAAGCATTGTACATAAATAGCAGCAAACATAATTACAATACGTGATAGGTGAAACGAATATACAGAACGCTTAAGGCATCAAAAGAGAAAGGGACGGAGATAGAGATGTATGATAGACAGGCGGACAGACAGACTGTGTGAGAAAGACAAGCAGAGAAGATAGATAGCCATACATTACAACTAGAATTTACAAACAAATTATAAGCAACATATATACAAGTTCAATGTTTTGGATTTTTTAATATCGAATTTCATTACGACCACCTATGTTCATACTTTAACGAAACGAAAGACTAAAGTTTGAGAAGGAGCGTAATTATTACAGTAAGGTTTATATGTACGCACGTGGTCTCATTGCAGTACTCAGTGCAGTAGAAAGATGAAGATGAGACACTGTAGGTACATTTGTTGTTTACATGGTATAAATTTCAAACGTAGCCTACATACTTCCCATGCGTACACATGCCCACGGAGAGAGCAAACGTAGCTATATCTATACATACAATAGTTTGGCACTAAAATAGTTATAAATTAGCGACATGCAACATGTGAACATATACATCAATGAATAATGTGAGCATTTACTATTATAGAAGTATGAAATATATCTATAAGACACCTCGTAGATACTGTCTCCACAGCTACACTGAATACCTGTAAAGACACCAAATACGATGGAGAAACATTGCTGCTCTATAACAGAACAATGGATAGGTTTCACCTAAAACAGTAGAAACTCTCTGGTTTTGACCAAAAATAGCCTCAACAAATTCAGTATGACCAATCGAACGAAGAACGTTAGAAACATTTTGTCCAAATTCTACTAAGATACTGTTTAAAAATGACACAGAATAAAGAGGCGCGCGTGGTACCAAAATATTTATGTCCCAACAGCAGACAACAAAAACGGCGATGCTTAATTGAATGCATCCGACTGTTAAGGGGCTGTGTTAATAAGACGAGAACTCTAGCTCAAGTCGATTTTCAAAAGTTCCATTGAAGACATGAGTACATTTCTATGCGTTTTGTAAAATATGGTGGCATTGGATTTTCGTAACGCCATCTTTAAGTGGGCTAGCTTCATGACAATGAAATTGCAGCCAATAGTTTGTCCTTATAAGATTGGAAATACTAGTCTAAATATACATTTGTACGCTATTCTCCGTGTCCCAATTGACATTGACAATGACGAAACCCATATAATTACACATGCATAACTATATATTGTGCAGAAATATATTATGGTGTTATATATGGTACAGTTATAAAATGTACATAACATAACATAACATAATTTTATTGGTGATTTAGGCCACCGGCCCATAACACAAAACATTATGACATTATATCTTACATACAGAGTACCTGGAAGATTATGTAACAAAGTTATGAAAGACATTTTCTACAGTATTGTTTGCAAGTGTAAATGATATATGGAGAAAATTATCAAGTATCTAGTTGTTGTTGTTGTTGTTGTTGTTGAATATAGTTTTATGTATAGATATTTCTCATGTCGTTCAAAATTATAACAGTGCATCATTTCTACGTTTTCTGATCAAATGAAATATAAAAGAAGCTACGTTTTTGATAGTATTTTGGTCGTCACATGAAATAAGCCGAATAAACTCTATTTCTTTGTTTCGTGTTGTTGAAACACGTATATTGATTCACATACTGATTGCGGATATCATTATATAAGCCACATTCTAAAAATGCATGGATTTCATCCTCAACGACTTCGATTCCCTCTCGATCTCTACAAAACGGACAAAAGCGAAAATTTTTATCTATTCCGGTTCTTCTGAGAATTTCTATATTTAGACTGTGATTTGCGCATCTGAAATTAGCCATTGCTTTTCTCAAATAAAATGGCAGTTCATATGACATGTAACGTTCAACATTCAAAAGCGTTCTAAATTTTTTGTACAAATAACATCTACCAGACGAACTTACATCATCATACCAATCTTGAGTAGCACAGTCTTTAACTCTTTGTTTGAATATTGAAACAAACGCACGAGGGTCCCCGACGCTTTGTGAGATCCAGACGAAACCGAAGCCGTATCGGAAAAGTAAATTTTTAACATTTGAATATTATTAGCATTTGTATTTACAGTTTTTGTCGTCCCTGTTTTCCCATCTATTTAACAATTAAGACCACAAAAACATTGAACAGTTCAGGGTAAATTTTTTAAACCCATTACCAGACGGCAAAATTTTAAGCCTGTCCAAATTAGAAGAAGTTGCAGACGAAAACTTCAATGAGATAATATTTCAAAATTTTACAAATTTGGGGGTAGAAAACATCGTGGGAAATGAAGGAATTGCTTGTCACAAGTAATTTCTTCATTTTCCACGATGTTTTCCAGAGTCTCTATCTTGTTGGGCGTCAAAAGGCGTCACTGTGAGGTAATGGGTTGTAATGATATCACTTGACTTACTGTTTTATTGTACCATCCGTTACGTTTCAGTTCGTAGGCTAGGTTTAATGGGGACGAAATGAACATTCGTGAAGGCGCTATCTACCTGATCGTGTTTATTTAGATAGAAAGATGTTTTCTTATCATTAAGGATCTCGTGTAATATTTTCCTCAGACGTTCCTAATGTATTAATTAACCCAATTCAACTTAAAGTGGATTGAAATAATATATGTGCATGGCAAAACAGTTCTGTAACAAGCTAAATCTAAAACCATCTACTACAGTCATTACAGGACAGAAATAAGACAACCGAAACGTTTTTAATAAAGAATTTAGATGAGTTGGTATGTTGATTCAAAGGATGGGTTACAATTACGACCACTTTTACGTGTGGGGAATCACGTGACACAGCAACAAAAAACTAACAACAGGTGTAGAAACTCGTCAATAAGTATGTTATGAAAAAAGACTGATTTGAAAATGGTTTTAAGCAGAAAAGGTAGAAAAAACATCATACAGTTCCCGGAGGTCTAGATCTTTAAGAATTACTTCATTAAACAAATTATTGACAATTATCAACAAAAAATCATTGTTCGTAAATGATATTTTTTATCAGGAACTGTTTATGAAAGCAATTACATGTAACACATTTCTGCTATATTTACACCTCTGCTTCAAACGAAATTCAAATCGATCGCATTGAATCGCAGATTTTCTTCAATGATAAATGTCTGAAAAAGCTGCAGATACGAGGCTTCCGCCGAAAAGCAGCGACACGTGTGTTAACCCATTACCAAACATCAAATTTTTAGACTAGTCCAAATTCAAAGATGATGCAGACGACAATTTCAAGTGAAGGAAATTTTGAATTTTTATTCTATTTTAAGCACATAATATATTGCTATTTCCATAAAATTCCATAACTTCATCGTATACGTGTACGGTTTTGATTACACATTTATTCTCCGAAGTGTTTTGCTGTCTAAGTATTTTCCGCTTTGAACAAACATTTTGCTAAAAATGTTTTCTAAAACATCTATCAAATGTACCATTTAATAAAATTTAACAGGTGATGCATTAGAAATATTAAAACAGCTGTTCAACTATTAGAACGCATTTCAGATCAGACAAGTGCAGTTTGTAAGGTTATCAAAATACACTTATGCGGACCTGATTAACCCTTTACCAAACAAGACCTGGTTTTGACGTCTCTAATAGAAAAGGCTTGGGAAAACATTGAAACAAAAGTTTCTCCTTTTGTCTCAATATTTTCTATGCCATAATTTACAAAAATTCTACCTTTGATAACTTCCCTTTTGTCATCTGTGGCAGTTTTTGAAGTGGATCACCCTAAAATTTTGCCGTTTGGGAAAGGGTTAAATCACCGTTACCACCATTAGCTTTACAAGTTAAGATTTTAATAAATTATTGCATCCATAAAACCTTTACGAGTCATCGAGCTTTTTATTGTCAGTAGTATATTATCATATACTACTGACAATAAAAAGTATAATACATGTACAAGTGCTTAAAGAGTGCATTAAGGTAAGGATAAAAAAGTCGCGAAATTTCACTGGATTTTCGGTAGCTAACTATAAAGCTGTCAACAACAACTTTTAAAACTGAATATACATGTATGTACAGTCACACAATTATAATTTGATGGAGCGAAAAAATATATTAAACACAGTAGAAAGAAGAGCAACTGGTGATTACAAGTGTCAGCATTTCGACAAATTCCTTATGTCCTGCTTCTCGAAGGTATTTTAAACAAGAGGACCAAGACGGTCCTATACCCCTCACATTAGAAACAATTTAGCTTTGAAAATAAAACTGTATAATGATGTCATTTGTCTCATCCAAGACCAACAACTTCCAGTCAATTTTCATTGAAGGAATACAATGGTAAGGAGGATACACTCAACATTTTGACTAAAGATCTCTGATAAACGATTTATCAGGAGAACATTGTACAAGCTTTCCTTCTTTGTCTCTACATGTATAGGAAATTCAATAACACACAGCACATGGCACATTTTCACTTAACCTAATTTTTCAAGTATTTGGATAGAAGGTCATAAGACAATTCTAAACACCAAAGTTCAAACCTGTTAGAAGGTGAAAGACATGTTTCCTTATAATATTTCCTTGTTTGTCTCTATATAAAATCCGATTCTCACAACCTATGACCAATTATTGTCCTTGTACTGCAATAATTTGATGTGAGTTCGTAGTTCGTAGATTGCATTGAGACGATTCTACACAAAATTCCAAAGCTCTAGACCAAACGGTTCAGGAGAAGAAGATTGTACAAGATTTCTTTCTTTATCCTTTTAGGAAATCAGATACCTACAACATACGGCTAATTTTCCTTGTTCGGCAATAATTTGAAGTATTTCGGTAGAGGACTTTGAGTAGATTCTATATTCAGAATGCCAAGACTGGGACTCGTCAAGACTCTTCAGTCTATGCCTTATATAGTTTGGTTTTCTTGTAATTGTGGAGAGACGACCGTGCGTACAGATGAACGACGGACGGTGAGCGATCACAATACAATGTACCTCGACCACAGCACTCCGTGCTAAAGTGAGCTAAAAAGCAATAAACCACTGGATTCGAGGTGAATTTAAAAGGAAACTTTTCTATCGCCTGTTTTATTGTGTACCATGTGTTTCACTTCACTTCACAGGCTTGGCTTAATAGAAACGAAATGAAGATTCGTGAAGACGCTATCTAGCTGATCTTGTTTATTTAGATAGGAATATGATCTCATATCATTAAGGATCTCGTTTATTTTATCCACTGACGTCACTAAGTATATCTGTATTAACTAATTTAATCCTGAAGTATTAGCCCAATTCATAAAATTAATGTTCCAAGCGAAGAATTCAAATTTATTTAAATTGAAAACACCTGCTTACAATTTCACAAATTGAAAATTCGCAACTTAACCTTTTCCTGAACAAGACGATCTTTTAATATGATCTTTACAGAAAGTGTATGTGTAAGCATTGAGGTAAAAGCAGAAAGTGCTATTCATCAGCATTTTCTTCTTTTATCTCAATATTTCCAGAGCTTTAAATTTCTGATTTTGTGCTGTGTATTACATTAATTCGACTTTGGTTTACACCATTTTGTCGTCTGCAACAAATCCACAGTGTTAATAGTCAAAATCTTGACGTTTGGAAAGAGAAAAACGTCTTATTGTGCATATATTGATACACGTTGTAATACCCGGTATATTACAAGTTTTTTGACGTTTTAACTTTAATTAACTGCAAGAAAGCAACAAATTCGGGGATCCTGATTAATTCACATTGCCACTTCATGACAGAAATTAAAAGAATGTGTATGTTGTAGCATAGATAATATTCGGAAAAAGCAGAATTGATGGTTATCATTTTAAACTATTGCCTCAATATTTTCCCACTATTTCCACTACGAACGTCAAAAACGTGTCTTGTTTCGGAAAGAGTTAAGTTTATGTATGTCATGTGAGCATTCAAACGAATTAAATCTGTTAAGACTTTCTCATCAGATACAAGTTATGTGTCATTTATTATAGTCCGACCAAGATAGTATGTACATGTTTTACCAATGAAAACACGGTTAAAAACGTTCTTAATTTGAAATACAGTTTTGTTTGTGTTGGTTAGATTCCTGCACGTGTAAGACACCTGCAAGATTCGAACCATTACATGTAAATTTACAATAGTTTCGAGTTTGATATTTTATCGTTTACATTATGTACATGTTGTTAACATGTCTCATAATATCCTGGCTGTGCTTTAGTACTTAGAATAACGATATTTCTGTTGCGAAGACATATAAAAAAGATTACCTGGCACAGAAAACATCAAACTAAATCGTCTTTGATCAAAAATGAAAAAATGCGTCCGTAGATTCTAATTGCATTATTCAGAGATTATCCTCGTATTGAATGGTACCCCTCTACATTGAAAATGGCCGATTTTGTCTTGCTGCTTTCATTTTTTTCACAACCCAGGTGATTAAGATAGCATTCAATGAAACCAGAAAGGCGAAGCAAGCCAACTAAATGGGTCATTACATAATTGAAAATGCACCTGCAAGACATCAACAGCTTAATCATGTCAGAAAACATCATAGGTATTCTAGTCTTGATTTATCATGTCCTTTTCTTTTATTTGTTTTATTCTATGTATTTATCGTTTTAATTTATATATAGTATTAATCAATAAGTTCATAAAAATATTAGAAGCAAGTACAATCATGAAACAGAAAACGTCAATGAGAGTCCATAATCCATTAATGATATCATTGCACACGTTTACAAATGCATGTACCTATGTAAACGCTTGGACAACCGTCTTAATTTCCAATACAATTTTGCATGCATTGGTTCGAGTTTTGAAGGTATGAGACTCTGGAAAAATTCCAACAATTACATGCAAAATTACAATAGCTTGGAGTTAGGTATGGTGTTTAAACATACTAAGTAATTATGTGACATTGCAACTGGACTATAGAAGCTGCAATTATCCGACTAGTTTGTTATCGGGCCATGGCAATTAGCTTATTTCCACTAAGACCCCCCCCCACACACACACACACAACAGTCACCGGAAGTCGTCCTTTGATGACAATTATGGCCAATAACCGTTCGTTGCCATTGCACGTGGGATGCTTTGCTCGGATTTGGGTCAGAGCCTCGATCTGGCAAAAAGAAATCGACTGATGTGTTGCTATTTTTAGTACAAATTGGAACCGTGTCTGTATGTATACAATATTAATTTCCAATAAACCCTATTTTTCCCCGGAAGCGGCTCATAGGTACGGACTAAAACGATAATTGAAAGGGGTCAATAGAAATGGGTGTGTCTGTTGAAATTGTGAAATTCAATGTCTGGTTGGTTGAGTTATAGAGTTATATAAAATTAGTAGGATAATCATGCAAAACAAAGGCCACACCAGCATAAAGTAAATAGAATAAATGTTTTACAAAATTAAGAGGAAACATGGTAAATCTGAATTGCATTATTTCTCTAAGCCGATTTTCGTAGGACAAGTACACAGTTAAGGTAGAATAAGGGTAGTGTGGCCATTTTGAGATTCATAAAACAACGGATTTGTTCGAGCGTCTTCGTTACGTATCCGAACTTATTCGGGCTCGATCGTAAACATTCGACACTGGAAAGTTCCACCTCCGAATATGTTCGACGTCGCCCGAATAATTCCGACTTCGCGCGACATTTGCCGATGATTTTTGACGTCCATTAGTGTGCGAATACCTTAATGTGCGAACTATTTTAAGAATCCACGAACACCTACAATAATTTTGAAATATCCCTTAATTTACAAACCCTCTCCAAATGTAATTTATTAAAATTCCAACTCGTATGTGGTAATGAGTGCTTGATGCTTGGTCAGCGAATAACTATTTTAGCTATTTTGTTGGCATAAAATGCATAATGTGCTGGCAATAAATCGAGTCTGGCAGAACCAGTCTTTTGATGTGCAGCTAAACAATGCATCTTGGTGAGCATATGTTTGATAAACCAGAAACCCTTTCCCTAACGGCATTTTTGCGGGATCAGAATTAAAAAGAGTTGCAGACGAAAATAATTGTGCAATTAAAGGAAATGGTTCTTAAAATATACGTGCACTTGAAATAAGACTTGAAAATGACAGCATAGAAAAAAATGAGGAAAAAGCAGAAAATGGTGGTTATCAGTATTTCCTTCTTGTGCATCAGTGCGTTCCAAAGCCATTCTGCCGAGCCCGGATAGCTCAGTCGGTTACGTCGGAGTCTTTCAATCCAGGGGTCTCGAGTTCGAACCCCGGCTCGGCCAGTATCAATTCTGACATTTGACAAAAGTCATTTGTCTCTCACCAATAGGCGTGAATCATCTATGTGAGAGAGCAGCTGGAGGCTTGGTTTGGATATTGTGGTTGTACTGGTGCGAGAAATACCAGGAACCCACGGTTAGGTGCTCCAGCCGCCGCGATATGACCCTGGTAGTTGAAAACGGCGTAAAACCCCAATAAACTCAAACCAAAGCCATTCTGGGACGTCAAAACAAGTTCCTGTTTGGGAAAAGTTTAACTTGATCCATTTGAAAGCTGCGTCAGGCGACCAAACGGAAGTTATTGAAGAACAATAAACAATGTAGTACAGAAGATATAGAACCTAAAGGAGAAAATGTTGATCATCAAGATTTTCCTCTTTCCTTTGATTCCCAAACGTCTAAACAAGGGCTTCCCTGGGGAATGATAAGCTCGCCACGGATCGCTTTATAATATTTGCTAAACGTGAACTTGTCTGCAAGAATATACTTTTCATACAGAGTTTATCGCTGAAATTGGTCGATTCACCTTTTATATTGGTCGATTCAAATTCTGTCGTTAGAGTATCAAATTTATCCTTGTTCGCTATTTTGGTACATCAGTAATCACGGTGGGGATTGTGCATGCTGGGATGGGTAAATCTACGGACAAATTTGCCTCGCTTCAGGTAAGACATTTTGCAATAACTTCCTTATTTCTGCGTCAATTCAAAAACGGTTTGTTGCATGTACCCCGCCTTACTGAGCTCTTTCCTCCGATGTATGCTTTCCACGAAACATTTTTGTACTTTTTGCGAAAAGTGATCCCAACCGACCAGAAAAACGACAAAAATCTGATCGTTTTTCAGGTCAGTTGGGATCATTTTTGGGAAAAATATGGGGACTTTTCAAATAAGTAATACACATGAGGAAAGCGCTTAGTAAGGCGGGGTACTTGCAATAAACCGCTTGAAAATTGACACAGAAATAAGAAAATTATTGCACAATTTCCTACCTGAAGCGTGGCTTATTTTGCCGTAGTCGTTATCATTTCGTTTTCTGGTCAGTTGGGATCGATTTTTGGAAAGAATAAAAGGATACCGCAAATAATCCTTGTATCCGAGGAAAGACATTTTCAAGGCGGGGTACATGCAACAGACCTTTTGAAAATCGACAAAGAAATAAAGGAGTTTTTGCAAAATATTTGACAAGATTCGAGATTATTTTTGTCCGTATTCGTTATCCATCCCAGCATGCACAATCCCCACCGTGAGTAATGGCACCACAATTGTTATTTGGCATTATCCGATGACAGTCTACACTAATAGCGATCAATCACTCAATTACACATCAAGACAATAAATTCGAATGTACCCTCATAGCCACGTTAATTCAAACAGTTGACGGTGTCACGTGATTTTAAGCCCACTGAAAGGTTGTATTAGGTTTTTTCCCATTTGTTATGTATATGGATAGGATTATTAGATCCCGTCGAGGCAACGCGCAATAAGGCGAGACCCATGTACAAAATTGCAAGAAAACCTTTTACGTTACGTAGTAAATGCGATGAATGGATTGAGAGTAGCAAGAATATTTTCACCACATACCTGATACATACACTGCCTTAATTATATTGACACTTTCACTTTGCATGCTTCCTGTACCGATTCTCACCACCAACATCATATTTGCACCAATGTTTTTAAATTTAGATCAAGTTATTGTTCTTCGCCTGTAACACCGAAATATGTAAGTATGTTTCGTATGTGTACCTAACGAGCAGATCAGTGTCATTTCATGATATGTAAAAAAGGTCACAGATTTATGTAAATATGTATAATAGACAGTTGGATAAAATAGAAGTGAAGTCAAAATTCAACATACATTAGACATAGAAAGGTACACTATACAAATTCAATTGTAAAACAGATATGGAATGACATTTATTTGAAGAAGTTGTGAACTATTCATAGAATCAGCCAAAGTACGACAAAAACTACATACGCATACGATTTTGCCTGACCAAGTTGCAACTCTTACTTTCAACAATATAGATTGCAAAGGGTTCGCTCACACTAAAACGATTAAAGAAAAAGAAGAACTCAAATATTTAATACATGTAACCCATGAAATGTTTTTGGTTGAATAGATTTCCAACCTGATAAAAACACGTCTAGCTAACGTATTCGCCGCCGAACATAATACTTGCATCACTTACAGAGTGTCGAACTCTCTATTTCAAGACATCATCAAAAAGGTTCACACGAATTCGAAACTAACAGAACAAATTAAACAACGAGGCGTCTGAGATTATGAGGAATGCTTGTTTCTCTTTTACAATTTAACTTAACCCATCACCAAACGACAAATTTTGGACTGGTCCAAATTCAAAGATTTTGCAGACAACATTTTAAAATCAATAAAATCTAAAATATTTTGGTCTTTTTGGGTAGAAAACATTGTGGGAAATGAAGAAATTGCTTGTCACAAGCAATTTCTTCATTTTCCACAATGTTTTCAAAAGCCATTGTGTTATAGAGCGTCAATAGGCGTCACTGAGTTGTAATGGGTTAAACAACAGATTCTTTTCAAAACAATTCAGTTGCCAGGTAATCATTAACGTTTAAATGAAATACGAGAAAACATAATAGCAGTTTTCTGGCTCCGCTACTGCTTATCGCGTACTTAGTTCAAATCTGATAACATTCATATCTAGTCAAAACCAAAAACCGTTTCTGTCAATCATTAGCTTTGGAATCGCGGCGTCCAAGAATGTGTGTATTTTGTTTGGAATCATTTGTTTTGAACTTGTTGTTTTCAAAGAAATGTTCTTTTATTAGTCATACTTTAACATCTGTTCATAAAGAATGTCACTAATTGTCGATTCGACTGAAAAACCATTTCCAAAACACATACTGTTTCAGAGGTCCATGCAAAAGACCTGAAAGAAATAAAAGGCATTGAGCTTTAAAATATATTTAAAACCCAAAAGATAACAGTCACAGTGCACAGTGAATATCTGTCTTAAACGGATTAGATGCATAGAATGTATTTCGTGTATTACGTCATATTTTGGATCAAGTTTTCTCGTGCAGTGGCTAAAAACATATGTTTGTTGCGTTAGAGCATGATTAGTAACAGGGGATCTGGAGTTCTCGTAAAATACCGTGGAATGATGACGAGATATCACGAGATATCACGAGGAGGAGCACGACTGATAAGACATCTACCGACTGTTTTAACACCAAAATAAACATCATTTCGTAAAAACATCTTTATAGTTTTGACATTACCGAGAATCTACCTGTAAAACAGCTGTAAAGTCAGGAACCTGTGTCTCCTATTCACCAAAAATCTTGATCTAGTTTTCCCCAGTCATGAATAACGCTATAAGTATGGTTGGGCAACACATAGGACTTTGGCCAATCGTATTAATCATTATTATTTAAGTTTTTGTAGTACCAGGATTTATTCTAAATGGAATTAGAAAAAAAAAACATTTCTGTTTGATTGAGATGTAGGTCTGCTATCGATCAATCCTTTTGATTGAATTTTTATTTGAATATATGTATTTTTGAATGAGAAGGAATAAGAATGCTCTATGAAATGACAACTGTAACAGATATATCAAATTGACACTAAAATAGTTAGTGTATCAAATGGAATCAAATAGAAAATATCAGTTAAATTATTTAACTTATGTAATGATTTAGTACAAATCGCTCATCAAGCAATATTCATTATCATTATCCATGTACATAACATTATGTCGCTGCTTTTAAACAAAAACCTTGTAACTGCAGTTACGAGGTTTTCGTTGAAAAAGCGCCAATTTATAAAATCATTTGACATTCTGTCATTGGCGACGACTCACCTGTTCAAGAGGGTCTATCTGTTACAAAGACCTAAGATTCGAATACCGGGCCAATTTTGATCTGCATGACACTTTCAACTGAACAGAAACTCTCTCATTTAGTTCAAGAAGTAACTTATCGTTGGCCATGTTACAACCACGTTTGGAAATAAAAACTCGTTTTGAAATAATTTTTTTTTCAAAACAGGTTTTTGTTTCAAAACGGTTTGTAACATCACTGGTGGTGAACTAAAACAATTTTCGCTACAGCCAGGTATAGATATTTTGCGTTTAAATGTGAGTTTATAGATTTTTTTTTCTAATGACAATGACCCTTGTTCTAAAAAAAGACCGAGTTTACCGTTTTGTGTCGACAAACTGTCTGTGTTGTTATAAAATCTCGTAACTACGGCTTCATCGAAGCCGTAGTTACGGAATTTTATAACAACACCGACGGAATACATTGTTCGCGAAAAAACGTCCCTCGCTTTGGCCGAGTTCCCCACCAGTGAACGTGGCTACGTCTGAAAACGTCTTGCCTACAGCTTATTCTGGCTGTAACGAAATAGTATTCTCTTGGTAATTGAACTGCGTAGGGCAGCAAAATATGTAATTAGGCAGAAGGTAGGAGATAAAGTTAGATTTGTGCCAGAAATCGCAGATTTATTCATAGATTATTTATAGATTTTATCTGAAAAATAATCTGTGACGTCATTCGATGTCAAGAAAATTGAAATTTATATAATATCTCCGGATGCACGTATGTGACCCGCTCGAATATCATAAACAGAAACAAAAATTTCTATATGTCTTTCACAATTTTGGTAGGATTTAATCACATCTGAAAGGGCGGATAGTTTAGAGCTCATAAGAAAAATCAAAGTGATACTATCAAAAAGTTAACTATGTCTTTCCAAAACACATTCAGTGTTTAAATGAGTAAAAATATCAGATGGCTTCGGATAATTTTGAAAACAAAAGTTTCTGATATTCAACATTTTCTTTTTTTTTTTTTTTCGTGCAAAACCGCGGACGCAAGTACCGTTCCGGAAGGCTACGAAACACACAGAAGGTTTGATAATTAAACAATAAGAATGCATAAGGAATATGCAAAAGTTTTCAAGAACGTTTCATTGTCTGTCCACATAGTTTCTGCGTATTATCCGTGCTGTAATTGACGCTAGGTCCAACATCATATGTCTGAATGTGCATTCAGTTTGTACCATTGTAGAAATGTGCTATTCATGAAAATAAATGTTTAAGATTGCATTTACATTTCCAGACAGTGTACTTTATTTTGACTAATTTCAACACCTTAACCCTTTCACAAACAAGACCTGGTTTTGACGTCCCTTATAGAAAATGCTTGGGAAAACATTGAAACAAAAGAAAAACTGCTGATAACCAGCACTTTCTCCTTTTGTCTCAATATTTTCTATGCCATATTTAACAGAAATCCTATTTTTCATTAAATTCAATTTGTCATTTGTGGCAGTTTTTAAAGTCAATCACCCGAAAATTGAAAATTTGTCCGTTTGGGTTACAAAGTTTAAATCCAAACAAAAATACCAGACTGTTACCTCGGACAATGACCAGAGGTGCGTTCTTTAGAGCCAGATTTCTTGAGATATCTTGAGATTTCCTAAGATATTTTAGGATAAAGCGTTCTTTAGAGCAAGATTTTTAAGACGCTCAATTGGAGGCGCCGCCTTATACTTCGTGCAGAACCCCTCGGCCAACTCTGTACAAACAATATAAAAGAGATTTGACCGAGTTGTTCCGAACACTCCATAATTCATAAACTGCGGTGTTCCGAATGCTCCATAGGCTACTTTATACAAATGACATCATGATGACGTCATTTGTATAATATGGAACATTCGGAACAGCTCGGTCAAAGTCTCGGTCTTTTAAAAAACGCTTAATCCAAAACACCTTAAAGTGACATTTCAGAATTTTTTTGTCATAAATTTTACTTTTATTTCATCTGAAAGAGCATATTTCCTTATGAAAAGTCTGAAAATTTCAAGCCAAAATATTGCGCCGTTTACGAGAAATTAATATTTTTGTGTTAAAATTGAACAAATTGTTGTGGACAACAGTTCGGATTTATATGCAATTTATCGATTATGTCTCGCTTATTGGCAACAACTTCAAAAAACTAATAGTATTTATACTCATTAGAATAACCAATCTTGGCATCAAGACATACTTTAAAAATTTGAAATTAGAATGAAATGTCCCTTTAAGAAATCTTAAAAAATCTCGCTCTAAAGAACGCGCCTCAGTACTATTGAAGCAAAGTCGAGTCTCCCTCAATGTGTCTTTGATAGAAACGCTGTATGGTTTTCAAAAAGCCAAGATTTATTTTCGAAAAAAGGTTCAATTCCACACAGTACAATTATAATTATTTCATAGGTATTTTAAATCCGCGGCTAGATTTGTTGTAACTATAGAAGCAGTTTCGGACAGGTAGCGAGCCTCGTTAAATATGAATTCTTAGAACGTTTCGCTGACAGTTTCACGCTAAACAACACAGAACGGGAATTGGTGAATTGGAGAATTGCAAAAAAGTATTTTTTTGGATTAACGAGGCAGATAGAAGCACTAGATCAACGTTATTTCGGTGTAATGTAAATGTAAGTTGTTCTGCATGTAGATCTATATTGATTACAAACATCGGCGGATCTGTTTTTTTATCACCCGATTTTCTTCGATATTTTAAACACATTTTTTTTCGAGGCCAATAATAAACGATGACTTGTTTTCTTGTACTCAAAGGGATGTTGCTAATTCACTTTGCTGTTAGAACTTTTTCTGAAATATTATCTTTCCGTAAATGGAAAAGCAATACGTAATCATATGCCTACATCTGAATGTAAATAACTCTCTTAAATGATGATGTTTTAAAGTATTTAAAAAAATATCCATCTATGTAGAAGCAAAATTGCCTATTTAAACAATTCCAAAATGATGGCACTTTTTGACTTCTCACAATATAAAAGCTTTGGAATACGATGGGAAAAATGAGTAAACAACATAAAAAGCAGTTTCTTCATTTTCAACAATATTTCTGATATTAAACAAATTATGTAATATTCGTGCACTTTAGTCTGCAACAGCTTTGAACTAGGTCATGTCTAAAATATTGTCATCTGGCAATGGGTTAAGCAGAAGAAAGATAGGAGACTAAACAATGAACATGAACTATATCTATTAATCCAAAACAAAATTGAAATGAAAAAAAAAAACATTCGTCAAAGTAAAAGATACACGAAATTGATTTAAGCTAAAATAATTTTTTGAAAAGATGACTCGTTTCACGCGAATGACTGTAATTAAACCAAGTGTACATGTAAAATAACATTTACAGGAGACAAAATTGATGCATGTATTTAGTGAAAACTATCAGAATAAACAATATGGTTAATCAGGTGACTCAGGATTTCAAAAAATCATGAATAGTTTTTTTAATACGTGACAAATTTGAATTCGGTTTGAAGCAGAGAAGGTAGGAAAATGCCAGGAATCAGCTGAATGTGGTGAATTTTTGAAAAATCAATTTATGAAAAAGTTATTGAAAATCAATCAAAACTTTGGTTGATCTGAAATAACTTTTTTATCAGCTTTTTTTTTCGAAAATCCACCACACCCATCTAATGCTTGACGTATGTCCACCTTCTCTGCATCAAACCGAATTCAAATCGATCCTGTATTAACAAAATTATTGAAGATTTTCTGATAGTGCTGTATCACGTGATTATCTACCGTGTAAATTATGAAATTGTTTGACCTTAAACAGTCTGGCTTTGGTCAACAAAGCCACTTTTGCAAGGCAAAGTAAGAATATAAACGTGTACAGTTCATTTCTGAACTCATACACGCCTAGGTCTAAGATGCACTGAGAAAAAGTTGGGTAAACGTGATAGGGCCAACATGCAACATGATAAAAAAAGCCAGGCTTGTAACAATTAGTTGATTTAGGTCTCAAAATTTAATGGACTATACTATGTGCAAAGTTCAACTCTTTCTAGGAACAAATTCTATTGCTATTTATGCTTCTTAAACAGCATTTGCTTTTGACGATTGTATTATATAAACGGTTAAGAAGACATTTAGAAAAAAGAAGAATTGTTGGTAGCGAAAAGCGGTTTCTGACGACCAATAAATACAAATACATGTAATTTGTCACCGCGGGAAATGTATGCTAATGCGAACATTCAATGAAAATTAGAAAAAAACTGGTGATCAACATTTTATTCTGTTGTTGTTGTTGTTGTTTGTCCAGCACGTTTTAAGGTTTTCCACCAGAAGAGCATGCAGGTGTTGTTCGGAAAGTGTTAACGGTTGCTCACTGATAACAAATCCAGACCAAATCTAATACGCAGACACGTTGATTGTTTCATTAACGAAAATACAATAAATTGAATATCAGCTTTCTTAAACATGATAGCATCAAATTAGGAGCCAGCGTCAGTTAACGTTAACCCTTACCAAACGACAAGATATTTAGTTGTTCAAATTTGAAAGCTGTGCAAACAGATAACTTATATGTTAACAGGAATGCATTTTGTGTATAATAATGATAATTTTTTACCGGGAAAACATTTAGGCAAAAGGAGAACGTTTTCTTCTTTTGCCTCATGTTTTACAAAGATTTTCCTACCAGAAACGTCAAAACCAATTCTTGTTTTATAAAGGGCTTAATTTTTTATTTAACCCTTTTGTACTATAGCTTTTACTTTGTGCAGCAACATCTTCAACACACAGAAAATGTAGGTAAAGAGCAGCAATTATATTGGCAAAGAAAAAAATATAAATTATAATTCAGAGCATACCCCCTCATGTCGCATGTTTGCACATTGTATATATTTTCCTGAAATAAATCAAAGACGGACTTAAGGTAGAATACCTGTAACGAGATTCGCTTGACGTCGAAACCACCGCCGAACGTTTTCGACCTTTTGGTTTGGAAGGAGATTTGCTTTGTAATTGTGGACAGACGGACGACGGACATTGATCGATCACAATAGCTCACCCCGAGAACTTTGTGCTCAGGTGAGCTAAGAAGCCGATGTTTGATGAATTTCAAAATGGCCACATTTTGGGTATTCTACCTTAAATCCTTTTTGACATGTTTCCCGTCAGTAGATAGATACTCGTAAATGGGATGTGTAGCATCTGGAGGTTATGGTAGGTAGCACTGGTTAAAGAAACGCAAGGAGTCCTTGGTAAGGTACTCCAGTCGCCGAAATAGGACTAAGATTCTGTTAAAAGAGGTGTACATATATAAACCTACATGTATTATCTAAACTTCTAAGGCCTTCTAGAACCACGCCCAATTAAACATCACTGTGTGAGTTAATTTTGCGCCAGTCTTATCGTCTCTTCTTTGCTAAACCTTTTCCAAAGCAATTTCTGGTTTGGGCGACCAGACTAAGCATTGCAAAATATTGAGTGAAAAAAAAGAATTAGCTGGTTACTTTACTAGCAAAGTTTTAAATTCCTTTAAACAAAATAAAAGAAAATAAAACATTTTTGGATTACATTTTAAAAAGAAAACAATCATTGAATTTGCACCGTCTTCAAAATACAGGTTTGAACAGAGGTTAAAAGTGCAGTACAGTGGAAACAGTGGGAACCACGCTGGTTTTCTAGGGTCATAAGTTCGAACCTTTTAATTAACCACTGTTTGGAATCTTCCAGGAATTTTTATGATGTCTGGGCGTTGCAGTTTTGATTCATTAAATAATATTGTTGGATCAAGGTCAAGTCTGCGATGCCTCTAATCGGCCTTTTTTTCACTGAGCCATTCGTATCAAAATCATCAAAAGGGCCCTGTGCCAACATTTTTCTAAAATTAAGACATCAGCAAGAGATTATCGTAGTAAGAATTTAGCTAGCATATTAAAGGCGTTCTTTCTAGTTTGTGGGACATAGAAACGGGTATATTTGTGTGCAATTTGATATGGATTGGTCATCTGAATGGGTATATCATGTCCAAGAAAAAATGTAGGCCCCTACACCAATTTCATTTCGTCCTTGTAAATCAAGGCCTGGTCCATTTCTCAAATCTTGGTTTGATGGACATATTAAAAGGTTCCTCTAAGCGCACCGTCACATATCTAGCCATGAATGGAATCATAGCTCGGATGCTATAAATTATTATAAGAACTATCCTAAGATTTATCAATGGGTTTGTTCAGGGCTGCTGTACGATTCACCAAAATAATGATGAAATGATGTTCGTCTCAAGACTTTCCGAACAACCCTCGTATATGATATATTATGCACTTTTTGCAGTTTTGCACTAACCCACGAAAGTGCTAAAATCTAAAATATAATATTATGGTCTGATAATTATTCAATTGGATATTTTGCTATTGTATATCTTCGTGCTTTTTGTAATCCAGTCTACATGTATATTGAATGTTGTAAATTGTATTTGGGCTGGTGGCCTACATAGTCGAATAAACTTATGTCATGTCTTATGTTATCATGTACAAGCTTACCATTATGTACATCATTCAATTGGGTGATTAGAAATAATTAACGCTGATAAGATAATTAGAAAACTAAATAAAATGGATTCTGCTTATCGCCGGACAGAAACGATCAACATTTTAATGTTTTCCGTCTTTTGTTAGATACCAAACACTTCGCAGACGCGTAGGAGCAGAAGGGTGTAGGGTGCATAGCCCCTCCTCCCCCCCCCCCCAAAAAAAAAGTTGGCCAAAAATGGCGAGTTTTTCTTATTTTACACTGAAAAATTAAGAAAATATTGAGACAAAAGGAGAAAATGCTGCTTAACAGCATTTTCTTCTTTTGTCTCCATGTTTTCACAAGCCTATTCTCTTGAGGACGTCAAAACCAGGTATTGTTTGGTAAAAGGGTTAAATTGACGAATTTCTCTACATATCTAATAAGTAAAGCAGGTCGGCCAAACGATTTTGAAGAACACATAACCTGCAATAACTTGCAATAACTTGAAGTGTTACGTAAACGCCTATCTTCAAATCACATAAACAAAATTAGACAGCCAAAATACCTTGAATACCACTTAATATCTCTGCAAAATTATTCTTAGAAATATTAATATTTTAGATTAAGGTATTAAGTTATTTTATATCTAACTAAGCTGTGAATGAAATATTATTGAATTAAAGATTTCCTGTCTTAATGCATGTTAAATATTTGTACCCAAATTCTATTAGCGCCAGATGAAGAATAAAATTAAAAAGCAAATAAGAATGAAAAAGTATCGACACTAGCAAATCTTCACAGACTTTGTTTTTATTATTTTCAAATGATGCACTGACAATCCTTTCTTGTTATTACTCTACACAATCCCCCTATTGTTGGCGCAAGATCGTATGGCACATGTTTACGTTTTGTTCAAATGTAAACAAAACATTGTTCTATAAAACACAGAAAACTCTGAACGGTGAACAGACCGCTCTATCACTGTACCTAATTTTCAACATGTCTTTTATACAACACTGTTTTGTTTACATTTGGACATACGATCTTGCGCCATCAAATAATATAATTCAAATTCATATAGGGCCATGTTATGGACATGACTTTGTAGCATTGCCATACGAGACTGTATAAATATTGTATAGATATATTATATTTCTTGTTTAAGTAATATTAATCACGATTTTATCCAGTTAAACGTGACGTTATTTCGGACAAAAATAATATTTCGTTGGTGTTGTTATAAAATCTCGTATTGTTAAACCGAAGTGACCGTGCGCTGTGAATATTTATAAACAAACGTAATCGTCTGCAATATTGATAATAATGAGCGCAAGTTTACTTCGGTTAAACAATACAATAGTCCCAGCCGAAAATGACAGTGACGTAGGCTGATGTTTACTGCTGGAAAACCAATCAATTCGTCTGATTTGCACCGTTACAAATACGAACAGAGTTGATTGGTTGTCAGGTAGTTAACATTAGCCCACGTCACGGTCATTTTCGGCCGGTACTATTGTAGCTATAAACTGAAAACGATAATTTTTACACTGACCCGGGTGAGTCGATGTCAAGTACGGGAATCCAGGTAAATTATCCGATATTGTTGATTGAATTAATGTTGATTATGTATATAAATACTTTTTGTCACACATAATTATATGAAAGTCAAAGTGGTCAAATGGTAACAGTCGAAGACTTGAAACTTAAGTTGCCTTTTGGTATGGGTTCAAAACTCACAATCGCCTCTGATATATTTTGTTTTTCATTTCTATTTCTTTTTTTGTCGCACCAAGTTTTTTTTATTTTTTCATTTTGCTCGACGGACATAATATGCGAATATAGGCATATGTTTTATTGTAAACGGTCTTCCAACAAAAATAACAAATCATATGTTTTTAAAGTGACATTTCAGAATTTTTCGTCATAAATTTTACTTTTATTTTTATCTGAAAGAGCACATTTCCTTATGAAAATTCTGAAAATTTCAAACCAAAATATTGCGCCGTTTAGGAGAAATTAATATTTTTGTGTTAAAATTGAACAAATTGTTGTGGACAACAGTTCGGATTTATATGCAATTTATCGATTATGTCTCAATTTTAAATGCATGTTTCTCGCTTATTGGCAACCACTTCAAAAACTAATAGTATTTATACTCATTAGAATAACCAATCTTGGCATCAAGACATACTTTAAAAAAATGAAATTGGAATGAAATGTCCCTTTAACATATCAACAAATGTTTAGAGATAAATAAATAACATGCAAACAAAAAAAAAAGATCTGGATTAGGAAAATGTGCCATTTAATTTTGCCAGAAATATTTTACTTTGACATTTCACGCAGAAAACTTGAAGAGAAAAGCATGAAAAAGTGAGCACTTTTATTTCCTCATAGATTTCTCTTTTTCTTTATAAATTTCAAAAGCGCGTTTCTTGTATCGCCTTAAAAAAGGGGGATATCTACATACCGGTAATTGATGTCTGTAAATAGATGAAGGGGAATGCTCCAGTTTCCTAAAAGTTTTCCCAATAATAGAATTTATTCATATTTTGTATGTTGAAATTACATGTTATTACGAATTGAAAAATAAAATAAAAATGGATGGTAAGCGATCTTGTTTGAATTTTATAGGCATTCGTATCACATACATGTACCCCTACAGCGTAAAAATGCACAATTTCTTGCACCTGTCCAATGTCACTAAAATACTAATAAAATGCTGTATATTCATCGTTTAGTCCGGAAAATGGATTTAAAGTGACGTCTTACATTTAATAAGAACAGAAAACCCAAAATATGTGCTTCTTAAAACGCGTAAATGTATAAAACAGCATGCTCACGTGTTCGGTTAGATCAACGAAGCTTGGGTGTTTTATGTCAAAATTTGTATACATGTATTTTTGGAAATAATTCAAGTTCTACATATTAGAATTTGATGAAACTCCCGCATTGTATTAAGCAACATGTCCTGGTAATAATTCAAAAAGACAATTTATAGTCTTTAAATTATTCCCAACAGGGGAATTAAAGTTAACATTTACTAAAAAGTCACTTTTTTTAAAAGAGTGACTTTTTAGTAAAAGACAATTTATAGGTCAGCGCACTTATTAGTGAATTACAGGATTTTTCATCTGCTACACATGAATAAAATGACGCAAAACGGTGGTAACCGCATACACACTTACGACTGTCTTGCTCTAAATAATCGATTTCCATCTTGAGGAAATCAGTTTCGCATAATAAATACATTTTTACCGTCGAAAATGGTAAATTGTAATGATGTATTATATTATTGAAAATATGGTAGCGAAACATATTGGTACGAAACATTTAATTTACTACAGTCCGAGTCATAAAAGACCATATATGATCATATGTTATCACAACACCCCTCTCATGCAGGACAGTCAATAGTTAAAGTACTTTTGAGTCTCAATGTTGATGGTGGCACTATAGTTACGAGATAATATAACAACACCTATATATAGTCTGTAAATATTGACCTGAACCCGACGAATATGCAATGAGTTATTGTGACACGGAATAACCAATACTTGCCAGCAATCCTCACTGTCGAGCAGCATCGATAGTTTCCAAAAGCATTTGGGCTTTGTATTCTGCACGTGCTCCTCGTGTCAATATACGTCGGAGAGCGGTTATTTCGCATCACAGTTACTCATTACATATTCAACAGGTTCAGGTCAATATTTACGGAGTATACAGTTTATCAAAACATAACAGTAAACCTGGTCTGTTTTTTGCACAAAATTCATTGTTAGTGTTGCTTTACGTGCACATGTATTTTACAGGTGCACGTTACAAATATACCTTTAACTCATTCGGTACGTCCACTTGGCGATTAATGGTACCGTTGTACGTACATGATGTATGTTGGGGAGGGGGTGTAAAATACGAGCTAAAGTCAGAAAAGGTTAAAATTACAGATTCTTTCGTCGTTGGCTCTCATACATGTTTTTAAAATGATGGAAATATAACCATAGGCAATAAGAGGAGCAATGTACAGAGACAAATATCAAATTGATTGGTTAGAAATGATTTTCCCAATTTGATCGCTTATCATGATTATGTCTGCACGTAATCAAGTGCCCAAAAGCAAACGAGGCTTACTTTGGAATTTTAGACTATACAAACAGCAAATAGTTTGCATCGCTGAGTTCTGTGTTTCTCATTCATTATTTAACAGATAAAGCCATGTAAAAGCATGCATGGTTCAGGTTACATGTAGAAGAAGTTAAGGTCTGTCGGCTTTTTGGGAGTTTTTTTATACCCCACATCCAAATATCAGGGGCATATTGTTTTAATCATGTCCTTCTGTCTGCCCGTCCGTCCATCTGTTTGTCTGAAAATTTAACATTGCCATTACGTGGGCATTCGTGTTTCACAAACACATCTTATTCTAGATTCCCGTTCATTTTTATAGCTACGGCGCCAACATTTATCCAACAAATAGCCGAAATGCTTCACTTAAAAACAATCAAATATTCATACACTCCTCAAAAGTTCTAATTGGCCACTTTTTAAACTCGTTTTACTAGAAAATAACTGAAACATAAAAACTGAAATTTTGACAGTTGTTTATCTATTTAATAAAGATTTCGAATAACTAAATTATAACACCGATTGCTTTGTTTTGCATGAGTTATTGGTGAAAAACGTGTTTTAGTCAAACGTGCACGAAAAACACGTGCGCTATTCAAAACTCGTAAATGTTAGATACATCATGTCCTAAACAGCCTAGAACATGGAAAAAACATAAAACATTACCAAAACCAAGTAACGCGGCTATGCTAGAGAGCTTGGAATGATGGAATTTGGCATATCAGTTATAGGGGTATGTTGTCAATAATTTATTTGACCATTCTTTAGTAAATAGAACATAAATAATCTTCTTTTATGGTTTCTGGTGCCCTTGACAATAATTTTCATGTTGTTAAGATTTTCAGTCCTCCCAATTCTGCGTAAAGAGGGCTGTTCTAGGAATTTCCAAGAACCGGAAGTAGATCTGTAAATATGACACTTACAAAGCCGATGAACATCGGATACCGTTTTTGCCCTTTAGATTGTTAGACTCAATTGTAATCAACATGAAAAAAGTTATCAGAGCAATTTGTACGACCGGGGGCAAAATTACCCATTTTCCAGCCATTTCCAGGCTTATCTGGAAACCATTCTTGTCAACAATGTCATTCATGTGTCATTAATTGATAGGTAATCGCCGCATATTGACATAAAACCACATTCAAACGCGTTCATTATCATTTAAAAGTTAAATTTTAGCCCTATTAAGCATAATGGGTTGGATTGAAGAGATTTCAGACAACCACTCATAACGCAACATTTTGGACGATCTGTATATGGTTGTTACTCACGAATGGAGAAAAATATCAAGGAAATGCACTCTTGTCTGTGAAATAATCATTAGAAAGCAATGACAAGCCATGATGCATTTTGCCTGGAGAAAATAAGTAATTTGCCTCTGTTTGTGACTTTTCATTTGTAGGGGTGTTTATCTGATGGCATTGCTTTGATAATGTTTTGTTATAAGAAGCTATTGAAATTTTGTGTAAATTATGATAAATCAATATGTCAGCTGCTGATATTAAAACGAATATCTTTTGAACAAAGTTGTAGTCTATACTTCCCAAAATATGAGGTGGCCAATTAGAACTTTTGAGTAGTGTACATATTACAGAAAACTGTCGCCAGATAATGGTCCTGTCGAATATAATTTTTCCAGAAGATATCTTTATATCTTTGCCGTTATTATTCTGATTAAGGTAGTCTACCCCAATAGGGAACGATTTTATCGAGTTAACCGTGACGAAATTTCGGACAAATAAATGGTATTACACGGGTGTTGTCATAAAATCTCGTAACTACGGCTTGATTCAAGCCGTAATTACGAGATTTTGTAACAACACTGACGGTTTATCAAAACATAACCGTAACCCAATTCTATTTTTAGCACAAAATTCGTATTTCCTATTGAAATTCATGCGACATCTGATTTTTTTGTACGGCGTTGTTAACATTCGTTACGTATCTGAACCTATTCGAGAGATGTCGTAAATATTCTGCAGTGAAATGTTCAACCGCCGAATGTTAACGACGTGGTCCGAATGATTCCGATGCCGCCGGAATCTCATTAGGGGTGAACAGCCTTTATGAAATATGATATCTGCCGAATAAAGTTGATGAAGGGACCCCAAAATTGTTTGTTGTAGATCTTCTCGTTCGTTCATTTCCAATGGCACGATCTATAAAAAAAATGCATGTTCCTTCCATCTTTCATCGTTGACATAAAACAAAGATTCTAATGCGGTAGGCGGTAGAAGCATTGATCCATGTTTAGGAAATGGGTAACTATGAAGTTTATTGAGTTTTTTGTTGTTGTTTTTTTCTCGTGCTGTGGTCCATTTGATGTATAGAGTGAACTATTATCAAACCTGTAGGGACCAAGTCCATTATCCTAAATAACATTTATCGTTTATAAAGACCATCATAGCGAGGCCCTGGTGGTTTGATATTGAAGCAGGTGATTTTGATCAGTTGAAGAAATTTTTTTATCTGACTTTGACCCTTTCCCAAAAAATCCTGATTTAAACGACACTTTAGAAAGTTTGTTTTAAAAATCGGCATTTTCCTTCATTCCTTGATTTATAATCATATCATAAATTCTGCACCCCCTATCCTATCTACTTTTCTGTTTATTTGTCTTTACATACAAACGTTTGGAAATTTGATCCGTTAAAAAAGTAATCATTTAATATGGACAACAGGTATAAAAGATATAGTGCTACAACAGAGAACAATTTATGTCTTTATGAGAAAATAAAGAAAAACAGCAAACCGCTGGTGGGGAGTCAAAACCTCGTAACTACAGCTTGAATAAGCTGGAGTTACGAGGTTTTGACTCCCCACCGACGAAATGCTGATATAGCCATCATATTCATTTTCCCGTGGAAGTGTTGCTTTGTAAAAACGCCAAAAGCAAGGATTGCGAGAAAATGGCCGATTACCTAGAACAGAGACCATCAGGCATGGACCCCGGTGGTTTGATATTGACGTTAGGCTTTATCAGGTGATTCTGATCAGACAAAACTTAAAAGAAATACCAATTTTTGATGAGGATTTAACGAAACCCTCAGGTAACGTTATCAGTTTGAATTGGGCGGGTTTATATAGGAGAAGTCCCGCAAATATCATTAAAAACTGGATTAACGAACATCAGTGTGTTAATCTCTCGCCATAGGTGATTAATTAGATTGAATTCATTCAATATGTAGGCCTAATTATAAGGAATATGATTAAAAATGATTACCCTTTTTAATTTCTTATGTTAGATAAGATCTAGAAACGATAGACGCAATAACACATACATATATGAAGCTACATATTCCTGTTATTAATAATCCAATCCCGCACAATGACGGCAAGTTGTTGTTGTTGTTGTTGTTGTTGTTGTTGTTGCTGCTGCTGCTGCTGCTGCTGTTGTTGTTGTTGTTGTTGTTGTTGTTGTTGTTGTTGTTGTTGTCGTCGTCGTCGTCGTCGTCGTCGTCGTCGTCGTCGTCGTCGTCGTCGTCGTCGTCTTGTTTTTTTTCTGTGTTTTTTATTTGTTTTCTTAAAGACTTTTGAACCCTTGGAAGGAAGAAATTTCTCATTAAAAACATTTGATTATTTTGAACCATCGTGGAATGATTTCAATCGTTTCTCTTTTATAGCTGAAAAAGAAATAATGGTTTTGATTGCTCGATAAGGGTCCAGGTAAAGAGACTAAGTTACCTCATTACCAAACGACAAAAAAATAAACTGATTCAAATTCAAAGAAGTTGCAGACAACAATATCAAGCGAGTGAAATTTAACATTTCATGGTCTTTATGGGTAGAAAATATTGTAGAAATGAAGAAATTGCTTGTCACAAGCAATTTCTTCATTTTCCACAATGTTTCCCAATCCATTTGCTTTAGGAGAGTCAAAAAGAGCCACTGTGTGGTAATGGGTTACCGGTTACAAGCCTTGTGGGGATACAATCTTCATTAAATCACGAAGTCCGCCAAAACCACGCTATGCTCTCAATGTAAAACAGATTTCTTTGGGAATAAGGCTTAGATAAAGGAGAATTATCACGTTACACACCTGTGAAACTAAAATACAGTTCAACAATTCGAGAAAAATGTACACTTTGTACGTTTTGTACACTGCTTGCCACCGAGAAATACATTGACTTGTGTCAGTCTGGTTATAGAAAATCTATCTACGGAACAAATTGTTTTTGAAAAAAAATAGAATTTTCGCTGATGATAAAATAAGCAAAATATATTTTCTTCTCTTGGTACCCTCTTTTAGTGTTGCAATGCGGTAAATAAAACATGGCCCTAGTTAGATAGCCTTGATTTAGGCCAAATATTGGTGCATTTATTTCCCCCACTTTGATATCTCTATATAACAGACTGACAAAAGTCGACACTTTTCACTTTCTCGGGAAGTATTCTCACCAAAGATTAGAAAGTATCACCAAAACAAAAATGGCGCTATCTTGTTCCACACGTGTGAATGTGAAATTTGGGGTTGTGGTGTGATTTAAGAATTAGATGTAATTAGTTTATTTACAGAGGATGTGTTTTTGTTACAAGATTTTTCTCACGTGTACCCGCAATAATATGAATAGGCTACATGATAAACAATATTTCATTGGTTCGTATTTTCCAATCCGGAAGCACAAATGCATACGAATAGTTTTGATTGTGGTCAACCTGTGCGATCTGTTCCGATTATCAGCCAAGATTTGTGTGTAAGGTTGATCCTAAAAACTGCGTATACCCGTTGTAATTTAATTATAGACCCTAACAACCGTGTTACTTATCTTTGTCTTCTTTTCTATAATTATTTTACAATACAGTTTGTGTCAATACTGCTTAATGCTAGTGTGATTGCGGAAGTTGGGACTTTGTGTAAACGATGCTATTTGACCCAACGTTGGTTAATTTGAATCAATATAAAATGAATCAGATGCCCTAAAGCTTGCTTTCGTATTTCCTAATGTATACTTTAATAATATCCGAGAGTTGAAATTCTCCTAGACTGAAACCTAGTGGATTCGAACCCCATCGAGAGTCAATGTTTATTATGTAAAGGCCTGATCAGATACATAATTCCGCGTCCAAATCACGGTCTGAGCACGGCCAAAAATGGTCATTTGTGTAGTTTATTTTTGGACGCGACGTGGACGCGACACGGACACGGTATTGCATGTGACCTTCCTTTGATTAAAATTGTTATTGCTGACTGCCGCATTGTGTTTCCTTTAGTCATATCCATTGAAATGATAAGGATGTATTAACCCTTTCCCAAATTGCAAAATGTCAAATGGGTATAATCAAAAGCTGCTGCAGACAACAAAGTACATGCTGTAAAAGATTGGATTTATTTGTAGTATAGCATGGAAAAAAACTTGATACAAAATGAGAAAATGCTAATTATAACTTTCTCCTTTTGCCTCAATCTTTTCCCTGACCATTTCTATTTAAGATGCCAAAACTAGGTCTTGTGTGGGAAAGGGTTAAAGTGTTTCATTCTTCGCTCTGCTACCTGTTTCTATAGAAGCTATAGACGCACCTCGCAGTCTTCTAAAGTTAATGGATATGTTTCGCTCGAGTTCATCAAGTTATAGCAAATGCCCCATTAATGTAAACATTGCTTGAGAATTTGATGGATTGTAGTCTGTATGTTTTGCCTCTTAGTAATGTATTCTTGATCTATTTACAGTGCAATGGTGTTAGTTCTTAATTTGATTGTCTACAAATACATTCCCTTCAGACATAATATATTTTTTGACAATGTTTAAATGGTTCTATTTGTGTATTTTGACGACCCCTCTAAAAAGTGCCGATTGCATGCCTATTTAGCATTCTAACCCTCAATTTGAAGTTTATTTCGGATAGAGTATATCATACGGCCTCTATCTAATACGTATATACTGGTGTAATACGTAATTTGACTTTTAAGAATCGAGGTTATTCATACCTCGTCCCAGAAGTGAACTGGGTGCATGTTTTCAAGAATACCTCCTGTCAGATTTTCCATCGTGAGAACGTTTCTGGAACCCCGGTGAAAAATGAAGATCTGACATTATCTAAGTTATATCTAGTAAAATGTTCATATAAATATGATCACATGGATCATTTCAACTGAAGAAATAATCAACTTCCTCTATGATTCACATTGATATAAGATGTGTTGCGTCATGGAAATACAGCGAATTGAAATTTCGCAAATTAAATTTTTGAAAGAAATAGCAGCTGTAAATAGTCGTATTGTTCCGATGTCTTTTCTTATACGATAAGCCTTATTGGCAAGCTTGTCATGTCTATATCGTACAATGTATACGCTGTTTTTAGATTTGAAACTTTATATGCTATTGGTGTTTGGTATTTGATTTAATTTAAGGTAGAATAGCCGTAATGTGGCCAATTTGAGATTCACTAAACATCGATTTTTTTTATTTATCTATCTATTTATTTATTTTTTTATTTATTTTTTGAGTGGCGTCGTTACGCATCCGAACTTACTCGGGCGCGGTCGTAAATATTCGGCGGTGGAAAGTTCAACAGCCGAATGTTTTCGACGTCGCTCGAATAATTCCGACGTCGCTGGAATCTAACTAGGGGTGAATTACCTTAAGCAACACTCGTGTCCGTTAACCGAATAAAACATCGTATTGGACAAAACAGAATTTGACTTCTCTGTACTTCTACATTTAACCCTTTCACAAACAGTATATATATATAAATCGTTCCAAATTAAAAACCGTTTCAGGCGACAAATTGGGTGCGAAAAAGAAATGATATGTGCACGATATATCCAAGAAATTAATGAGACAAAAGGAGAAAATGCTGATTATCAGCATTTTCATCTTTTGTCTCAAAATTTCCCTAATCTGTTCATCGTTACAACCTCGGCTTGTTTGGGAAAGGGTTAAATAAACTGAGTGCAGTGTTTTTCAAGAATAGTTCCTATCAGATTTTTCTGGAATCCCGGTGAAAAATGAAGATCTGACATTATCTAGTTATATCCTGTACAATATTCGTATAAATATGATCACATGGAGAATTTCAACTGAAAAAAAATCTTGAGATTTTTGCGTTGCTTCATAGGAAGCAGTCTTTTTCGGAATTTCGCAACCAGTAGATATAATTTCGAAATTCAAGACGTAACGTCAAAAGTTGCGGACCAAGCCAAAATTGGCTATGCACTTCTGTTTAAAACCGCATATTTTTTATTTTTATTTGAGAAACACACATGTATTTGGTATCATATAAAAGATATTGAATTGTAATTTATTAATATATGTCGAATTTCAACATTGTTTGAATACAGACAATTTGATAAACAAAATAAATAAACTCTGACGCAGAAAATGACGTCGTCACGTGTAACAGAAATTACCAAACAAACTCGCGAGAATCCCAATAGAATAAAAAGTAAGACTTTTTAAAGCGCACAAACTTTGGCAAATTACGTCAGTGATGTCACAGAAGATATAGCGTAAATCTTACGGCAGTTGGATGGTGTAAACAAACTGTGGAGGAATGGAAAGAAAGAGATAAGTAGCGTCACGCTGTTAAAAAAACGTCATTTTTTCGGTATGTCTAATTTTTAAATCTAATTTATTTTTCCAATAGCGATTAGAAATCAATATAAAAAATTTTGGGACATACATCTGAGCTCTAGTTTTTGTACTTAATTTTTTGTCTTGATTGGAGTTGAAGAAAATCATTATTTTATTGTGTTTGTAGCGTCTTAAAAATGTCACATTTTCACTAAAACGGTCCCAAATGCAAGGGTGATTTTTTCATATTTAGCTTTTTTTCTAAGAAAATCAAAATATTTTGAATTTGAATTGATTTTCGACATACATCTCGGATAAAATTGGAAAAAATAAATGTATTTGTCAATATCTCTTCAACTAGCAAAGATATAGAGTGTGATGTAGCGTCTTAAAAATGTCACAAAAACGCGTTTTTGACGATTTGACGTCATGTTGATTTTTTCGGTATGTCTAATTTTTAAATCTAATTTATTTTTCCAATAGCGATTAGAAATCAATATAAAAAATTTTGGGACATACATCTGAGCTCTAGTTTTTGTACTTAATTTTTTGTCTTGATTGGAGTTGAAGAAAATCATTATTTTATTGTGTTTGTAGCGTCTTAAAAATGTCACATTTTCACTAAAACGGTCCCAAATGCAAGGGTGATTTTTTCATATTTAGCTTTTTTTTCTAAGAAAATCAAAATATTTTGAATTTGAATTGATTTTCGACATACATCTCGGATGAAATTGGAAAAAATAAATGCATTTGTCAATATCTCTTCAACTAGCAAAGATATAGAGTGTGATGTAGCGTCTTAAAAATGTCACAAAAACGCGTTTTTGACGATTTGACGTCATGTTGATTTTTTCGGTATGTCTAATTTTTAAATCTAATTTATTTTTCCAATAGCGATTAGAAATCAATATAAAAAAAATTTGGGACATACATCTGAGCTCTAGTTTTTGTACTTAATTTTTTGTCTTGATTGGAGTTGAAGAAAATCATTATTTCATTGCGTTTGTAGCGTCTTAAAAATGTCACATTTTTACCAAAAACGGTCCAGAATGCAAGGGTGATTTTTTCACATATAGCTTTTTTCCTATAAAAATTAAAATATTTTGAATTTGAATTGATTTTCGTCATACATCTCGGGTGAAATTTGAAAAAATAAATGCATTTGTCAATATCTCTTCAACTAGCGAAGATATAGAGTGTGATGTAGCGTCTTAAAAATGTCACAAAAACGCGTTTTTGACGATTTGACGTCATGTTGATTTGGGAACTATTCATGGCGTTTTACGACCATGTATCGATGCTTTAGATCGACTTGTTTTATCGTTGTTTGTTTGACTATCTTGTTATTTGTGGTCTACGCAACTTAAAGTTAAAATTTGAGACCCGTAACAGAAAAAAAAGAAAGGAGGAAAAGCATTGAAAAGGGCATCAGAAAATGTTGAGATGATAGAAGACAATTTTTAAGTAAAGTATTTCATTGATTTCATTTAATATGTTGCCGCATTAATTTCTGATCTCAGAGTTTCATTTTTTACATATAATGCATTGTTTGTTGACCCCTATTAAATGAATATTCTATCGTTTGTCTCTTAACGAGTAAACTTGAAGAATATAAATTTAGTAAGTATTTTCATATAATAATATTGTTTTACCATTTGTGCAAACAGAAATATTTCAATAATAAAAATATGCATACTTGACAAGTTAAATTTAGCGTATGAAACGGCTCCATTTCTCACACAGGTGTAAAATATTCATTTTCAATATTCATAAGAGCTTGATTTTCAATAGGCCCCCTTCATACGAAATTATTCTGTTGTTTATTTATTGATAGTTGAGATTATTAATTTTGCACGGTGCTATTTTATTTTATGCATGTATTGGTATTATTGTGAAAATGTTTTTTTTGGCCAGAGGTAAAGGACGTGCCGAAATGCCGATGGATTGAGTTGAGTTGGTAAAACATTGATAATTTGTCATTTCTCATGTTTTGGGGAAAGTTATAACTGTCTTTTCAACTTCGCGTAACGTTAACGTCGGAAAACGGACGATATGCGTGTTACAACGTTGGTCCGCAACTTTTGACGTTACGTCCATTGAGTTTTTGATATTCGCCCATTGCTTTTAAATTAAAAACGTCAAATTAACGCACGGGATGACTATTTTTATTCTTTTCCTGCAATATATTGTAGGTCCATATCCATTGTGTTGTCAAAAGTAATCACTTGCTGGTTAATAGGTTCAGAATAAGCATCCGGTGTATAGTCAAATCGAGTTAAACAGAAAAGCAAGTACGAAATCATTTTTTTAGAAACTCGGGAAATTTCCCGTTTTCAAAACAAAGTACGCGGTAACATTTTAATCCATTTTATGTTCGAATAACTGCAACTGTTACTGCTTAGAATTCTCATGTTTTTCCTATGTTTAAAGAAGAACTAAATTATTTGGCCTGTGTATTTTGCGTTCATTTATGTATAGGCTACAAATGAACGGAACATTTAAAACAGATGTTTATAAATTTAGCCAAGACATATTAAATGTAACTATAAACCATCATTTTGCTTGAGATCAAACAATTGAGCCTGAATCTAGTAAAAAAAAAAGTGTCGTAAGGCATCTGAGAAAAACATGAATCCAGATCAACACTTGCATATACACTGTCTGATCAGGACCCATGTTATTCTCTAATAAATTCTTCGTTACCTGTACTGTGTAGTAACTTAAAGATAAAAAAACGGATCCTTATTGAACTGCATTTGACCACACATTGATCAGGAAACTCAATTTTCTAAAATGCTGTAAGGACCCTTTTCCAGACTCCGGCTCAAATATTTTTGTCTAATTCCAGGTAAATTCTCCCAACATGATGTCGATGGCGCGTGCGATATGACGTCATTAAGCGGAGAGGTAATCAGCGGCCCTCGTGGTTTGAGGGCTTATCGCTAAATGATCAGGGTGTTGACTACCGGCAGATATCAAAGGCTACATGGGGCTAACAGCCTAATGCTAATCAACGTCGAACAAACAGGTACCTCGACTAGAGAGGAGAGGGACAGCTACTGATCGAAATAACAGTCGGATAGAGCACATTTCTATATTTATCTTTACCCACATGAACTGCTGTTTGACCGAACGGATAACAGTTTAGAGCGCAATTGGTTAGAATCAGGCTGCAAACATACGATTCCCAGAAAAAACATTAATGTTCTTTGAATTTAAATAAAATGAGGATATAAAAATACTGTAGAATATAATTTGGGGAAACGATAACAGGTAAATCAATTTGTTACAATGCCGAAAAGGACGGATCGCTTCTGTGTACCGCTGAAAGCACGTGTGATAGGTAGAGGCGAACTTCTTACATTTGATGATTATTCATTCAGACAGAGGTTATTTCCAGTGAACAGCGAAACAAGGATTAAGTGGTATGAAGATTCACGAGAAAATAGTTCATTGGTCGTCTGGAATATTTAACGGTGTATTCATGCGCGGTAGACTGACGTTTATTCTTCAAAACGACATGTTCAAGGAGCATTAAGATTATTTTCTGTTTAGATTTTTATCACCTCTGAGTGGCTACCTGTTAAAGAAGGAAATACAAAACGTGCGAAAAATGGCTGGAAGTAATAAGTTAATGAAGGAAATAACGGACCAATTTCTACACTGTAAGATTTGTTATGAGCCGTATAAAGAACCAAAAACACTTGTTTGTCTTCACACTTTCTGCACAGATTGTCTGCAAAAACACTTAGATTCGGATAACAGTCGGAGTTCACGTTTTCTGTTATACACGAGATACATTACCTGTCCTCTATGTCGCACGAAGACCGAGATACCGACAGGTGGCGTGCGACGTCTGCCTGACAACTTCCTAGTCTCCAGTCTAACAGACGTACTGGATCGACGGCGGGTCGGGAAAGGACCGGCGTGTGAAATATGTCCCGGGGATCGACACAGACTCAATAACAGTGCCAGTCATAAATGTCTGGATTGTGCGAAGTTTCTGTGTAAATCGTGTGTGGAGCTACATATGACGACCAGGGTCACCCAACAACATAGTCTCATCGACATTGAGGGGGAGAAGGATATCGAGTGTAAGAAACACCCGGAAGAAATCGTGCGATATTTTTGTGAACCGTGTGAAGAGTGCATCTGTGTCGTCTGCACTTTTCAAGAACATCGGGATCATGAAATTTGTTCATTCAATGATGGATTCGCTAAATACAAGTCCGGATTGGACGGTTTGTTAAATCAATGTAAAGATAGATTAATCGAGGTCCAGGATAGAGTGTCGGTAATAAATAAATATGAAACGACTTTAAAAGACACACGTGAAAGTATACGAGATTTGGCCATAAGTTACATTGCACAAGTACGAGCAACAGAACGACAACTCATGCAAAAAGTGGAAGAGGATTTCGGGGCCAAAGTTCAGGGATTTTTACAAAATAAAGAATGGTTAGTTGAAAATCAGGACGCCCTACAAACAACGTGTAACCTCGCCGAGATCATAATGAACGATCGTGGTATAGAGATGTTATTACTGAAAAAGGAATTACAAAGTAAGTTATCTACACTGCTCGAACCTGGCCTGCCCTCTGTGCCAGAAACATTGACGCACGAACTCAAATTCATCCCCGGGGATGTAAAACTAGGCTATATATCTCTCAACCCAGAGGAAGATTTACAATCACAAGAATCGGAAATCACAAAAGGAAAACATGGTATACATGACGAAAACGACGACCGTCCGTCTAAACGTCCGTGTGTGACGAGAGAGGCTCAAACCACAGACAGCTTGAACTCCTCTCCTATATCCTCAAAGATCAGCTTTGATTATCCTGAAACGAGTGGGGAAGCCCCCCGCGGGACCAAGTCGGTAAATGGAATGTCGAGTGATAACGAGAAAATACAATGTAATGGATATATCACAAAAACAGATGTTAGTGTTAATACAATGTGTTCTATGCAGGATTCTAAATCACCTTTATTTGAAGACGAGTCGAAATCTCAAGAAAGTGTCTGCGTAAAATGTTGTGCTGAACTGAAAAAGGGACATTCTCTCGGGTCACTTCCGGTCATTGACGGTAATGCGCCGGAAATACAAGACATTATAATTACAAACGACGGGAGCAGTAATGGGCGACGTCGACGTCGCAGTTTGATAAAAAGTCGACGTGTGCAGACTGATCTGTCTATGTCTCACTCGACTGAAAGCATCGAGGAAGCTTGTTCACCGTTACGAATGTCAAGCCAAGAAAGTTTAAACAATTCATTCAAACTGTCCTCTAATCAGAATCTATTAGCGTCAGTATCAGAGTGTACGTTAACGCGGAGTATTGGCGTAGACCCGATACAGATGAGCGTGTTTTCCGTGTCGTCGTCAGTTATAACACGTAGTAAGGGAGTCAACACGACAGAGAATGTGAAAGTTGTGGGCGATACCCGGTCAATCAAGACAAACACGTTACCAGCCAATACATCTGATACAGCCACAATGACTACCCCGAGCTGCAAGACGTCCGATACACAGACTATAGATAAGATCACTACAAACAAATTAATTGGAACTGATTATACGGGACAGCGTAACAAGCGTACATCTACACCAATTATCGTTACAATGGAGTCGGGCACCTGCATGCCGTCCATCACTCACGAGAACAAGGTCACGTGGACAGAGGCTGTACAGACCACGGAGAGATCCATCTGTACGGAGAGTAACGAGATGGTGGAGGCCGGAACAGAGACCGTGTCGCCTGTAGTGTGTGACAAGGGTGTAGGTGTACAACCGGAAGTGAAAACTGTCGAGATTAATACAGACCCCGTCAATATTGTAGATGGCGCGACGGGCGAAAAGGAGAGGAAGCCAAAATCGAAG
Organism: Fragum sueziense; assembly: GCA_963680895.1. Classification (NCBI taxonomy): domain Eukaryota; kingdom Metazoa; phylum Mollusca; class Bivalvia; order Cardiida; family Cardiidae; genus Fragum; species Fragum sueziense. The sequence continues at coordinate 7,440,484 of OY804595.1, read as the reverse complement.
GATAAGGAGAAAAAAGAAAAGGATAAGACGTTAGAAAAGAAGAAACGCGACAAGGATAAGAAGGAGAGAAAGGAGAAGAAGAAATACCGTGATTGTTGTACGGAGACAGATCCTGTAATACGTAGTGACAAGGAGACAGGGACGGCACGTGTACAGTTGAAGGAATCGTGGACGGCCACGGTGTCACCGCAGCTAGTAAACACCGGTGTGACACCAGCACGTCCCGCGACACGCAGTATGTCTACCGTCACAGACGTTGTTACGTTAATGGACCAGGGTACACATACAGATCAACATGTATATCAGGATAGCGCTACAGAGACGTTCGTCACAGTGTGTGACGGCGAGACAGTGACGGAACAGGTGGGTGTGCATGACGCAGAGACAAGTGTAGACGTCTTCTCGGAAAACGCGGAAACGTTGACGGAAACGTGTCACGTAATTGATAAACAATGTGCGACAGACGAGGAGTGGTATGGTGATAATGACGTCATTGTAGCGACGTGTGACGTTTGTAATGAAACACGAGTTTTGATTGACTGTGCGACGTCACCTATCGAACGTGAGGACTTTGTAAATACTAAATTCAAGTTTGACAAGGTTGATAACCATACACAGACATCGCCTATCATGTTATTACACAAACTTGTTTCGACCTCTTTCGATTTAGACGATGAAAGTGATGGATTTAAAGGATTAACATGTAGTGACGCGGCGACATCGACGGAAAACTTACCGTATATCGGCCTTCTGAGCGACACAGATTGTGACGAGTTAATACTTGTTCCCGAGGTGGCTATCGACGTGATCGGATCTGATTTAGAGTATGAGAAACTGATGCGAGAGTCATTTCCGGTTCCGGTATGTGAGTCTAGCGCACAAACAATTGTTTCGGCTGCGTCATTAAACATTGACGCGGTGGTCGCTGCTGAGGCCGAGTACGGATTGGACATGATTAAACCCACCAGTGACCAACTTGTTACAATCGGAGTAAATACGGAACAGAAACTAACGTTCGAGAAGGAGACAAGTACTCCCACCCATCACTATATAACACGGGCTACAACGACAGCGCACCTGGAGAAGATTGACAAAGCTACAAGTACGGAGTCGTATGTACGAGCCATGCAAGATGCTTTAATGTCGCCGGCAACTGAACGGTCCGCAAAATTTTATAAAATACCGAAAAAGGATGTGAGTGTAGAAACAGATTCGACGCTTCTAGATGAGAAAATGATTGCGTGTATAAATAAGTTAAAAACTGTATCTGAGCGACTGAACAGTCCCACAAACCGGTCACCGCCAGAAGGGGTGCCTTGGAACAAGACCAAGGACGAGAAGGGAACGAACCCCGAGGAACTGATCAAGGAGCTCGAGAAAATATCCGAACAGGAGAGGAAGAAGGCAGTGCTAGACCTTGTGGCTAAATCACAAGCCATAGCTCGTCCTAAAGAAACTAAGACTGACAATAATGCTGTCGTACGTAGAAAAGCACAGCCTATCACTACACTCAAGGCGAAATATCCTGAAAAGACAGACAAACAAGAAACGAATGAAAAAGTTCCACAAGCCGTTTCTAAACTGGAGCCGATGATTCAAAATGGCATTCAGACGCCTAGACAGAATGGTAAAAATGGAAATGGTAACGGTGCGAGTCCAGCTCCAGTACAGAGAAAGGTAGCACCTAATTCACGTAGAAATAATTCAGCGCCGGGGCGTATCGCTACAGTACCAAACCCAATACTCAGGAAAGGGTCGCCAAAAACTGTACCAGCGGTGAGCCCTAAACCAACACGAGCAGCGGCACAAAGCCCTACACTGCCGACTTCTAAACAAGATATTAGTGGACCAGATTTTTATTCAACTGTACCAAAAACGAGACACCCAAAGCATGGTTTACAGAGTATATCGGAATCAAGACCTTCGTCTGTCGGCTCGGAGGTCTCGTCCACATCCTATAGATCAGCGGTCTCGGAACAAAGTTCTACCTCGTCTACCGACATCCTCGACTTCTCGTCACTAAAGATCACGGTCCCACCTCGTGATCCCTCTGTCTCACCATTACCCCCGCGTCACGCTCTCAAACCGGTCTACAACGCCACAGTGTCCGCGACTTCGAAACCCACAACAACCGGAGCCGAGGGCAGAAAACCTCGAACCCAATCAAAAACAACAATGGAGGTCATACCTGCTATTGAGTTCCAACCGGATATACGAGAACGAACCGGAAGTACTTCTTCGGACCAAACCGATCTCGAACCTTCCACAGAAAAGAAAGGTTTGATGCGGAAACTTTTCGGGTCTAAGAAGAAGAAGGGCGAGAAACGCAACGCTTCTCCTAGTAAATCACCCAAGCCTGGTCGAAAATCCTTGGAGACGCCGAACCCTCAACCAAAATCTGCCGAGGATGCCAAGGACAAGCCCAAGGAGAAGCCCAAACCTTTCGTGTACATGCGCTCTAGGATATTCTCCATCGAGCAAAAGGACGACGACAAATACACAAAACCTATCGTGAACAAATATTGTGTGAACGAAGACGAAAAACCGCCAGTATTTGACTTTGCTGCTACGTTTGCGAAGAAAAAGTAGAAGACATTGGCTGTGTTACTGTGATACGTAAGGTTTATTTATTTATTCTTAACCCTTTCCGAAACGAGACCTGGTTTTGACGTTCCTAATGAAAACGACTTGGGAAAACATTGATTCAAATGAAGAAACTGCTGATAACCAGCAGTTTCTCCTTTTGGCTCAATATTTTCTGTGCTATATATTATGCACAAATCCTACCTTTATAAACATGACTCTGCAGCAACTTTCAAATTAGAATGTCCTATAGTTTTGTCGTTTGGGAAAGGGTTAACTAATTATATGCTGAAATAAAATAGACAGGTTGTATAGAATAAAATCAGTCATCACATAGTGCAGTCTGGTCGTGTTCTATACCACCTGTCGCAATTTTCGGTTACCTAATTATCACTTAAACATTTTCTATAAACGTAAAATGTCTTAAAACTACGCGAAAATGAACGCAACGATAAATAAAAAGCAAACGCTTATAGATACCTCAGATCCTATTTTGTCTGCAATTCCTTTTGATTATTCTAGATTCATGTTTAGTAAACTGAAATTAAGAACATATTTATCTTGGGACATGCTCGAAAACGTCAAAATTACAGCATATTCAACTTTTTTTAACATTTTCGACTGTAACCTACATTATACAGCACATTTAAAATCTTTTGGAATGTATGAGATAGATAATTTTGTATTTATCATTTTTTTTGTTAAAATATATAGCGGAATATTTATGTAGATCTAGAGAAATACTGACTTACATCATGAATAAACAAAAATAATTCTTAAAATGCATGTAACTTTAACACGTTAGTTTTTGTAAATACGACTCGTCACACAAGAAGGGACATTATGTTTCAGCCAATGATATAAGATCATCATCGATAACTAAATATAGTCGCTTTTCACACACAAAACTCGTAACTGCAGCTTGTTTTAAGCTGCAGTTACGAGTTTTTTGTTGAGAAGCAGCGATATTGTCAGTTGAGTGGCGTTGAATTAATTACATCTACAAAAAGAGCAAAACAGTTTCGACCTTGTTCAAACTGCACAGTTCGCTTCGTATGAACACAATCGATATAAATCCCGTTTCCAAGTAGGTTACTTTTTGAGTGACGGGTCGTATATATCTACCTGGCTATGATTTTTTCTGTGGTATAATTAAGGTTTTTATGTGGGAGTCACATAAATATTACAGGAAAATCTCCTAGCTTTCTTGTCTTTAGGCTCACACAAAAATGTAACTCATTGCCAACATATAGAAAGGAGCCATGATCTGGAAAAGGGACCTTTATAGCATTTTGAGACTACAACGTTTCGAGATCAGCCTGCGGTAAAATGCAGTCTTATTTTGATCCATGCTGCTCTCTTACAGTTGCTATAGTGTACGAATGAATTATTTGAGAACAGCATGGGTCCTGATCAGACTGTGCATATGCACAGGCTGATCTGGATCCAGATTGTTTTCAAATACAATAAGGGACTTTTTTCAGATTCTGGCTCAAATATTATAGAAACAAGATATGAAATATGAACATCTCTGATATATGAGACAACTATGAATCCAGATCAGCCTGTGTGTACACACGTTCTGATCGGCATGCGCGTTGCTCTTTTAAGCTTACGTACACCTTTTTACATTTTCCGTTACAACGGAAATGGACGAGCGTATCCGGATTTTTAAAATGCGGATAACCTCGCCAATCTTCGTTGCCACGTATGCCAGCGAAGTTACACGAAATGTATGTTGTGTAATGATAGGTGGAAAAACATAACGTAATGATTGATTAAGTTTTAAAGTAAAAAAAAATGCTTTTATCCAGATAATAACACGCAGGTTGATCAAGATCCATGTAGGTCTCAAATGTTATATGATTATAGTCGGTGTGAATGCAAAACCTTGTATGTCGATTTTTAGAATTTTCAAAGTAAGACCTTGTAGATCTATGTCCAGTTAAGACAATGCTTTCTATGTTTGACTTAACAGTATAAATGACACATATGTGGAAAACATGTCCGAATTTCAAGTAAAACCTTTCAGTTTCGGAAAAGTAATAAATTTGTCCTACAATGAGATACGAGGTTTTGCATGGACACCGACGATAAGGCCTTTTCTGATCCTGGTTTGATTAAACATGTATTCACAAATATGATAATTAATCCTTAGTCTGTATCATTTTGTCTAATGTTTTGGAAATGTTTGTATCATCATTTAATCATTTCTCAAACAACAAAATTTTAGGTTGATTCGCTTAAAAAAACTGCCACAAATGACAGAATGGGTTTTATTAAAGAAAGTATTTGTGTTAAATATGGCCCATTAAATATTGAGACAAAAGGATACAAAAGGAGAAACTGCTTTTTATCAGCAGTTTCTTCTTTTGTTTCAATGTTTGCCAAAGCCTTGTCTATTAGGGGCGTCAGAACCAGGTCTTGTTTGGGAAAGGGTTAAGGAAGACTTGCAACAAGTACAAAATGTCGATCTGTATGAAGGAAATGCTATATCGTCGCTTTTCAACGGAAACCTCGTAACTGCAGCTTGTTATAAGCTGCAGTTACGATGTTTTCAATGAAAAGCAGCGATATTTAGGCGAAACAGCGACCTTGTCAGATTACCAATAAAATACACTCTGATCAGGATCGATAGCAGCGGCTTTTATCACATTCAGCATATTATCGCATGATGGAACTGGTCGGCAAGACAGGATGGACAAGGAATTTTGTATCTGACTTTTATCTCTTTCCCAAACAAGACCTGTTTTTCACAATCCCTTATGAAAAGGGCTTTGGAAAACATTGGGACAAAAGAAGAAAATGATAATGATTTATTGTCTCCGTTTTCCTCAATGTTTACTGTATTACATTATTCGCATGTGAGATCTCACACCTTAGTAACATCAATTTTATCTTCTGTAGGAACTTTTCAAATCGGACTATCCTTACATTTTGCAGTCTGGGAAAGCAACCCTTTCCCAAACAAGACCTGGTTTTGACGTCCCTGATAGAAAAGGCTTGGGAAAACATTGAGACAAAAGAAGAAACTGATGATAACCAGCAGTTTCTTCTTTTGTCTCAATGTTTTCTAAGCTATATCAAACATAAATTTAATCATAATTAACATCCATTTTGCTGTCTTCAGCAGCTTTTGAATTGGGCCACCCTGAATATTCGTCGTTCAGGAAAGGATTACTTAGTAAGCATCGCGAGTCACTATTCTATTATTAGAGAAACTGGCTTGACTCCAAATCATTTCTTTCACTGTTTCTACTTAGCTTTCATAAATTGTTAATTACATGCAAAACTTTCACACGCAAATTTTTTAGATCAGTCCAAATTGAAAACCTTTTAAAAACGCCGACATAATAAATAGACCAAAATAAGAAACTGTTCACTCAAATTATAACAAAGAAAGTATTGATAGGAAAGATTGAAATGTTGTTTTTTTTTTTTTTTTTCTTCTTCTGTTTCTTTCAATGTTGTAATACCGTTGGTGTTATGTACTGCTAAACCAAGGCTTGGTTAGGAATGCGTTAATCATTGTTAAGATTTATCATTCAAAACCATTTGCATTAATTCTATTTTGGAATCCTCTTATTTTTATATGGTATACATAATTCTGTGTATCTTTAGTATTGTCCAGCAAGGTTAACCCGGGACAACTTAATTTACGTGCGCAAAGTCCGTTAGTTGAGCGTCTTAACAAAACAAAGGCGAAGTGGGGTCATTACATATGCAGATGTCCCGGGTTAATCTTGCTGGACAATATATGTACTTATGTACTTATATTTATAAAATCTCAAACAAATAACATTATACATGTGTGTTTAGAACCAATGGTTTATACAGAACATTACTTTCGATCGACCACATTATTTGCAATACTTTTACCAAACTCTATTCTGTTAGCAATTCTGGCAGAACTCCAAATCATTTCTTTCATTGTTTCTACTTATCGTAAATGAATCGTTAATTGATAGTTAATTAATTACCACTCGGGTTGAATCTCAGATCCATTGTTTAAAGTGGTTCCGCAGTTTCTGCCTAACTTAATTGTTTGCCCATTTATATTGCTCATTTACCTTTATCTTTATCTTTCTTTCAATTTTAATTCCGAATCTGTTCACTTTTCCTTTCAAAAACAAGCCGCAGTTCTTACGTATCTAATCAAGAAACCAATGATTTTGATCCGCGGTATTCCAAGAGAGTTATAGCAATTTCCAACACGGTATACATTTGAAAATTTCCAATCTTTAAGCCTTTGCAGACAACAAGAAATATGTTTTAATGATATGGTAGATATGTTCAATGAAGTACGAGAAAAGATTGAAACAAAAGAAGAAATGCTGGTTACCAGCATTTTCTTCTTTTGATTCAATATTTTCCATGGCCATTTCCACAAGCGACGTCGATTTTGTCTTCTTCGGAAAAGGATAAAGTATGATGCTGACTAATTTTCGCCAGAAAAACCAGTACATGTACTTGAAACGATGTTTTGTAAATGTCTCATGTTTATTTATGTATGTTTGAGCAGGAAATAGCCTTTTTCGTTCAAAGTGATAAAAAACCTGTACGGTCACTTGTTCTAAATGGGAAGGAACTGTTTATTTTGATAAGATATCAATTCTGTCGGATAAATCATATTTTCTAAGAAAACATTTCTTTTTTCTTATCAAATATCTATTCCAGACAGGTGAAATATGTTTTAGATTAACAAATCTGCTTGTTGTGTTATGCTACAATTATTTGTTTAAACTCTTTGCCAAATTACAAAGTCTTTGACCGTTTTGATACCGATCCTTTTCGGACAAATGAAGAGGCCAAAAGAAAACATTTTAGTTACAGGTATTTCTAACTTCCTGCTTGAATGTTGATAGATCAGTTTACGCGTTTATTTATGAAATATCGACATGTATCTTGTCTTTTTAAACAGCATCTGATAAAAAATGTTATTGTCGACCAACCAAAGACGTTGCCCCACATTCTCTGCTTCAAACCGTTTTCAAATTGGCCAAGATTTAAGATTTTAATTTTAAGAAATGTTTTGATGTAGAATATCCATAATGTGGCCATTTTGAGATTCATAAAACATCGGGAGGGGGGAGTGGCGTCGTTACGTATCCGAACATATCCGGGCTCAGTCGTAAACATTCGGCGGTGGAAAGATCCGCCGCCGAATGTTTTCGACCGCGCCCCAATGATTCCGACGTCGCGCGAATCTCATTAGGGTTGTACTTCAAAAAAAACTTCGAGATGTTTTGTCATGTGATTCCCCGCTGTGGCTGTGGTTAACCCTTTACCAAACGACAGAATTTTAGGGTGGTCCAAATTCAAAGATGATGCAGATGAAAATTTTAAGTGATTGAAATTAAATATTCTTTTGTCTTTTGGGGTAGAAAACATTGTGGGAAATGAAGAAATTGCTTGTGACAAGCAATTTCGTCATTTCCCACGATGTTTTCCATGGTCATTATTTTTCGGGGAGTCAAAAAGAGTCAGTGTGTGGTAATGGGTTAAGTGTAGACTGCCTGAATCGTTCAGAAAAACTGCAGGCTTGCCAACTTAATGACGCTCTAAGATAAATAACGGCTTAAATAACTATAAAATTTATAAACATGGCATCAGTTTTTATTTCAATTTTGAGGTTTGATAAAGAAATAATATATCATGTTAAACGGGTACTTGGATTATTTTTTAACTGAAATGAACTTTTTGCTCTGAAAAATTAGACTTCACATTTTGACATAGTTTGATTACTTTTCATGTTGCAAATGCCATTTTTTCCTAACTTTTTTTGTGAAAATCTAATGTAATGTTTATTAACAGTTTACTGAACGACCCCATTTTATTGAATTTTCAAATAGAAGTAAAAAAAATATTGAGTTAGGGGTTAATACTGATAGTGCATGTGAGTTTAAATGATTTGTTTTATTGTTTCTATCTTGAACTCTGTCAAAATATTTAATGATAAGGTTCTTAACTAACGTGAACCCGACAATGAATTCATTTACTAACTCAAGTATTTTGTATAAGCCTTTCCCAAACAGCATTTTATCGAATGGTTCAATTTAGATGCCGCTGCAGACGTCAAAATTGGTTTTCAGAAAGATAGGATTGTTATCTACAATATAGCGCAGAAGATGTTGAGACAAATGAAGAAAATTAATGCTGAATACCAGCATTTTTTTTAATTCATTAGTTTCCCAACCATATTCTATTAGGACTTTCCAAACAAGGCCTTGCTTTGGGAAACGGTTAAAAATAAATGCTCCCTGGCAAATTTTAGCCGAACAAAGATAGGCATACATCTTTTAAAAAGATTAGGAAGTCAACGAAACCTTGCGTCACATGGTATTTCAAAATATTCAACATTAAATTGCGTTATGATATGATAAAGATTTCATATTAGTTAGTATACATGTAATTCTCTTTCATTTTTCCCTTGTTTTGATTAGTTGAAATAAGAGAGCTGATTGCAAATTACAGATGTAGTTTAATGAAATGAATATCAAAACATTAAGCATATGGTAGATACAGAGATAATATGTTCATATTTGATACATTAGCCGATTTGAGGCTTTACCCAAAAAGACTTGAAAAGAAGTAAATTCTGATAATCAGGATTTGATCCTTTTCGACAATGTGTCCTACCCATTTCAATAAAGAGTTCCGAATTGTGGAAAAGTCCCAAAACTGGAGCTACAGCTTCCTTGAACTTAAAACCGCTCAATGGAACACAATTTGAAAGTATTTCGTTAATTTAAATGGATCGTTTCATTGCTTTCACTCTCAGTTTGTTTCATTTGATGATTAGTTCTATATTCTAAAGCACCGCAACTATAGTATAACCAAGCTGAAGTTGTGCTATTTTTGAAACGTATTTAACGACCCGAAAAGTAAGTAATGTATAACCTTAGTCAGCTTAAATGATACGTTTTATTGTTTCTATCTTGAACTCTGTCAGAATATTTTATGATAAGATTTAAGAAAAAAGATGTAAACCATTTCCAAGACAACATTACTTTATAGAAGCCTTAGCCATTTTCAAGTTGTGCCGAATATACAATATAATACAGTCGACACTCGTTGTGTCGAAGTCAGAGGGGCCGTCAAATTATCTCGACATATCCAGAGTTCGACTTATCCGAAATTCTTCGGTTTCGACAAAATTGATATTTGACCGTTTTTGAAACTAATCAAGTTTGATTATTATCAAAATATAGAAAGAAAAGGAAAGGAATTGCTCGTTCGAGCAATTTCTATCCTTTTCCTACTATATTTCAATGGCTGTATTCAATTCGAAATTATTTTGTTTGAAAAAATTATGTTTATGATGAGGACGGGACCAGATTTGAACTTCGACTTAAGCGAAAATTCGACTTATCCGATGTCGACATAACAAGTGTCGACTGTATAACAATTGTCATCCAGGATCTGAAAGAAGGTCCTTCATAGCATTTGAGACGGGTTTGTGTCAAGATCAGTACATGCATATCGCTGCTTTTCAATGAAAACCTCGTAACTGCAGATTGAAACAAGCTGCAGTTACGAGGTTTTCGTTGAAGAGCGACGATTTGTGAAATGTGAACGAGTTTCGTGTATTCTCTTAAAGTAGCTACACTGGTGGTAAACTCGGCCAAAACGAAGGACGTTTTTCGCTACCACAAGGTACAGATATTTTGCGTTTAAATGCGAGTTTAAAGATCTGATTGGATAGTTTTTCTAATAACAATGAATTTGTTCTAAAATTAGACCGGATGTAGCGATATGTATTGACAAACCGTCTGTGTTGTTATAAAATCTCGTAACTACGGCTTGATCGAAGCCGTAGTTACGATATTTTATAACAACACCGACGGAATACTATGGTCGCGAAAAAACGTCCAACGCTTTGGCCGAGTTCACCACAAGTGAGCTACAGGTCATGAAAAAGCCATCGGCGAACAACACCATTCTTTATCAAACTGTGTGTACACCCAGTCTGGTGTGGAACAATGTTGGACTAAAAAGTCGTAGGGTGTCTTTTTTCCAGATGATGGCTCAAATATTACAAATACACTGTTGTATGTTATATAATTAAACACGGCGGAAATTCAAAAATTCTCATTAAATTATTTGATACTGTGTAGATTCTTTCTTCTAATTGGTTAGAACATTTGTTTTACGACAATTTTGGAAACTAGAGCAAGATCAAATAGCGTTTATCTACAGTTTCGTATTCTCCCAAAGATTTTTCTAAGGTTCTAGATCTAGCATTGACGCAAACTCAGATTTGTTGCGGAATAGTTAAAACAAGTCGCAGTTACGACATTTTCGAAACTCACATAATACTTTACGACTTTATTCTCGTTACAGTTAGTTGTTTTATTAAAACCAAACCTTCATGTAACTATTTTATCTTATCTTGTTTTCGTTCGACTCCCTGTTATCTTAAGATAAGATAAATTCGCACTTAAATCTGAAGTGTAAAGATCTGTCAATGTTGCTAGCTGTAGCGAAGAAATAAGTTTATCACGCGTCAGTTTATATGCCCTGTGTGATCTAATGTTGGTTTCTGTATTTTCTGATAAGGTAGTCTACCCATAATGAGATTCGCGTGATGTCGGAATTATTCGGGAGACGTCGAAAACATTCGGCGGTGGAACTCTCCACCGCCGAATGTTTACGACCGCGCCCGCACAAGTTCGGATACGGAACGACTTTCGAAAAACTCTGATGTTTTATGAATCTCAAAATGGCCACATTATGGGTATTCTGTCTTAAGCCAGAATCTGGAAAAGGGTCCTTATAACATCTTAGAAATAACGAATACAAGATCAGCATGTGATACAGTCCTATAAGGATGCATTCTGCTGACTTAAAGTTATGAAGAAGGTATTACAGAACAATATGGATCTGGATCAGACTGTGCGCATGGACAGGCTGGTACGGTTCCATGTTGTTCTCAAAAGCTGTTCGGCCCATCATTCCAGATATTGGCTTATTAATTTTGTACTCCATTTTATGTCAGAAATACCCCTTTCTACTCGACAGAGTATAATGATTGTTTTACAAATAATTATGAATTGAGATTTGATTTTCGCAAGCAAGACAAAGTACATGTTGCAAATACTTTTACGAGGAAATGATCCAGACAATTTTACTCTGTGTAACTCTAGCAGTTTTTTTTCTAGAACTACTGATAAGCAGTGAGTAACTGTAAATAAGCTGATGTATCATAATTTATATAGACACCGCTGTGATGTATGTAGTTGATGCATGCAGGATTTAGACGAGACATCACGAAACGTGCTTTTGATTGTTGTGGCGGTGATATCCATTATTCGCCGAAGGATAAATTACTATTTGTAGATCTTCCTTATGACAGTCAGTTAAATTCCAAATCTTCTTTATTATACAGCAAACTTTCGAAATGTTACGTGTTTGGAATAAAATTCATTCTTTACTGTAGTATGTTTCAGAAATAAATACCGGTATTAAGACATTTACTAGTAGTTTGTCTTTCTGCCAGATCTTGAAACACTAAAACAAAACAATTTAGATATTGATTCTAAATTTCGAAATGCAATAGGGTGACGACAAGAACAGCTTCACTTTATATTCACTTTATAAATAAGTTTGCTTTCGTGGAAAAATCTTTTGAAAATTTCATAAGAATTAGAAATATTTTGTATTTTCTTGTATTTTTTCCCTATCAAACATGGACTCATTTCTGGAGTTCGATCCTGGCGTCGTATTCTCCAACATGTATTTTATAAATCGATTGTCTCAAGTAAAATTACACAACAAGCCATCGGATTGGACGAGGCGTATGTCTCGGCCAATCGGATCGGTAGCTGTGTAATTTTAAAGGTTCTTTTAAATTTGAAGGGGTTAGTGAATACCGATCCTAATAGACAATCAAAATCCCGTTTCGTGATGGCTGTAAATATTTTTATGATAACTCATATTTTTATCTGTGATAAAAGTCGGGATGTATACCTCCTATATAGATAGAACCTGTTCACATAAAACTTGTAATCTCAGTGTAGATAGGTTTTCTGCGAGTGATAAAACGACGGGTGCCAGTCTATCTCTTACCAGGTACAATCGCAATATTTTGGCATTCGTCACAACTCTGCCGATTCCGTGATGTTGAGATACCGGAAACAACCGAAGTGTGTCGAATGACATTTTGGCTGATTTTTCTGAAAAAGAATCACAAATTCTTTGGAAGTAAAGATAATCCGTCATCATAAGATACGAAACATTTTATGCAAGTTTTTAAATCCGGATAATCTCGTGAATTCCCGTTGTCACTGGTAATGGTGAAATTGCAGGCGAAATTACACGAAATGATTGGTATCTTATGATGGATAGAATGCGCTTAATAGTATATAAATCTTTTCGAAAATGACGGAATCTGGCTTGGACCAAATTCTAAGCTTACGCAGATAAGATAATGAATGTTTGAAATGTCGATTTTCTAAATGTAGGGTAAAGTTTGTTTCATGAATGTCTTTTTGAAGTTGGTAAATTGTTAATGGGTGAAATATTGTTTATGGTTGAAAAGTTAGTCGTTTCGTTTTTGTTAAGACTGGTACGCATTTGAATGTTTAATATATTATGTATCTTAATTAGCATTAAGACTTATTTATATATTTATAAAAGTAGTATTTTAGATTAAAAGAAAAAAAATGATGCACTGTTTGTCTTTTGATCTTTTTGTTTATTTTAAATGGCTCAGGAAATATCCAGTGTGATACCTTCTTTTCCCTAGATTCTTAACCCTACTCCTAAGAAGAACTGGTTTAGATGCCCAAGGTACAAACGGGTTTGGAAATCAATGAGAGAAAAGAAGAAACTACTGATAGCTAGCTATATCTCCATTCCCTTCAATAATTTATATGGTATACCATACACATTTTGTATTTTTTATATCAATTAGTTTGTCGTCTGCAACCTTGTGAACTTGAACAGTCTCAATTATTGTCATTTGGTTAACGATTGCTACATATCAAGGAAGCATTACATGTGTATTGGTTAAATTTGGACGTTTTCCACACCGTTCCAATTTCTAACCGCTCCAAAATATTATCGAGAAAGGATACACCTATGCTAATGGTACTGTATGTCATCGGTTGCAGATCGAAAGTCATAACTTCAGCTTTAGCAACCATTAGTTACGATGTTTTGATCTCTCACATGCGATGCATGTAATGTACTTATACATGTATGTATTTCCTTCGGTATGTTCATTTGCATCCTGTTTGTATCTTCAATACATGATCAAAGACCTTTCGTCAAAGTTATCCAACAAAAGGAGGAAATCAGATAAAAATCATTGATATTTATTTGTTTCTATAGTAACGGTTCGGCTGATAAGCAAGACGCACGAATCCGCTACTCTTACTGATAAACCCTCGGAAATAAACAGCGTGATTGATAGGTCTACATAGCCCTTTACTACCAAACAAAATAATGTTAACCCATAACCACACAGTGACTCTTTTTGACTCCGCACAAAATTATGGCCATGGAAAACATTGTGAAAAATGAAGAAATTGCTTGTGACAAGCAATTTCTTCATTTCCCACAATGTTTTCCTTCCAAAACGATCTGGAAATTAAAAATTCAATTCATTTGAAATTTTCGTTTGCAGGATCTTTCAATTTGGACCGCCCTAAAATTTTGTCGTTTGGTAATGGGTTCACACTCGTTATGTCGAAGTTGTACGGAATGTCATTTTGACCACGAGATATCCGGAGTTCGGCTCGTCCGATTTCTGTTAAATTTCGATTTGAACAATATTCGTCCATTTTTTCGTAGGTTCATAATTTAACTATGTTAGGTAAAAGAAAGAAAGTGCTCGAAACGAGCAAATTTTCTATATTTCCTACCATGTTTCAATGGCAGTATCAACGGGTTATTAGCATTTACTCCTTTTCTCTCAATGTGCTTAAAACCGACGGTACCAGTGATGTCAAAACCAGGTTCTGGATAGAAACTGTTGTGGTAAAAAAGACATGGTGTAAAAGGGTCTATTGAGACATTGCGATGGTATTCCACCTATGAAACCCGTTACACGTCCAAGGTCATAACTTATTAACATACCAACTATCCTCAGACATTCTGATAAGTGATAAGAGGGGATTGTTGGTGGATCATTTACCACGCCCATTTAAATGTATTTTGACCTTCATCCAAACAAGGCACGAACAAGCTATATGAGACCAACATGGTTCTTGGTCAGACTGCGTGTATACGCAGGCTGATCTAGATCCATTTTGGGATCAAAAGCCATAATGTAGCATTTTCCATACATTTTCGCATTTTTCTAGGCTCTTTTGTAATCCGCACATGAAACCGGTTACACGTCCAAGGTCATAACTTATCAACATACCAACTATCCTCAGAGGTTCTGATTGGCTTGTGATAAGAAGGGAAATTGCTGATGAATGACTTATGTCACCCTTTACATAACATATTTTAACCTTCATCCAAAAGGCAAAAAAAAATTTCCTATTTTGAAAGCTTCTGTAAACGACAAAATGGGTGTTGTTAAAGATATGATTTGTGTATAGTATAGCAAAGGAAATATTAAGTTAAAAGGAGAAAATGCTGATTATCAGCATTTTTTCCTTTTGCATCAACGGTTTTCTAAGATTTTCCTATAAGGGACGTCAAAACCAGGTCTTGGTTGGGAAAGGGTTAGCCTTCATCCAAACAAAAGCATAAACAAGGTGTAGGAGACCAACATGGTTCTTGATCAGACAGCGTTTATACTCAGGCTGATCTAGATCCATGTTGGGCTCAAAACCCATGATGGACCATTTTCCAGAAAATTTTCATCATTTTCCCTGCTCGTTTGTCTGCTCTACATGATTGTCATATTGACAAACATTAAATTCATAAAAATGAGACCCGTCGTACTAAAAGGAATTGGATTGGATGGAGTTTTACGTCCCACTGAACAGCTATGATCATATGGAGACGGGACCTCGCTTTAAAGTCTCATCCGAAAGACTGGAGATGTGGGGAATCAAAGCAGCGACCCCTGTGTTTCAAGTCCAGACCATTACCACTGCACCACCTCAGTCCCTCGTACTAAATGGACCTTCTGCGTAGTACATAAAGAAAATATGTGAGTAACTGATCAGACTTGAAGATGTCGATGAACATATGATAAGATAGGAGAAACAAACTAAGATAGAGAATTGTCATTTTATTGGGGTTTTACGCCGTTTTCAACTGTTATGGTCATATCGCGGCGGCTGGAGCACCTAACCATGGATTACTAATGTTTCTCATACCAGTACTACCACAAGACCCTAATCGAGCCTCCAGATGCTCGCCCACATAGGTTCACGATATCAAACCATTGATGGGTGACATTTTATCACAGAGGGTATTTCCCGCGGTCAGTTATCGAACCTGGGACCTCTAGAGTAAGAAGCAGATCTATGCACTACCAACTACCCTAGCGCAAAAGGTTTCTGTCCTAGTCAGTCTGCAATGTTAATCCTTTACCGAGGGATGTTAGAAGGACTAAATGAACTTCGTTTGAAATTTCCTTGGACAGAAATCTTTAAGCTATGCAGGTTGGCGATTCCATACGATATTTCTCGAATGCATCTTCTATCTCGTTATTTAAGGTAGTCCACCCCTAATGAGATTTAAACGACGTCGGAAATTTTCGTACAACTCCGTAAACATTCGTTTCGTATCCGAACGTATTCGGTCGACGTCTTAAACATTCGGCGGTGGAACGTTCCACCGCCGAATATTTACGAAGTCGCCCGAATAATTCTGACGTCGCGTGAATCTCATTAGGGGTGGACAACGTTGAACAGACAAATCTCACTCGTGAGGTTCCGGGTTCTGTCCTCTGTCGCGCCAAATATCCTTTCTGATAACATTGTCTCACACTAACGCTTTGATAAACATTAAACTACGTTGGCAAGTAGCTGGAGGCTCGGTAAGAATGTTGTGATTCAGGATGTTCATGTCGTTGAAATATGACCTTGCGATTTGAAAGAGGCGTTAACACGATTCGTTCTTCAAATACAATTTTCGGTAACTCGTACTAGCCTGATACTAAGACAAGAAATGTAATGCACGAGTAAGTTCCCTTCCATGTGAACATTGAGATTCAGCCGGTGAAATGTACACTAAAAATATCTACGACATTGCAAGCTAGGCTTAAGAGTTCTTATTAGATTTATTTAACCCTTTTCCAGTGGCTTTGTCCAATTTCAAGATGTTGCAGACGACACTTTGACACATTTATGATTTTGTACGACTTTCTGGGTGAAAAATGTCGCACGGGAAATGAAGTACACGAGCAGTTTTTCACTTTCCACAATTTTCCCGACAGTAATTCCTTCGCATAAAATTTTGTTAAAATAAATGCACTGGTGGTGAACTCGGCCAAAGCGAGGGACATTTTTTCGCGATCAATGTATTCCGTCGGTGTTGTTATAAAATATCGTAACTATGGCTTTATCGAGGCCGTAGTTACGAGATTTTATGACAACACCGATAGTTTGTCAATACTAAACGGTAAACCCGTTCTGTTTTTAGAACAAGATCTTTGTCATTAGAAAAAAATATCTATAAAATCACATTTAAACGCAAAATGTCTATATCTTGTTGTAGCGAAAATTGTTTTAGTTCACCACCAGTGAATGTGTATGATATGCCTAATGATTGTATACGAATTAACAAACATGTAATTTCATGGAAAATTGTGATCCATTAAAAGGGGTCTTCTGGGAAAATGTGTGAAATTCCGCGCTGACTGACTAGGTTTTTTTGTCAGTCTATCTTATTTTTGCTTACCAAGATCTTAATCCTTGATCATTTTCTTGTGTCTATGATTGATCGTACTCCCCAACAACACACGTTTAGACTGGTGTACATTGTAAGTAGAAAGATGCTGGGAAAAAAACACAGAAATTGCTGCTGAAAATAAAAGAAGATCGTAAGGTAATTATATTGTATGGAAACAAAGAGGGAAGAGATGAAAAAGATCGCAGACCAGATAAATGTCGCGATCGCTGGAAACCAATTTTAGATAACTCGTACTAGCCTGATACCATTGCTGGACATGATAATGCAAGAGTAAGCTCCCTTTCATGAGCAAAATTGAGTTCCAGTCGTTAATTTAGGATAGTCTCTCCCTAATGAAATTCGTGCGACGTCGGAATTATTCGAACGACGTCGAAAACAGTTGGCGACCGCCGAATGTTTACGACAGCGCCCGAATAAGTTCGGATACTTAATGACGGCGCTCGAAAAAAAATCCGATGCTTACAAATCTCAGAATGGCAACATTACTATTACTGTACTATAACTGTATTTTACCTTAAGGTATCCGACCCCTCAAAGGCACCAAAGAGCCAGAGGCGAAATTTGAAAAGTGCAAATAATTCCTAAACTGTGTTACATTTCCATTCCGAACTTACAAACAAAAGCATTTTTCACGGTTTAGAATTGCGAATTAATGCATAGGCCTACTTATATGAAAATATTTGACAAAAATGTTAAAAATTACCTCCCTTGCATATGAATATAGAATAAGATAATATTTGTAAATTATTTTCTTCTTGAAGTATAATCTTGAAATCCGGCACGGTGAATCAACTTATGTGAAGTGTATTTACAAGTGTGTGAAATTTGATGAATTTCGTGTGGCTAAAAAGTGTAGATTTTTTCAGGGTCTGTAAACCTTAAGCTTACAAGACGTCAGTAGTTGACTATACAAGTAGGCCTTATATTGCGGTATTCAAGAAAAATCTCGTAACTGCAGCTGAAAAAAGCTGCAGTTACGAAGATTTTTTTGAAAAGCGATGATAATTATCTTTGTAAGTACCTTTTTTTATTTAAGTACACATGTAACTCTCTTAAACAATGAAATCCTTCAACAAACAAGTAAGTTTATGAATTTTATTAGGAAACGAAAATCCCGTCTTATTATAATTATCAAAACAAGATGCAGTTACTAGGCTTTTTTCTGAAAATCGGGGAACTGTTGTTGTTGTTTTGTCCTCTGATTCACCGGTAATTCAGCACCGTGAATAAATTCATGAACATGTTAAATGAACTCGAGTCTATTTCACAACCTCTCATATTTCTGATGATTGGAATTGTTTATACACGTATAGCCTACTGTGTGCGAGACTGCTAACATTTCTATTATGAAAGTGACAATAATTTCAAACCCTTTTCAAAATAATCACCGGTCTTGACGACTGCAATCGAAAAAAAAACATTTGAAATATTTTTTGAAAGTAGATCTACAAAATGCCAGTGACAAATCATCTTAAGGCCTGGTCACATACAGTCGACACTCGTTATGTCGACATCGGATAAGTCGAAATTACGCTTAAGTCGAAGTTAAAGTCATGTCCCGTTCTCAACATATGGATATCAAAATGTTTAATTAAAATGATTCTGAAACAAATACAGCCATTGAAATTTAGTAGGAAAAGGATAGAAATTGCTCGTCTCGAGCAATTTCTTTCCTTTGCCTACTATATTTCAATCATGGACACATACGATGCCCATGAAAAATGGTTAAATAACGTCATCGAAAAATAATCAAAACCGGATGAGTCGAACTCCGGATATGTCGATGTATTTTGACGGCCCCTCTGACTTCGACACAACGAGTGTCGACTGTACATCATTCCACGTCCTCTTCGCGGCTTGAGCACGTCTAAAACAGGAGGCTCGTGCAGTATAATTTTAGACGCGACGTGGACGCGATATGGACGTGGAATCGTATGTGACCGGGCCATTAGGTGTAATGAACCGGAATGGACCAGGTGATTTTATGCATATTGGCGTTGGTTTGATGCACACAATATAAAGACTCGAAAAAGACATGGAATATTAAGAAATTGTTTTCTTCATTTTGGAGAATTGCTTCTTCTTCGTAGTTTTCTTAATTCTTAACCATTTGAATTCGATTTGAACCAGAGAATGTAGGAAAACGTCCGGAATGAGCATGATGTGCAAGTTTTGTCTTGACCCATGAACCTCAAGAACCATGTTGACCCTTTTGTATATCCCATATCAAATGTGGAAAGCGACTCCGTCCCAAAGTTAGTTCGTTGTTTAGCCCAGCCACTACCCCGGTTTGGTCGGGTTTTTTAAGGTAGTTCACCCCTAATGAGATTGACGTAACGTCGGAATTATTCGGGCGACGTCGAAAACATTCGGCGGTGGAACGTTCCACCGCCGAATGTTTTCGACGTCGCCCGAATAGGTTCGGATACGTAACGAATGTTAAACGACGTGGCACGAATAATTCAGACGTCACGTGAATCTCATTAGGGGTGGTATACCTTAATGTCAGGTTGTTAGGCGGCAGATCAACGGACAAGAGGGGGTAAAGGTATTCATTTTTTTTTTAATCCAAACCCTATTATATATATGTTGTGAGTACCCACAAAATACGGTATGATGAACAATAAATGAAATATTGCATTTTGAAAAGCTATCACCCCTCTTATCTATAGCTCTGCTGCGTTGAGGGAGTATTGTTTACAATCAGCTCTCGGGAAAGCTCCGTTCGTCAAGCAGCTATACGTCGCTTTTCAACAAAAATCTCGGAACTGCAGCTTGTTTACAGCTGCAGTTACGAGATTTTTATTGAAAAGCGACGTATACGTGTCATTTACTATATAAATTACTTTCTACTGATGAAAACTTTTGGTCGTCGAAATTTCACGCGGATGTCTTCACATTCAATTTAATCGGAAAATAGATACAAAATAACTTTCACTGCATAATCATCATAATGTGACCTTAGAGCAGCCCTGAAACCATGCCCTGATTGCAACATGAGGTTTAAAAAAAGGAGAAAAATGTAAAAAAAAAAGTATAAAATATTGAAGTAGGTAAGGATGGCCGAAGCTACCCCTTACATGGTCATTAACAACATAATGACAGACAAATGACAAAAAAGTGGTTCGTGTAAACCGACCGGCCCTAGGAAAATAAAGACAACTGTGTTTTTAGTCAAAAATAAAAAAAAAAGAAAATCCAAGAAAAACAACAACGGCAACCTCAACAGCAAGAAAACCCAAAATGGCAGCTTTTTATAAAAAAAACAAAAAAGCTTACGACCAGTTGGCCCCATTATTTCATTTGGTGTAATATCTTGTCAACGCACGTAATTAATTAAGAACATTATCACCTGATTGAGTTAAATCTGGAACTGGTCGAGAAAAATGTCTGTCAAAAACTTGATACCGTTCTCACACCAGCTTAATTAACTGTGCTCACACGAAAAGGGACACATTTGAACACATATAATAATTACTGGTCAAAATTCATAGATGTTTCTTGCGACAATTCCAAGTGATTGAATTTATGTTTATACTTGTTTTTTGTCTTTCTGTGTAAAAAACTGTTGGGTTTTTTTCTACAGTGTTTTTTGGAAGCCCTTATCTTTTAATGCGCAAAAACTTCAATAGGAGGATAAGTTAAATTGAATCCCGTTATGCGGTCATTGGAATCCGTGAAATACCACTAATATACTGAGAGGCATAAATAACTATACACCCTAGTGCTACGTTTCCTAAAATTATGAAAAGTTTATGTACGATTTTCAAACACCAGCTGATCTGACTATGTGAAATGTGAAATGATAAAAATACAAAGAAAGTGGCATGGGCCTACTAATCGATTTCTAAAAAGCCACATAGTATTGTGTTATGTAAAAGAAAATCAAA
This sequence comes from Fragum sueziense, assembly GCA_963680895.1. Classification (NCBI taxonomy): domain Eukaryota; kingdom Metazoa; phylum Mollusca; class Bivalvia; order Cardiida; family Cardiidae; genus Fragum; species Fragum sueziense. The sequence goes on along the minus strand of OY804595.1, from coordinate 7,419,191 downwards.
CATTGTGATTTGTTGTGGCAAAGAATAGCCGAATCAAATACTGATAAAAAGCAATAACTGATACTGCATAAGGTCGCATGTGCAAAGTTTGCACAACCGGCGTGTAGTAAGAGTATGGGTACACGGTGTATAATCACGTGACTCAGAATTTCCGATAATCTCGAATATCTTTTTTAATACTTGACCAATTTGAATTCGGTTTGAAGCAGAAAAGGTGGGAAAATGCCAGGAATAAGCTGGAGGTGTTGGATTTTTGAAAAACCAACTGATAAAAAAGTTTTCGAAGATAAACCAAACTTTTGGTTTATCTTCAATAACTTTTTTATCAGTTGATATTTTTTCCAAATCAACCATGTCCATCTAATGCGTTACGTCTGTCCACATTCTCTGCTTCAAACCGAATTCAAATCAGTCCAGTATTAACAAAATTATTGAAGATTTTTTTAAAATTGTTGTGTCATGCGATTAAACACCGTGGGGTAGTCAAGCGATTTCAGCTGACATTTGTCAAGACTGCATTATAAGTTTATCAGTAAATATGTATTGTGCATTTTTTAGTAGAAACGATGGAAAATAGGAAAGATATTAACAAACAAACATTGTGTACTTTCTTTTGCCTCACAGTATATATTGTAACACAATCACTAAGATGGCGCCTTTTGCCATGCAAGATCACGTGGAAATAGTCTGAAACATATTTTTTTGTGAATTTGCTTCTGGCATCCAAATTGCAAGGACACTATTGGGGTAACTTTTTTTTGTATTTTTACGTTACATGTACGTTACGATTTAGACTATTTCCATAAAATGGCGCATACTGTTGGACAAACAAGGAAAATGGGCTAGGGATAACATAATTGAAAATGACTCAAAGTTTGCTATCAAAACAGATCAACAAATGTAAAATTTATTTTACTTGATATTGATGGCTGCAACACTTTTTGCCATTCTAGATTTGAAATAAAGTGTTGATGTTTTTTTATTAGATTGTTGTATTCCAATATTTCGATGCTTTTCAACAAACACCTCGTACTTGCAGCTTGTAGAAACTGCAGTTACGAGGTTTTTGTTGAAAAACGTCGATTTAATTGTTTCTAGGGAAAATGGCGTTTGCTTATTGTGCCATACTGATCGTGTGTTTGGGGACAACGACATGCAACATGTTAGAATTACTGCAAGAATCGTGCCCATATTCCAACTTTTGTACCACACCCAGCCTTGAATCCTTCAATAAGACAGACACACATATCCCGTGTTGCTACGACTGTTTCTGCGATGAACATTGTTCCGCATTTGGAGATTGTTGTCCAGATTACAATGGAAACGAGAAGACCTCAGCGAATTTGGTCAGGATCGATTGTAAAACAATCCACGTCGCAACCGAACAAACGGAAGCTAAAATCCAGGAACGATACATAGACCAATTTCAGCCGATAACAGATCGATATCGCGTGATCGATTTCTGTCCAGATGGTTTTAACAAAGATCCAGCCATGATTAACAAATGTAATGGAATATTTACTGGTCTCCCAACGTTTGCTGATCTAGTAGTAGTCTCCGATGAGGCCGGGAGGATGTTCAAAAATAAGCATTGCGCTTTTTGTCATGGTGTTAGGCAGTTTACAAGGTAGGGTCAGTCTATACTAGAGTTAATGGATTTTGTAGATACAAGATACACCACCATTTGGGGTAATCTTCAATCAATTGAATTTAGTTCTTCACGCTCTCTCCATCTTCTTTGATTTCTGTGAGGTTTCCAACAAAAACATAAAATTGTCTGTCTCGTCTTGAAGCATTTCTATGTTGGCATCATCGATATTAAGTTCTGGTTTGACATCGCCAGGATAAGTACATAGAGTTTTATTGAATAAAATGTTATACATCGACTATCTGAAATGATTTCACTTGAATTTTGAGAAAACACCGTTTCTATAAGAATTTTGTCCTTTTTAATAACGTCTTTGAAGCCAAGGGAACAATATGGAATACCGGTATTAAAGCTGCTGTAAGATCTCACTTAGGGTAGAAAACCCGTAATATGGCCGTATAGGTTCATAAATCATCGACTTTTTTTCGAGCGGCGTCGTTACTTTTCCGAACATTTTCGGTTGCGGACACAAACTATTGACGGCGGAAAGTTTCACCGCCGAATGTTTTCGACGTCGTCTGAATAATTCCGACGTCGTGTGAATCTCTTTATGGACATTCTACCTTAATTATATTGATTTTTTACAGCTGGCAAATGAAACTCGTAGAGTGTTTAGAAGATATCAGTACACTACAATTCACACTATCTGAAGCTCACAACTATCTACTCAACAACTGTGTGATGACGTCAGAGAGACCACGTGGTGCACACGTGACCCCCCGGGTGTTGTCTTGTCCGGAGGAACTTACTTGTCGTGGAACAGACCAGGAATTAGCGAGGGGATGTTTCAGTGGACCATGTGAGTAGAAACTCTGTTACATGGAAAGTAAAGGCCTGGTCAAAGACATCGTTCCAAGTCCACATCACGACCGGAGCGCGTCTAAAACAGGGGACCCGTACAGTACAATTTTCGACGTGATATGGACCCGATATTAACTCGGAATCGTATGCGACCGGGCCTTGAAATAACCACGTGAATATGTTATGATAAACTATTTGTATCTTCAATCTTAACACTTTAATCTCCGTAATGAACAATCTTTGAGGGGTATCAAAACAATTTGAGCCTCATTTATCGAGAAAAACATGTGCGTAACGTGCGGCCAACGTTTTCGCAACGACATCGGAACGGGCATAACGTGGTTCTGACGTGCGGCTAACGTGTGGTAGCATGTTGCTAGCGCGTTTTGAATACAGAAAAAGAAGTAAGCAGGGACCCGCAGTTTCAGAATTCAACATATCTCTGATAACAATTCTAAGAGCGATAGAGAAACGCATAGACATACATGAACATTTGCATTTTCCGTGGGTGTAATGAAATATACGCTGAATCAAAAATGAAAGTGAGCACAATGTATAACCTGATTTGCTAAATTAAAGCTACTATTTCCCAGATTTGGACCCAAAGATTGTCAAATACAAACAAAATGTACACTTTTTAAGCTTTATATGACCTGATTAAATGATTACGACAAACTATTGAAGCAACGACTCATTTTTTCGCAATTTGATACCAAATTCATGAAGCGATGTCGAAAGTAGGTCAAAACAGTAGGACATGCGACTTTCTTAAATTACGTCACAACATACATGATGCCGTCATATTGAAATTCAAGTATGAATCTCGTTTGAATCATGGTCCACGCTGTATGCACATGCGCAACAATTTAAGAATAATTCTAACCCCATCTGAGACGGGGTTGAATTTAGGTTTGGATTCTCCCTAAATTTAGCTATCTGTCTTGTAATTTCGGCTCATTCTCCGTCTGAATCGCATATTATTAACCATCCCGAGGTGGTCAACACAAAAGTTTTGCATATTTTTTTCAAAAAAAATCATTTTTTGCAATTAGACCATCTGTTACCGTCGCCCTTTAATTTCGAGGACTGGTTTTTATAAAATTGGCAAAATTAAAAGATGAATTAAATCGTCTATATAAATCGATTATTTTGAAAAAGTGTTAATTGGATTGTTTGCTGTCTTTTCATATCAAGATATAGCGGACAAGAATTGACCAGGCAGAGCATTCCATTTTATTAGCATGGGCTGCTCTGCCAGGTCATTTATCGTGAGGTATAATAGTGATCTAGGAGTCAAATTCAGACAGAATTTGATGATGAATGGGGTGAGATCAAACAATTAGACCTTGAGCCACCAATAACCCCTGCTCCCCCCCCCCCTGAGGCGGAATTTTGAAGGGTATGATTTTCTGAAAGCTTATAACAAATGCTACAAGATGAGCGTTGTTTGCACTCTGGCCGTTGGGGCTTTTGGCTGTAACCCTTATCTAAAACCCTAAACCCTTTTAATTTTTTTATTCAAATATTCAAACAATGTTTTGGTCATATCTTCATTTAATTTATACCTATATATGCCAAAATGGTATCAAATGAATGCTTATGACTTGTTCTTTCATTTGCAGTTATTTTATGCAAATTAGCTCATTTGAATATTCATGAATATTAATGATTTTCCTTAAACTTGTCAATTTTAGATTAAAATTTGGTTAATAATTTCCAAAACAGGTGTTTCTGTCCAGGGGGAAAATATTTGTAAATATTTTATATCAGTAAGCCCATTTTATTAGAAACATTTTGAGCCTTGTTTGCACTCTGGCGGTTGGGGCTTTTTGCCGTGACCCTTATCTAAACCCTTAACCTACCAAATTGTTCATTCAAATATTGAAAATGAATTTGGTCATATCCTGGTTGAATATTTACACAGGGATGTCAGAATGGTATCAAATGAAAGCTTTTGACTTGCTCTTTCAGATATGTTATGTAAATTAGCTCATTTTAATATTCATGAATATTAATTATTTTCTTAAAATTGTGATTTTCGACCAAAATTTGGTAAATACTTTCCAAAACAAGACATTTTTTTGTGCAGGGGATTTGTGTAAACAGAATTAATCTTAAAGAAAATCATATAAGAAACATTTTGAGCTATGTTTGCACTTTGACTTGGGGGGCGTTTGGCCAAAACCCTTACCTAAACCCTTAACCCTATAAAATTGTTCCGTCGTTTCGAAACGTTTTTGATCATATCTTAGTTGGATATTGACCTACAGATATTAGAATAGTATCAAATGAAAGCTTACGACTGTCCCAATAATTTGCCATATATTTTATGCAAATTATCTCATTTGCATATTCATGAATATTAATGACATTACCGACAACTGTGACCTTTTTAGCGGGTATTTGGTAAATACTTTCAAAAACATTGTGTTTCTTTTTAAAGGGGAATCGTGTAAAGATAGTTAATTTTAAAGGACATTTAATTAGAAACATTTTGACCAATGTTTGCAATCTGGCAGTTGGGGCTTTTAGCCGTGACCCTTATCCAAACCCTTAACTCCATCAAATTTTTCATTTAAATTTTCAAAACGTTTTTGTTCATATCCTGATTGAACAGTTAATAACAGATGTCAGTACCGTATCAAATGAAAGCTTATGGATGACTCTTTTTATGTGCTATTTTTTATGCAAATTAGTTCATTTGCATATTCATGAGAATTAATACTTTTCATTAAAATTGTGATTTTTCAGCGAAAACATGTTAAATACTTTCAGAAAATACTTTCAGAAGCAATGCGTTTCTGTTCAGGGGGAATTATGCAAACATGATTTATCTTAAAGAACATTATATAAATAACATTATAAGCGATATTTGCAATGTGGTAGTCGGAGCTTTTGACAAAACCCCTTATCTAAACCCTTAACCCTATCAAATTGTTCATTCAAATTTTTAATATATTGTTTGGTCATATCTTGATTAAAAATTGACATTCGAACGTCATAATGGTATCAAATGAAATCTAGTAAAGTGCTTGTATATTGGCAATTTGCTCATTTGCTTATTCATGAATATTATTGATTCTTTAAATTTTTGGGATAAAACCAAATTTATTGTGGAAAATCCATAAAATGTATTCCATTTGACAGTGCTATAGTATATGTTATAGAGTAACCCTTTAATGTTAAGTACATAGTAACCCTGTTCTGTTTAGTGCAATAAATGTTGATGTTTTTTTGCATTAAATAGACATTCTAGTGTTGATCTATGTCGGTTTCCATCATGATAACCTTGCTAAACTCTCAAAGTGTAAGTAATTCCAAGATTGCCAAAAAGGGTGATGTAAATCATTTTTTGTCAAATTGTCCTAGAACAGTGAAAAAAGTAAGTGCCTTAATATGGGATTTCATATGCTGATCTAAACCAGGTTTTAGTTGTAGCATTTAAATATCAGGAAAGTATTTAACTGAAGATATCTATGGATATCTAATGCCATCCTTGAAAACATATGCCAAATTGAAAGATATTGTGTATGTATCGCAAGGGAACTATTTTCAATTCATCGTGAGGTTATACTATGCTGAAAGCACATATAAGAAATATGTATAGGTTTGGAAGAATGTGAATGTACATTCAGCATGGGCTGTCGGTAGTATGGATCAGTTCACATCTGTTCTGATCTGATACAGACAAATAAATGCATCGTAAATAATTGCAATAATCTTTTGATCGAAATTGGTTATTGTCTGTACTCTAGCTACATACATAAAGCGCGTTCATCTCTTTATTTTGCATCTGATACATAGGCTTTACATATGGCACCCAAGCTTAAATTATCTGAAGTGAAAATACCTCAATAGAGCATAGAGTATGAAGGAATGGTACAGTGTCCCTGATTTGTCGGTCACATATCAAATACACTAAAGGCCAACAAATAGACTTGGCTACGAGGAATACACAAGGACGGCTCTCCAGAAAGAACAAAATCATGCCGTTTTCTCAATGTGAATGGCAAAAGTATGGGATTGACAATTGCTTAACCATGTTTTTCTGCTATATGTTTGCAATTTTTCTACATTCCAGGATCTCTATTCAGCCATCAAAAATAAAAAACAATTGAAATAATTAATTTTATATGTGTATTAGAATAAAGTCCAACAGGTTAGATACCTTTGTATCATTCTATAGCATTTGATAAAATGTTTATGTTTAAAGTCATATTTTGCGGCAATTTTGGATTCATCAAAGGATAACATTCTGTCAACTAAACTAGATATAAGCAAGAACACTAGTACAATACATGGAATCAGTTAAATTTATTTGCACTTAAAACAATAAAGATTTTAAAAAATCAAATGGAAACTAAATACATACATTGATAAGAAGATTTATAGGAACGAAATATGATGGTTTGCACACTTTAAAATCGCAGTTACTTCCAAACAAAACATCAAATAGATCTCAAACAAGGCTTAGATGTTGTTAAAAGAGTGAGCATGGATATCAGATGGTTAAAACCCATGAGAAAGAGAAAGTCCCACCTTTTGGTAAGAATGTAACTTGAAAACAATCACAAATTGTAGAGAAATCATTAATAGACATGCATATGCAAATGAGCCAATTTGCATGAAATAACTGCAAATTAAAGAAAAAGTCACTAGCTTTTATTTGATACCATTCTTACATCTGTAGCTCAATATTCAATCAAGCTATGACCAGAAACGTTTTGAAAATATGAGTGAACAATTTTATAGGGTTAATGGTTTAGATAAGGATTTTGACCCAAGGCCCTAACCAACAGAGTGCAAACATCGCTCAAATTTTTTTCTAATAAAATATTCTTTAAGATAAACCATGTTTACATGATTCCCCCTGAGTAGAAACACATTTTCTTTTAACTTCTTTACCAAACATTAGCAAAAAGGTCACGTTTTTAAGTAAAGTCATTAATATTCATGAATATGCAAATGAGGTAATTTGCATGAAATTTATAACAAATATTAAGCAAGTTACAAGCTTTCATGTGGTACCATTCAAACATCTGTGGGTCAATATTCAACCAAGAAATGACCGTTTTAAGATGATTGAACAATTTTACAGGGTTAAGGGTTTAGATAAGTGTTATTGCTAAAAGCCCCAATAGTCAAAGGTAAAACATTGCTCAAAATGTTTCTTATAGAATTGTCTTTAATAGTAATAATGTTTACATAATTCCCCTGCACAAAAAAATGTCTTGTTTTGGAAAGTATTTACCAAATTATCGTCGAAAATCGCACTTTTAGGAAAAATCATTAACATTCATGAATATGCAAATGAATATGCAAATGAGCTAATTTGCATAACATCTCTGAAAATGAAAGAGCAAGTCATAAGCTTTCATTTTATACCATTCTGATATCTGTGTGTAAATATTCAACCAAGATGTGACCAAATACATTTTCAAAATTTAAATGAGTAATTTTATAGGGTTAAGGGTTTAGATAAGGGTTACAGCGAAAAGCCCCGACCGCCAGAGTGCAAACAAGGCTCAAAATGTTTTTAATAAAATGTTCTTACTGATAAACAATGTTTACAAAATTACTCTTGGTCATAAACACCTTTTTTTAGAAAGTATTTATCAAATTTTCGCCAAAAATGGAAATTCTAAGGGAAATCATTAATATTCATGAATATGCAAATCAGCTAATTTGCATAAAATAACTAAAAATGAAAGAACAAGTCATAAGCTTTAATTTGATACCATTTTGATATCTGTAGGACAATAAATAATGAAAATATGAGTATAAGTATTGTAAATTTGAATGAAAAAAATGATAGGGTTAAGGGTTTTAGAGAAGGGTTACAGCCAAAAGCCCCAACGGCCAGAGTGCAAACAATGCTCCAAATGTTTCTAAGATATCGTACTTTATGAAAAACACTGTCTACAAAATCCCACCCGGGGGGGAGGGGGGCATGTTTCTGGCTCAGGTACTAAATGCAATTATCAAGTGACTTCTGCTTCAGTATCGTATTGTTGGGAGCGTGTTATTTAAAATCATTCGGCGTACGCTGGCTACACATTACGGCATAACAGACACGTAACATTTTCTAGATACAGCGAAATAATACGCGCATTGTCGCAATTTTTTATGTCAAATTGCCTTTAAAACATGAACATTATTATTGTTTGGAGATTAATGGGAACTTATCTGGCAAAAAGGGTGTTGGTCTTCAATTCTTACATAGAATTACAGTCCAGGAACGATATTATGGCACACGTTTTCAAAAGCTACCTATTTAAAGTTCCTTTTTATTCCCTATACATTTTTACATGCGTTGGTTCGAATCTTGCAGGTAAAAGACTCCAGAAATATGTAAGCCATCACATGAAAGTTGTTTCAAGTTAGCTTTTGTCTTGATTACAAAGGTAACATGTGTCATGATATCATCGGATTATAGACACGACAGTTTGCTGAACATAGTCTTTCATTTTCATACATGTGCACAGTTCTTGTTGCCGTTGGTGGTGGTGGTGTGTTGCGTGCTTATTTCTTTTAGTTTCGATAAATTAGATTTTATTTCATTGCAGATATGCCGTATTTGGAAATCCTTGGTACAGTAATCGTGTACAAAAACGTGTTGTGTTATAAATTCTGTTGGGGGCACCAAGGAAACGCAATATGTCAGAATACAGTGAAGCCCAAGCTGACAGCAGCACCTTATCAAGTGTTACTAAACCTTCGACCAGAAAAGAAGCCCAGCGGACCCGAATCTGTACAGTGCGGGGAAGCTAAAGTCATGGATAAACATACAGTAAGACATACACTTAAAGACACTTCTAACGCAACACTTACATTTTTCATCATTATCAAAAAAAAAAAATAATTCAGCATATATTTTTCAGAAAATATAAATCAGTAACGTTTATATGTTTTCTGTACATTTCATCAAAATCAGTTGATCCGAACTTATAAAAATGTTTTAGTTTTTTTAACAAGACTCCAATGTGAAAACTCACTAAAACGCCACGCGATTGAAAAATTTTATAACATTACAGTTGCTTCACCAAATCATGCTCATATCTCGAATCCTTGTTTCAAAAGATTTGAAAACATGCTTTCACGTGCGAAACAACACAAGAATCGAAAAAGTGAAGAACTATCCCTCAAAGATTCGTCATAAATATGCTTTGTCAATAAGAAGGGGGTATCTTCTTGTCATCTAGGCCCATGGTGGATACACAGAATGTTAGCTGAATGTCATAAACTTTACTGCTGTTACACGGATAACTTGAATTTACGTTATCAGCTCATGCGACTGCATTGTGACTTTTATTTCTAGTCATGTTGTATGAACTGCAAATAAGATATTTTTTCTGGATGTTTTTTTTTTTTTTTTTTTTTTTTTTTTTTTTTTTTTTTTTTTTCATAGAATTACAAAAATTAAGACAATATAAATGGAATAAATTTGTAGAAAATGTGACGAAAAATGATACTTTTTAAGATATCGAGTAATTTCCAAAAAGGTAAGTGTTGCGTTAGAAGTGTCTGTAAGTGTATAGTCCAGTCACGATATCATGTCACGTGTTGTCGTTCTTAATCTTAGAAACCATTTTGCATGTGTTGGTCCGAATTTTGCAGATGAAAACACCTTCAAGATTCGATCATCACGTGCAAAACTGCAATATTTTCGTGTTTGATATTGTGTTGTTTACATAAGAATATTTTGTAAATATGTACCAAAATATCTTGACCGATCTGTAGGATTCTCTTCACCAACAAATCTAATTTATTTTAACCCCACCCCCCATTCCACCCCAACTATTTTTGGGGTATATAGGAGTAAGCTAGTCCATTGGTCTGTCTGTCTGTCTGTAGATCTGTTGGTCTGATTGATGGCTGTTTTATCCGCTCCATTCCTGATAAAGTACACAACCAACTTTACGGGGAGATGTGGATATGTGCATATCACATTTCGATTACGGTTCATTTTTCACGAGCTATGGACCTTGAGTGAATTTTCTTGTCAGCTCATTTTCTCGATAAGCAATGAGTTGATTTCATTGAAACTCTACAGGCATGCTTGATAGCTCTCAAAAATGTGCACATTGAATTTTATTCATGGTTAATTGATTTTTATGTTATGACCCTTTGTTGAAAATTGGCATTTTCCGAAACATTTACGCAAGTTGATCATTTTGTCAATTTTTTTCTTCTCTATTTCCCATGAACTTCGAGACCAATTTTATTCAAACTTCAAATGTGAGCTGATTGCCAAGTGGAGATGAGCATATCATAATTTGGCTACGGTCCATGTATTTTTACGGTGTTATGGTCCTTGGATGAATTTTCTTTTCCGCTCAAATTCTCGGTAACCAATGTATGGATTTCATTAATACCTTACAGGCATGCTTGATAGCTCTCAAATATAATGTACATGAAGTCATGGTTCATTCATTTTGGCCCTTTGTTGGAAATTGGCATTTTACACAAAAGTTACGCATGTTGATCAGTTAGTCATTTTTTGTCCGCTCTATTCTCACGAACTACATGAAAATTTTTATTCGAACTTCAAATATGAGCTAATTACTAAGTGAAAATGTGCATGTCATATTTCGGTTAGGGTTCATTGATTTTTCATGGAGTTAAGGTCCTCAAACGAATTTTCTTGTCCTCTCAATTTCTCCGTAAACACTGTAAAGATTTCAGGAAAGCTGTTAATGTAAATTTGAAAACACCCAAATAAGTGCACATAAAATGTTTGTTATAGTTCAATGATTTTGACAGAGTTACGGCACTTTGTTGAAAATTGGCATTTTTCGTAACAGTAACCTGTGTTTGCTTTCAAACTAGAACCGAAATAAACTACATCTTGTATATTTTATTATTTAACCACGGTTCTTAGTTAGACTTCTCAATGAATAATCCACTAGCGCTGACCGCTAGCGCCTCGTGGATTGTTTATTTTGCCGAATCACTAAGAATCGTGGTTAAACAACGATAGAACACGATAGAACTTTGATTATTTCGTAATCATAAAACGCCCAATGATTATCGATTCACGCACCAACTACAATGTAGTTTACTTCCAAATGTACCTTAAAATTACATAACCCATCCGATTTGCCGGGACATATATCTCGCCCAATTAGATGGCTTGTAATGTAATTTGGATTTTGACAATCAATTAAGACTTGATGGTGAATACAGCCCCTGGTTTCTGTATTTTCAGGGTGTGTGTAGACGTATGTATTGTCCACCGTTCGACGTGGTAGCCTATGGACATTGTGTTCCCATGTCCACTGTAATCACTAACCTAAAACTCAGTGTCAACATCCTCTACACCATGGCTAACATAACCGATCATCCAATCTTCAACAATCCCGAAACCTACAACGATACCCTTCGACAACATTATCTTCGGCGCATTTACAAACGACATGGTTACCCTAATTGTTCAACGGCGGAACTTTCTGTAACGGTGAAGACAGAGATTATGTCCGGACGACTAGTCTACATTGTGGTTAACATTGTTTATGAAATAAACCCGGACTGTACCATTGGATACATCGCTGGACGTATACGACAGGGAAGCAGAAATAACATCTACACGGAGACATGGCTTATACAAGATGTATTCCTTAAAATGTACGGTCGTGTCTCATTTTACGATCCCTCGGTAAACGAGTTTACTAATGGCCACCACTCTTATAAGTTGTTGTTTTCATCGTTTGGTTTCTACCGAATAAATCCACTCGATAATTTCTTTCTCTGTCCATATTTCAAACTAAGTTTTGAGGAATACTCACAATACACGAAAAGTCGTGGTCAAGTTGGTATGGAAGAGGACAAGCCATCCCCCGTGTCTAGATACGCGGACGGATTTTATCCTGCGTCTGAAAACGAAATCATTGTTTGTGTGGACACATACATGAACCAGACCGAGAGTGGATCGGATATCGCGCGTGTATATCTAATATGTGTAATAATTTCTCTGTCAACCTTTGTAATGTGAGTTGAATACCCTTTCCCAAAATAAGACATGGTTGTTTTTATATCCATCACTTACTTTAAACACGTTCTTAAATAATTTTTTCTGCGCTATAATGTCCACAAGTCTGTGTTCATCAATATCAAGTTTGTAGTTTAAAGCAATTTAAAATTGGAACACCTTAAAACTTTGCTGTTTTAGAAAGGGTTTATCAAAAGAAGACAGGCAGCGCAGAATATACGTATAAAATTATGTAGTCCCCAAATTAGAAATTGGCCAAATTCGAATTTGGACATATCCCTACAAAACCCAATTGCCCAGTTTCGTAAAAGAGCGTATGTATAGCATATTTTGTATTATTTGAAGTAGATCTGTCCATTGTCTGTGCAGAACTGATCTTCAAAATATGAGTTTTTGGAACGGGGTCTTAATGAAAACATACGAAATCATATTAAGCTGTTTTTACTTTAATTTTCCGTACCGTTGTTTGATTCAATTATCAATATTAAAGTGGCGAGAGAAAGAAATCGACAGAAATAGTTCTGCGTGATGGAAAATACTGAATCATAATTTCGAAGAGGGATGCCCATTCACGAAATTGGCAAAGCCCCGTGCACAGTTTCGTAAAAGGGCAAAAAGACAAATTTTGGATTTACACATATACCAGAATTCACATTTTTGCAGGCTCGTTGTATTATCTTCTATCTGTCAAAGAGACCCATTACGACATTGTCACTACAGACGCTTATATGACAAAGCTAGCAGTTGAACTCTATTATTCCATATTTAAATTAAACTTTGGCAAGTCATTTGTTTAAAAAGTCGGGACTACTAGTTGAATTCCATAACCCTATCTGCTAGCATCTTAGACAGTATTTGTATCACACAATGATTAGGCATTATTTGTATGTTTTTTTTTTTTGTTTTTTTTTTTTTTTTTTTTTTTTTTTTTTATTTTTTTTTTTTTTTTTTTGATGTTTTGTAGGTTGTGTGTATTAAATCTGTTTGAACCTATTCAATTGTTTATGCCATTTTAGCTCAACTTAGCACGAAGTGCTGAGGATGAGCTATTGTGATCGCTCGCCGTCCGTCGTCCGTCTGTCCGTCCGTCTGTCTGTATGTCCACAATTACTAAAAAATATTATTCTCCAAAACTTAAAGGCCTAGAGTCTTGAAATTTTGTATGTAGTATCGTCTCAAGACCCTATACCAAAATACTTCAAATTATTGTGATACAAGGAAATTTGGTCCAATGTTGTGGGTATCGAATTTCATATAGAAACAAAGAAGGAAATCTTGTACAACATTCTCCTCCTGAACCGTTTGGCCTAGAGCTTTGAAAGGATGGGTTGCAATAAGGGGTCAAAAAACAGATTTTCTTTAAATTTTGTGGATTGATAGGGTTACATAATATCTTTCATTTGTATGTGTAAAAAATCTCGTTTCGGCTTATTTTCCGAGATATGGGTAAATAAAGTGGGTGGGGTAAGATGGACTGAAACACAGTAGGGGTCATTCTAAGAGAGAAATCGGGTTTCAAATTAAACGTGTGGAGATAGTTTGGTAAAGTTAGTCGTTAAAAAATAGCGAAATTCTTCGAAAGAAAGAAGAATGGGTATTACGGAAAATGTATACATGGAATATCAAATGTAAGCCCATAAATGTTTCACGCATATATCACAAGACACGCATACAAATTTTCACGCATCTGGGGCTAAAAATAAGAAAAATAAGCGACTTAGAATGACCCCTACTGTGTTTCAGTCCATCTTACCCCACCCACTTTATTTACCCATATCTCGAAAAATAAGCCGAAACCAGATTTTTTACTCATACAAATTAAAGATATTATGTAACCCTATCAATCCACGAAATTTAAAGAAAATCTATTTTTTGACCCCTTATTGCAACCCATCCTTTTGTGTATAGACTCATCTCAAGGCCCTCTATTGAAATACTTCAATTTATTGTGATACAAGGAAAATTGACCCTATGTTGTGGGTATCGAATTTCATATAGAAACATAAAACAGGAAACGTCACTATATTACGTCATCAGATATTAATACACTGGGAGATAACTAGTTTACTATTTATTAGGGTGTAAAGGGGGTCTTCCAAGATTTTACATCGCGGAAAAGGGAAACGACAAAATTCGAACGGCTTATTTTCAATTTTTGGAATCACACACAACAAATCCCCGTTTAAGGATATTTGAGTGCAAAACCGGTCCCATATCGCACGAGAATCTCCTGATTAACGACCATTTTTTCTCGATATCGGCCCGGTTTCTTCTCGTTATTCAATGCTGATAACGGCCCGAAAACACACACTTTATGCAATCACTGGTGGTGAACTCGGACAAAGCGAGGAACATTTTTCATGAACACAAGGTACAGATACTTCATGTTTAAATGCGCGTTTAAAAACCAGTTTTACTAGTTTGAGCATGTACACAACGATTTGCACGTGTTTATCCGCCCAAAACAATATGGACGAATTGGAGAGACACTTAGAGGCTATTGTAATTTTTGTTATTTCATTTCTCTGACTGATTCTGAAATTGGTATTACAATTCTTGGGGTAGAAGTTTTTTCCGATGTGAAAATCGTAGTTAACGTTTTTTGAAGGGGACTTGTACGGTTTATTCATGACACCGTGGACATTTTCAATGGCTGTTCGAATTGCAATGACTTTTGTCCTAACAATAGAATGGGTTTTCGGTTAAATATGGATAAATCGTAGGTGTTGTTATAAAATCCCGTAACTACAGCTTCAATGAAGTTGAGTTTGTGACGTTTTAGATTTACACCGACGAAGCATTAGTGTTTGTCCGAGATAAAAATTATTCTTTTTCAAAGACGAATAAATGGTATACAATAATCATTTCCAAAACAATAGGCCTATCTGGTATTTCAGCCTCCAATTAGAAGGCTTTCAGTAATGACCACCATATAGATAGTGCTTCGTTTGCCCGTCTGTCCGTTTTTCTACCCGTCCGCCAAGTTCTCTAGCTGACTGCTCTTGGTGTCAAAATACATTAATTTATTATGTTGAGAGTTAAAATGTGTGTACTAAATAAGAAAATATGAAAGGAAAATATTAAGAAAAAAAGAGTCAAATTATTTTCAGTATAGATCTATTCTTCTTTTGATTCAATGTTTTTCCAAACCTTTCTAAATGGGGGAAACTGTTTCGGAAATACATAATGTATTTCATTGCTTCGTCTTTGAATATGGATCAATTTTATCAAGAAAGCAGTGATTAATTTCGGACTACGATGGCATTCCGTAAATGTAAATGTAAAACGTCGCAACTAGAGCTTGTTTGAAGCTGTAGTTACGACATTTTATACCAATACCAACGGTTTTTAAAAACAGAACAGTAACCAAGTCTATTTTAGCACACAATTGATTGCCATAACCGATATCTCTTATTCATGTGTTCTTCCTATTGTTGAGTGAAACATTTTAACCCTTTCCCAAACAATGATTTTGACGTAATCTGTCAACAATAATATTGGGGAAAATACAAAAGTCGGAATGCATAGCGACGAAAATTCTCTTGAAAACTGTCTGAAAGTTTTTTGGACTGTCATATTTACAAAGTCATTGTACATTAAGTATTAGTGTGGCCTTTCGAAGCAGAACTTAAAAAATATATAAACATAGGTATAAGAATTAAATATATAGAAATAGGAAAGTTCCACCGTCCTAAATTAAAGAAATCACCATGGAAACATGCCACATGCGTATAATAATATACACAAAAATATGCTAATTTCAATTTTGAATTTAGATTGTATATCCTATTGGACATTGTATTGTTAAGAGGTTAAACTGAAAATTGAAAAAGTAGAAGTTGTATGACAATAAGCTATACGTTCTTCAACGCCAATTACACAAAACGCGGGAACAACGTCGTATTGTTTGGCGGCGATGTTATAAAGTCATGAAAACAGATCATGAACGTAAACTTTTGTTTCAGGAGAAATGTAGTGAAACGTCTTTTTTAACATTTTATCTTCCAGAAATCTAAAATATTGAAACAAATGGATTTAATCATATTAGCACAAATATACTCCCCGTCATAAGAAAGTAGCCACCTGTCTAATGCAAATGGTCGCCAATTTTAGAATTATTCATAAATGTACCGAAATAAATACAAGATATTGAAGCATGGCAAGTAAATCGAAAACAGTCGAATTACCCCATTAATTAGACTGTTTCGATTTTCTTGCCATGCTACAATTTTGAGACGATTCCAACACATCCAACGTCTACACGTGACGTCATTCCGACAAGAAAACCATTATCGGGACTACTACCTGTGAAATCGACAGAAAAAGGCAAACGTTACAGATAGATTGCTTCCTGGGTTGAGTTCTATCAGCAGTAGAGGCTGATTAACGTATTAGACCATCCGTTTCAGACGTCTTGCGATACCCATAGTCTTGCTACGATGTTATTGACAACATTACCTTCAGTGGTTTAGACAGCATCTATTGTTTTCTAAGGACAATTGCATAGCATGTATTAATACCAACGGTGTTCACACTCGAAAATGTCTTGTAAACGCGAATCTTATCCTTATCCACTTTCAGGAATTGTTACGGTAATAACAAGTATAGTGATAAATTGACAATTATTGAAAGTAAAAGATTAAATGTGCATTTGTAAAATTTTATTCATGTACCACATGCAATCAAGGTGTTAATTAAAAAGGAAATGCGCACTGTTAACTTTTCCCGTTAGTATACTTTAGAATGCATGCCCGTAGAAAGCAATTCCATATGGGCCCTGTCTAGTCCAGTGTCTAATATTCGGGGGGGGGGGGGGGGGGGACTAAATTAGATTTGCCATAAGTTTTAAATGTGAAATGATGAAAATTCGGCATTTTTGCCAACTATGAGGGGGGGGGGTGGCTCCAGAGTCCCCCTGTTCGTACGGACCTGGGATGTGTGAAGCAGTGGATCCTCCTTAGAATAAATGGTGATAATGGTAATGACAAATATTACAGTATAGATCTGGAAACGTTCATTTAGGCTTTTGCGACCAACATGGATCCAGATCGGACTTTGCATGTGCACTGTCTGATCAAGATCCATCTTGTTCTCATTTAATAGCTTATTCTCCACCTGTACCAAATTTAAGAAGGCATAACGAAAATCTTACCGGTGAAACTCCAAGGTAACGATAAAAATGATGATGATGATGATGATGATGATGTTGATGATGATGATGATGATGATGATAATGCGATATTACCGAATAAATGTTTAAATGTGCCGTTAAGTTCAGTGCAATCGATTAATTTATCAAACATGTGCTCATAAAACACCGTAGCTGGAAAAGATAACATCGCAAACATGCTGTAACGTTGTCACGAAGAAACCGCACAATGATTTTCAATGACATGACACCGAAAACTGCCATTTACAGCCTTTATTTGTACATTTATATGTCTTTTTTGTATACTTGCAATGCAAATAGATAAACATAAACAGTGATATCGTACCATTTCGTTCGGGCGATTAAGATCAACCCACATGATCTCAATATGCGCTTTGTGCACTTGCAATCCGTTTATACCATTTGAAAATAATGATCGATAAAACTGATATTTTCGTGCGTATTATAAATCATATCTACATACCTTAGTAACTTCCATTTGAGTGCATCCTTTAAAAAAAGACGGAAAAAGAAGTAAAACAAAATGCCACGTGTATTGTTTACAAAAATCCGTATGTGCAATGAAGTATCTGTACCTTGTGTTCATGAAAAATGTTCCTCGCTTTGTCCGAGTTCACCACCAGTGGCAATAATAAAGTCTATTTTAAAAAATACAGTCACGAGTAAAATATCCTTGCTGTTGAACGTTTGTTCAATGCTAATTTCAAAGTAGACCTTGACCTTGACATACAGAACAATAACGATTATTGAAAAAGAAATTGTCCATTTGCATCTTCAAAAACTATTATTAGTTTTCCACTACATTAACTAATTACAACAAAGATATTACGAAAATGACTTCATCTTTTAAATTCACTTAGATAAAAATTTAGCCAAACACTCTAAAATTTTAGAAATTTAGAAAATTTAAGATTTTAGAATGACCTTTGAAGGTATTATCATCAAACTGAAATATATGATTAATTATTTCTAAATGCTCTGTCCTTGGAACATTAAAAGTACATGCACAATTTCATTTTTTATCTGGTCTATACAAAAAAGTTATTTAAATTCAAAGTAAAATTTTGCTTCTAGTGTCAATTTACCGCATTTACTTTGTTATCCATTATCTCTAATCATCAGATTTTTTACACATATATATTATAACCCTCCCATAGCAATCCACAGATTTTAAAGAAAAAATATACGTTTTTTATATTATGCGCAGTTTTGGGTCCTTGTTGACACCCGTCCTTTCGTGTGTGCGTGTGTGTGTGTGTATGTGTGTGCGTGCGTGCGTGCCTACGTGCGTGCGCGTACGGGCGGGCTTTCGGGCGTGCTCGTGTGTTTTTGTGTCTTTTTTACCTCGTTAGATACTGTAACATGTGGTTAAGACCGGTGTACAAAACAACAAAAGATGTTGTAAAAGAAATCAGGAATAGCTACTGAAAATAAAAGATATACGAGTTATTGCACGAAAACATTGAGGGAAGAGGTATTAAAATACGTAAGCAGACAAATGTCAGGAATAATAATTCGTTGAAATACAATTTTCGATAACTCGTACTAGCCTGATACCGAGACTAGACAAGGTAATGCAAGAGTAATCTCCCTTCCATACGCAAAATTGAGATTCAGTCGGTAAAAGCCATATCTGTGATAAAGTCACCGGCCAATAGAGACTGATTAGGCCAATGATCGTATATGGCTTTATAAACAGATTTACGTACACGTCAATATTATAAGAAAACACATCTTTTACGTTAAAGAATCCTTAATTCTGACAAGTGATATAGCCTCACGGCTATGTTGAATAGACCCATTCTCTTCTTAAGACAAGTTGTTATATACTGCACAATAAGGTGCAGTTACTTGTTGTTCAAATATAGATTTTCTTTAAATTCTGTGAAATGATAGGTTACATAATAATTTAAATGTGTGTACAATTCTGATGAGGGTTTGGAGATAATGGCTTCCAAGGTGGGTGGGGGAAAATTACACAAGAAGCAAATTTTTACTTTGAAGTTAAATAGATTTTTCTGTATAAATCAGATCAAGATTTTTCATAACTTTAAATATACCCCGCATAGATCTATCACTTCGTCGCTTTTCAACTAAACCTCATAACTGCAGCTTTAAACAAGCTGCAGTTACGCTTTTTGTGTTGAAAAGCGATGATTTGACATTATAATTATCGTCCTTATTACTGAACATTTTAATGAAATGTAAACTGTATACGTATGCACAGTGGAGAATCACGTGACACGGAAAAAGTCATTGTCCTTACAGATTGTTGCGAGTGATAAGCCTATGCCTACATATATCAAAGTCAAAAACAAGTATGAATTAAAGTTAAAAACATTCAAGGAAGAAGGGAATTTGCTCATCACCCCCTTTTTGTTCTTTTCTCCCATTTTTCCCCAAAACTATATCGACTTGGGACGTCAACATTACTTGTATGTCTCGTTCAAAAAGGGGTTATTTAATCGTTTATCAGTACTAAAAAATAATTATTGGGTAAATACCTACATGTATAGCGACAGATACCGGTAAAAGGGTAAAACTGTTCTGAAAGTTTTATTCTCAATCAAAACCATGTGTTCGATACCTGGCCGCGGCAAATATCCTTTCTGACAAATATATCACCCACCATTGGTTTGATATCGTTAACAATTGTGGGCGACGAGTAACTGGTGGCTCGGTTAGGGTGCTGTGGTAGTATTAGTATGAGAAACAACAGGAATCCATGGTAAGGTGCTCCAGCTACCGCGATATGACCATATCAGTTGAAAACCGTTTAAAGCCCCACGTGAACGCATTTGAATCGTTATGAGAGTTTTCATTGGGTACCTACAGCAAAGGGATTGATGAACAAATAAAAATAAAGTGCATTTTGTGAAGGTAATACCCCCTCTCATATGTAGATCCATCTTCGCTAGTCAAGGTTGAATCCATCTACGTTTGTTTTCACCCTTGGCGGATTTAGTCCGATTTACTTGAAATCGCGAAACGCCGCCTAGTTGTTGTCCTGTTGGTTGTTATGGAAAAGCAACCAATCAAACGTCGCGTACAAAACGTATTTGTAATTATTTCGTCCATTAATGATGACGTCATTAACGTGCGTTGTCTTAGTTTGGCGCTCGACGGTATACGGACTATGTAAAAAAAATAGCTGCTTTTTGGGTCGTGTTGTCGCAAGTACAGTATTTCCTCGAATAAAAATTGAAAAAAGGCGGTCTATTGAAGTGGAATTCTGACGAAAAATCGCCCATCTTCGCGTTATTGAATTGCAAATGTAATACTCTTTCCCACACGTTGTCATGAATTGTTTACACATAACAAATATATGTATCGACCAATCTGATTGGTTCCAGGAAAAGACTTTCCAGGACACCAAAAAAATCGGACTAAATACGCCATGGATGAATACAGAAACGACGTTACGTCGTAGACTTCGCCATTGGCTTGCGAAGATGCTGTAGATCTAACCGGAAGCAAAACTACCTTATGATGAAAGGGAGATGTCTAAAAAGGATGTAACTCCGTCAATCGGTAGACTCCCGACAGGAATGATTTTAACTAGTTCGACGTGACGTAATTTCGGACAAACAATAGTATTTAGTAGGCGTTGTTATAAAATCTCGCAACTATGTCTTGGGTCAAGCCATAGTTACGAAATTTTATAACAACACGGACGATTTATCAGGTAAGCAGGTTGAACTTGTCTATTTTAGCACAAGATTTGTCCCTATTGAGAAATATTTTATAGTAAACACTTGGAGGAATATGGTTGGAACAGAGAAGACAAAAACGCCGGAAATATTCTGTGTTGACCCCGGTCAGATGCCCTGCCTTTTTCATATTACAATCATTGAAGATTTCTGCAATTCGTCAAAACTGAAAACAAATGTCAAAACAAGATCACTGGTGGTGAACTCGGCCAAAGCGAGGGACGTTTTTTCACGATCAATGTATTCCATCGGCGTTGTTATAAAATATCGTAACTACGGCTTTATCGAATTGTATAACAACACCTACAGTTTGTCAATACAAAACGGTAAACCCGGTCTGTTTTAGAACAGGTTCATTGTCATTAGAAAAAAATCTATAAACTCACATTTAAACACAAAATATATATACCTTGTTGTAGCGAAAATTGTTTTAGTTCACCACCAGTGAAGATGCAGTTACGAGTGTTTGCTCAAAAGCAATGAATTGTTGTACGCTGTGTCAGGTGATTCAATGCCATGAATAAATTCATTTAAGGAATGAATGCAATTTTATTTTTATTTTTTTTTTTTCATGCATGTATGAAAAATAAAATCTAATCACACTGTATGAATCCGCGAAGCAGTTCATACAAGAGTGTGATTAGATTTTATTTTTCATACCTGCATGAAAAAAATAAAATAGCATTCATTCCTTATAATTTAATGATATATTTTATTACCGTAAATGATAATATTTGCGACTAGAAAGAATGAGATATCGTTCGGACTATGTGCAAAGAAGCGGATAGACGTGCGATATCTGCCCGCTGCCAAGGTGTTCAGATCTTACGCACGTGCCTTTCCGTGACAAAAACTTTAAAGCTGAAGGGTAACAGATGGTCAAATTGAAAAAAAATGAAATTTTTCGAAAAAATATGCAAAACTTTCGTGTTGGGCACCTCAGAATGGTTAATAATATGCGATTCAGACAGAGATTGAGCCGAAATTATTAGAGAGATAGCCGAATTTAGGGAGAATCCAAACCAAAATTCAACTCCGTCACAGATGCGGTTGAAATTATTTTTTAACTGTCACGCATGCGCATACATCGCGGACCAAGATTCAAATGAGATTCACACTTGAATTTCAATATGACGTCATCATGTATGTTGTGACGTCATTTAAGAAAGTCGCATATCCTACTGTTTTTGACCTACTTTCGACATCGCTTCGTGAATATGGTATCAAATTGCGAAAAAATGAGCCGTTGCTTCAATAGTTTGTCGTAATCATTTAATCAGGTCATATAAAGCTTAAAAAGTGTACATTTCGTTTGTTTTTGATGTTGGGTCCAAATCTGGGAAATAGCAGCTTTAAATGACGTCATAAAAAGCGCGCGTAACTGCTACGTCGTTCAAAGCGAATTCAGTCGTCGTGACGTTATTTTCCATCCCATCAAGTGCGTTTTAAGCAATAAATTTTTGAAATTGAGTTTGTTTCAACTAGAAAATCTATTTAAGAGTAAGATTTGATGATTTGATGCAGTTTACTACTCAAAACTTACGTAATACCTGTATGCCGATTTGCACAGGGCACATCCATTTATCCATATTATTGAGTCCGTAAGAAGTTTCGGCAATGTCATTTTTTTCATGGAGTAAGGGAAAAAAATAGCCAATCAAAACGCTTGGATTTTAATGAAATCAACTAATATTAAATTATAAACATGTTAACCCTTTCCCAAACGACAAAATTTTAGGGCGATCCATTAAAAAACTGCCACAAATGACTAAATTAAAGATTATGAAAGACAGAATTTGTATAGAATATGACGTAGAAAATATTGAGTCAAAAGGAGAAACTGCTGATTATCAGCAGTTTCTTCTTTTGTTTCAATATTTTCCCTAGCCTTTTCTATTAGGGACGTCAAAACCAGGTCTTGTTTGGGAAAGGGTTAAATGAACTTGAGTGCATTTCATAATCTCTCATATTTCTGATGAGTGGATACTTTTTTAGACAATGTGACTATGTGATATCGAAAACATTGTTATCATGACAGTGACAACTGTTTTATACCCTTTTCCTAATAATCATTGGTCTTGAAACATAATCGAAAAGAGACTTTTTAAAAATGTTTATTGAAAATAGATATATATTGTACAAAATGCTAGTGATTTGTTTTCTTCTTCATAATTGTGTTATTACTTGACCAATCTGAATTCGATTTGAAGCAGAGAAAGTAAAGAAACACCAGGAATTAGCTGGATGGGATAGACCTTCTGGTCTGTCGTCAATAACCTTTATCTCATTCTACTCGTTTTAAAAAATATCCTTCGCATTCAGCAAATCCCTGGCGTTTCCCACATTCTCTGCTTTAACTGTTTTTCAAAGCGGCGATGTTTTAGCATAAACTTATTGAAAATATCGAAAATTATGTGCACATAACGTGATTTACCGCGCAAATCATTAGATATATTGGTTTATGACGAACTAAATGGGTCAAAAGTCTATATAGAGCGTGCACGCATAAAATATACGTGTCGACGCATATTTTTTCAACTGCTCACGTAAATTTTATGCGTCGACGCGCATATTTCCGCGTCGACGAATAAAATTTACGTGAGCAGTTGAAAAAATATACGTCGATGCGTAAATTGTAGGCAAGCAGGAGTGAAAAATGTGAAACCGAGGCTGGCCAATGAGAGAGGCGGTTAGAAACGTTTCCCTTTATACCATAAATATGATGGATGAAACGAAGGATCTGATTGATTGATAGATAAAATACTCGTCGACGCGTATATTTGCGCGAGCAGTTGAAAATTTTGCGTCGAAGCATAAATTTTCAACTGCTCATGTAAATTTTATGCGTAAATATACGCGTCGACGCATAAAACTTACGCGTCGACGCGTATATTTTATGCGTGCACGCTCTAAATAGACTTTTGACCATTTGGACGCCATATTGGTTAGGTACAGCATATGAGAGCGCAAATCTTGTGTTGTTTAGTCTATTCTTGGGACAACACATTAAGGTTTACAGACCCTCATTAAAAACACCACTTTCTAGCTATACGAAATGCATCAAATTACACACACTTATAAAAACACTTCACATAAGTTGATTCACCATGCCAGATTTCAAGATTATACTTCAAGAAGAAAAAAAATACAAATATTATTTAACTCTTTATTCATATGCAAGAGGGGGTAATTTGTAACATTTTTGTAAAATATTCCCATACTATGCATTATTTCAAAAATTGTAAAACGTACAAAATGCTTATGTTTGTATTTGGAATGGAAATTTAACACGGTTTAGGAATTACTGGCACTTTTCAAATTTCGACATTGGCTCTTTGGTGCTAATGAGGAGTTTGATATCTTAAGAAAACTTTAGAAAAGTACTTCATCGTTTTATAATTGAATGCTGGTCTAGGAAAGAACTAACCAATTGCACGGTGGATAATCACGTGATGCAACAATTTCAGAAAATCTTCAATAATTTTGTCAATACGGGGCCGATTTGAATTCGGTTTGAAGCAAAGAATGTGGATAGACGTCACGCATTAGATGAACGTGTTGAATATTTGAAAAATCAACTGATAAAGAAGTTATTGAAGATAAAACAAAATTTTGGTTTATCTTCAATAACTTTTTCATCAGTTGATTTTTCAAAAATCCACTACGTACAGCTTATTCCTGACATCTTCACAAGTTCTCTGCTTCAAACCAAATTCAAATTGGTCAAGTATTGACAAAAATATTGACGATTTTCTGAATTTCTGAGTCACGTGATTAACCATCGCGAATTGGAGAAGGATGCATGCTTGTCTATTACAGTTGAAAGAAAATAGTCATGTAGATTCGGACAGACACAATAATACTCTACATATATGTGGACCGTCACACTAAAAGGGACCTTATCAGAAGTAAAAAAATCCACATTTTGACAATCTTGTCATACTCAGAACAGGTCAACCAGATACTCTATGCGAAAAATGAACAATTAGTAAGATATGGAAAACATTCCAGATTTAGAAAATTACATACAAGTGAAAAATGTCGGACCTTGTCTGACTGCGCGTCCATAGAGCTACCCTGCATCCATCCCTGAGTGCACCCTATGGTTTACAAAAAGAGGAATAATGTAAACATGGGACACAGGCTCACCTCTATAAGCCCTAGCGAAAGATACAGAATAAAATATGGGCAACTAAACGAAGTCAAAGACCGTACATTGCAAAACACACCATGAGCGTACAGAAGGTAATGTATTCAATATTCTTTTCAAATCAAGGTCCTGCTATAAGAATTGTCGTACCAAAGGGTAGATATGTAAATTCAAAGTTTTAATGAAGTCAATTGCTTATATAAATTAGAGAAAATATTCTTTCGCGTTCTACGTCATACACACTAGGTAAAAGTTAGTTGCCTTTTTTGGTAGAGTTGTCGCAAGTATAATAGTTCGAAGAAAAAAAGAAAATTGATATCTATTACAGTTAAATTCTATGTACAAATCGCTTATCTTCGCGTTTTTGAGTTGCAAATGCAATGCATTTTCCCGCCCATTGTCATGAATTGTTTACACATAACAAACAAATGTAGCAATCAATTTGATTGGTTCACGAACCAGCGAGGTCTCGCTGAAACAAATTAAAACTTTTCCTAGACACCAAGAAAATCCGGCTAAATACGCCGAGTGTGAAACACAGAAACGATGTTACGTAAATCTGTAGGTTGTAGGTGTCACCCTTGGCTTTCTAATCTAAGGAAGCAGCCATTCAACGCAAATATCTGCTACAGGAAAATATCACAGAGCTTCTTTCCCCTTCTTATTCGACAGATCTTGCCACATTTTACTTTTTCACATTGCTGGTAGAAAAATATCACATACACAAACCTCTTGGTTCTGCTATATCCCAGTGTCTGAATAAATCGAAAATGTTATGGAAACGCTTTTAAAAATCAGATTAAATGGTTGAAATGATGTTGTATATAATGTGATGATGGATATTTGAAAGGATTGAGATAATTATTTCTGCGTTGATTATAAAGCATCTCTGAAAATTGACCAATATGCATTCATATTTGAACGCCCATAGTGTAATAGATTCACTATTAAACGAGAATCATCCTCGTTTAATAGAGAATGTATACTAAGCAATACAATTGAAGAATGTCAAAATTCTAAAGCTATTTAAGAAACTTTGGTAAATATGATTTAATTACTCTACAACTTTTTAATGTACTTACATTCGGTCTCATATTTTATGCTGTCATATCGAGTCATGCTTTAGAGGTCATGCCAAAATGGGACAATTTACAACACAGGGGTCAACTACTACACTTACCGTATTCTTATCGTGTTGTTTTTCAAAGGAAGTCATACTCTGAGCTACTTCATTGAGTAAATTAACACGAACTTGCCTATAATCAATTCATGAACAAGGATTGAATGTTGATTGCTGACAGATCTGCAGCGATGACAGGCCTTTGGTCAATTGAACGTATGGGAACGTCAGATTGGCGTCGCTAGTAGATTTTTCATTCTGCAATTTGAACTCGGTCGATTATACCAAAAGGTATCACCAGACTGTCGAAATTATGAAACGGCGTGGCAGAGGACGTAATTAAATAACGTCTATGGCTGATGACCAATGCATTCTCAAGAAATCGTTACGATATAGAACTCATACATTTTCCAAAATTACTCCAAAGTCTGTGAACATTAAAAATCAGTCTGTGATAAACGGATTAATTAATCGGAGACTTAATGGCAGTAGGCCGTTGATAGCTTTAACACGACAACATTGGCGTATGGACCAGAACCCATATGATATGGAACACGCAACACTTGAGTATAGTGCTCATCACAAAGTTAACGAAAGTTGGTTTAGGTTGTCGCATGTTGACAGTATAATTTGCGTTATTCTGATGTAAGAACGAGATAACACGAGCGCAATGTCCTACACGTGACGCATATGGTGGCGGTAGAATTATGGAGTATACGGAAATCTTATATAGAGAGACATACAACCAACGTTATATTGACCACATGATTGACCCACATCCTGAAA
Organism: Fragum sueziense; assembly: GCA_963680895.1. Lineage (NCBI taxonomy): Eukaryota > Metazoa > Mollusca > Bivalvia > Cardiida > Cardiidae > Fragum > Fragum sueziense. The sequence goes on along the minus strand of OY804595.1, from coordinate 7,391,818 downwards.
CTTTAACATAGCACAATGGAGCATAACTCATGTTCATGGACGTCAACGTAAAATCAACTTGCGTCGTTATTGTAAAGCACCATCTTAAACATATTCGGATTCAATCCATAGACTAGCATGATTGAAGCATGTTGTATAGACGTCTACGTGGCTGACAGCAACAACCGATCAACGCGGCTTAGTTCCAACACAAACGTATTCGAGAATAGAAAACTGTGCCGCAACATGTAGTAATTCGATCTGTGGTAAATTTGTTAGGTACTTGTAAGGCTTGAGTCCACTGTCAGGATGAAGATACCCGTTGTACGTGACGTATGACTTTTCAGTTGTAGGGTACCAGCGAATAACCGGATATTGTAGGGACATCGGAAACGATTGCGCTGCATTTTGTTTTTGATTATCAAGATTATACGTTCATATAAAGTCATCTGTAGATTTTTGTTCGAATCTATGTCTTTGTTTTTTTACAAATAGTAAAACTTGAATATCTCTAAATTGTTGTGCATAGTGTATTATACCCCTAACATGGCTACTATCCTAATACGACATACACTTAAAGACATTTCTAACGCAACACTTACCATTTTGGAAATAACTTAAAATTTAATGAACCATTTTTCATCAAATTTTCATCAAATTTAATTCATTCATATTGGCTAAATATCTGTAATTTTCATAAAGAAATATTGAGTAGAAATTATTAGATTTGTTTTTCATATAATATGACTAGAAAACAAAAAGTCGCAATAAAGCCGTGCGAACTGATAACGTAAATGTATATCAGTCGTGTAACAGCAGTAAAGTTTATGACATTCTGCTAACTTTCTGTGTGTCCGCCATGGACCTAAATGACATGAAGACATCCCTTTTCATTGACAAAACATAAATCTATAATGCATCTTTGCGGGATATTTCTTCACTCGTCCCTATTGAGTGCCTGTTCCAGTTGTTGAAAATTTCTTTGAGCAAAAAGTCGAAAAACTAATCATTAGTAGCAAATTTGATGATTCCGTGCTGATAAGTTCAAAACATTATTTCTTAAACAAAATATGTGCTTATGAATTGTGATATTGTTTCGTATGTGAAAACATGTTATCAGATCTTATGAAGCAAGAGTTCGAGATATGAGCATGATTTGGTGAGGCTGCTTTGACAATATTGAATTCTGCAATCGCCTGGGGTTTTGTGACTTTTCATATTTGAGTCTTGGTAAAAAACTAAATATTTTTAGAAATATAAGTGTTGCATTGGAAGTGTCTTTAAGTGTACATTATTTACAAATATTTCGCATTGTTTCCCTAATTTAGGAATGAATGTAATTTATATTTTTTTCGTGCAGGTATGGAAAATAAAATTTTATCGCACTATAATTATGAAAACGCGAAGCGGTTCATACAAAAGTGTGATTAGATTTTATTTTTTCGTACCTGCATGGAAAAAATAAAATTGCATTCATTTCATAAAATTTAATATTCTGCGATTAAATAAACGATAAAAAGACAACTTTTCATAATTGATTTTCAACAAAAATGACAGGTTAATAATGCGGCGTAATACAATTTTTAAAGGGAAAAGTAGTGTCCCGGTATTTTCTTTTCATTCTGTTTTCTTTCTTTCTTTTTTTTTTTTTTTTTTTTTTTCTTTTTTTTTTTTTTTTTTTTTTTTTTTTTGAGCTATGTAGATCTAAAATATTTTTTCAGAACCAATCAGAACGCTGAGATGTTAATGAAATCAACTAGTATTAAATTATAGCCAAGAATATGTGTGGTTCACGTAACCCGACCGACCCTGGCAAAACAGGACCATTGCTATGAAATTGTTTACCCTAAAATGAAAAAAAATCCAAGAAACAACAACAAAGACAACACAAACAGCAAGAAAACCAAACAATGACAGATTTAAAAAAAAAAAGATTTACCGACCGACTGAACCTAAACCATGTAAACCTAATCCACACAGACATTTCATACTTGGTTTTAATTAGTCCCTGAGCTAGAAACATTTTTGCTCCACACCCCAAGGGGAATTTTGTAGCCATAGTTTTTCATTAAGTACATTATCTTAGAAACATTTTGAGCGTTGTTTGCACTCTGGCCATTGGGGCTTTTGGCTGTAACCCTTATCTAAAACCCTTAGCCCTATTATTTTTCCTTCAAATTTACAAAACTTATTTGGTCATATTTTCATTGAATATTGTCCTACAGATGTCAAAATGGTATCAAATGAAAGCTTATGGCGTGCTCTTTTATTTGTAGTTATTTTATGCAAATAAGCTCATTTGCATATTCATGAATATTAATGATTTCCTTTTAAATTTCCATTTTTTGGCGAAAATTTGATGAATACTTTATACAATAAAAAGGCGTTTCTGTCCAGCGGGAATTTGTAAACATGGTTTATCTTTCTTCTTATTATTATTTTCATTAAGTACCGAATTTATATAGCGCCTTTATCATACGAAAGTACCTTCAAAAGCGCTTTACAAACATAAAATCTACTGAAATATACATCATACTAATAAGAAATATCATACGTTATAAGAATTATATGAGTATCAAATAATGAACCGTGAACGACGATACACATAAAAGGAAACTCAGTGTTTAATTTCCATAAATCTGTTTAAACAACTATGTCTTTAAGTATTTCTTAAAACATGAAACTGTAGAAGCAGCTCTTATTTCGGACTGGAGAGAGTTCCATAATACAGGAGCAGCACTCATAAAACTGCGGTCTCCATACGTTTTAGTACGGCGTTTCGGTACAACAAGTGTTGTGCTATTTGACCCGGATCTAAGTTCATGGGATGCTTTGTGTATCATTAAAAGTGATGTGATATATTCTGGGGCTGGTTCATGGAGAGCTTTAAATGTATAAGTCAGTATCTTAAATTGAATTCTGTGCTCTACAGGTATCCAATGCAATTCTTTCAGTACTGGTGTTTTTGAGACGTCTCGGTGATCTGGTGATAATTACGAGCTGAAGTATTTTGGACTATCTGTAACTTGTTCAGGGTTTTTTTGGGTATACCAAAAAGTAAAGAATTGCAGTAATCCAACCGCGACGTAACCAAAGAGTTAACAAGAGACTTAGAAGCGTCATCATTTAGATATTTTCTAATATGCCCGATTTGGCGGAGCTGGGAATAGCAGGATCTACAAACACTATTTATATGCGATTCATTAAATTTTGTGAGTCAAAAAAGGCACCAAGATTTCTGACAGACTTCACCGATTTTATCTCGGAACTGCCAACTTTAATTGACATATCTTCTATTTCATTCGAATGTTTTTTGGGGTGCAAAGACAATAAGTTCAGTTTTATCTGCGTTGAGCTTGAGCATGTTATGGTTCATCCAATCAGTGATTTCGTTCAAACATAACTCAACACGCCGGACAGCTTCGTGCCTCGAAACATTGTCATTAGGTTTGAATGAGAGGTAAAGCTGAGAGTCGTCCGCATAGAAATGATGTTCAAGGTCATGCTTTCTGCAGATCATGCCTACTGGCTTTGTATATGTCGGAGTCCAGATTGGAATCTAGGCCGATCCGGAATCGGCCTAGGCCGATCCAGAATTGGTCTAGGACAAACTGGAATTCTAATTTGGACTAGTCCAGATTAGAATTCTGATTTGGTCTAGGCAGATTCTGAATCGGTCTAGGACAGAATGGAATTCCAATCTGGCTAGGCCGATCTAGAATCTGCCTAGACCAGTTTGGAACCCATTCGAAAATTGAAGTTAAAACTAAAGAAACATGTAAATATCAATATTGCAGTAGTTTGATTCAATAAACTAAATATCAAGTTAATTTTCAAGGGACAATTACAAATAGCAAGAATTAAAGCGTAAAACTGTAAGTTGCAAACAAATGAGTTTAGAACAATTTCTTGTTTTTACAGGGATAAATGCTGGATTATACTTTTTATTTTTCTTTAACTTACTCTTAAGGACATAATATGAGAAAGGGTTAAAGAAGATGCAAAATACTATGTACATGTAACTTTGTTAATTGAGTAAATCGTTTACCTGCATGTCTCAGTGTCCAGAAGTACAGTTAGGCTTGAATCGCGTTAATTTCCTATATAAAATCCATTTTACACTTTTTTCAATGCTGAAAAGCCACTTATTTTACATGCTATATCCAATGAAGCTCCGTCACATCAACTTCAGAATTTACAAAAAAAATATATATACAACAGCTTTGGAAATTTAAAACAATTTGACGCTAAAGCAATAATTTAAAACACGAATTAAGATATGAGCTTTCACTGGTCAGACGATTCAAAATTTTAAAGTACATAATATGGTCAATCACAGGTTTTCTGATAACATTTTAATTCAATACAATAATTAAAGTTGTTTTTTATGCAAAATATCTCATTCTAGTTGAGAAGGCAAGCCCAAATTTGATCAAAGAAACATATAATTATGTAAGAAATCACTTCTTATAGGAACTGCATATAAAACTGATTGCAGATTAAAGGTGACAAAAAGATGATTGGTTTGCATACAAATTTTCCTTCTCAGCAGATTAAGAAATAGAGACATATGGATTAATATCAGCACTCAATTCGGTATTTTGTGTTGTTGTTACCATTCTCCAGTCATTAAGATAAAAAGAGTTTTGCAGAAATAAAAAAATCTAGAACTGAGAAAAATAATTAAACAGAAGAATTATTCTTATATTTTCGGAACGGCAATAGTTATTATTATTATGTTTTATATTTTAGTAATTTTATATCTAGTTTAGGAACCATTGTTATTATTGTTTGTTGAATATGTTGGGATATTTTTTAAAACTCATAGTAGAAATTGGGATATTTTTTAAAACTCATAGTAGAAAAGGCCTTGAGCAACTTTTTTTCAAAAGAAAAGGTGTATAAAATTGTTGAAAGGTGTTTCAAATTGCTTAAAATAGAAGTTGTTATTAGCATAAAATAGCTGTTAAGAACAAATTCCAATCTGGTCTAGGCAGATTCCGGATTGGCCTAGCCAGATTGGAATTCTCATCTGGACTAGAAACTTTCTAGGCCGATTCCAGATCGGACTAGTCCAGATCAGAATTCCACTGTGGACTAGGCCAGAGTAGAATTCCAATCTGGACTAGGCCGATTCCGGATCGGCCTAGATTCCAATGTGGTCTCCGACATATACATGACATAATTCTATTTATTAGAAATATTTTGAGTCTTGTTTTCACTCTGGCGGTTGGGGCTTTTCGCTGTTACCCTTATCTAAACCCTTAACCCTATAGAATTACTCATTTAAATTTTGAAAATGAAATTGGTCATATTTTGGTTGAATATTTTCACACATATATCAGAATGGTATCAAATGAAAGCTTATGACTTGCTCTTTCATTTTCAGATATGTTATGCAAAATAGCTCATTTGCATATTCATGAATATTAATGATTTTTCCTAAAACTGCGATTTTTGATGAACATTTAGTAAATATTTTCCAAAACAAGACATTTTTGTACAGGGGAATTATGTAAACATAATTAATCTTAAAGAAAATTATATAAGAAACATTTTGAGTGATGTTTGCAGTTTGACCGTCGGGGCTTTTGGCCAAAACCTTTATCTAAACCATTAACCCTGTAAAATTGTTCAATCATTTCAAAATGTTTTTGGTAATATCTTGATTGAATATTGACCTACATATGTTAGAATGGTATCAAACGAAAGCTTGGGACTTGCTCAATAATTTGTTATAAATTTTATGCAAATCACCCCATTTGCATATTCATGAGTATTAATGACTTTACTAAAAATGTGACATTTTGCTAGTATTCGGCAAATACGTTAAAACATTGTATTTCTACTCAGGGGGAATCATGTAAACATGGAACATTTTATTACAAACATTTTGATCGATGTTTGCACTCTGTCGGTTGGGGCATTTGGTCATAACCTTTATCTAAACCCTGAACCCTATAAAATTGTGCACTCAAATTTTCAAAACGTTTTTTGTCATAGCTTGATTGAGTATTGGCCAACAGATGTAAGAATGGTATCAAATGAAAGCTAATGACTTATTTTTTAATTTGCAGTTATCTTATGCAATTTAGTTCATTTGCATATGCATGTATATTAATGATTTGTCTACAATTTGTTATTGTTTTCAAGTTAGATACTTACCAAAAGGTGGTATTTTTTGTTCTCGTGAGTTTTCAACCATCTGATATCCATGTTCACTCTCTTAACAAAATCTTAGCCTTGTTTGAGATCTATTTGATGTTTTGTTTGGAAGTAACTGTGATTTTAAAGTCTGCAACCCATCATATTTCGTTCTTATAAATCCTATTATCATGTATTGTACTGATGTACTTGCTTATATATAGTTTAGTTGACAGAATGTTATCATTTGATGAATCAAAAATTGCCGCAAAATAGGGCTTTAAACATAAACGTTTTATAAAATGCCATGATACAAAAGGTGTCTAACCTGTGGGACTTTTATTCTAATACACATATAAAATTGATTATCAATTATTTTCTATTTTCTATGGCTGAATAGAGATCCTGGAATGTAGACAGATTGCATAAATATAGCAGAATAACATTGTTAAGCAATTGTCAAGCTCCTATATTTGCCATCCACATTGAGGAAACAGCATGATTTTGTTTCATCTGGAGAGCCCTTCCTTATGTATTCCTCATAGCCAAGTCAATTTGTTGGCCTTATACATGGTATGAAGCTGACTGATCAGGGACACTGGTGTTACCATTCCTTTATGCTCTATTGGGATATTTTCACTTCAGATAATTGGGTGCCATATGTAAAGCCTATTTATTAATTGCATAAAATCAAGAGATGTACGCGCTGTATGTATGTAGCTAGAGTACAGACATTAACCGGTTGCGATCAAAAGATTATTGCAGTCATTTACGATGCATTTATTTGTCTGTGTCAGATCAGAACAGATATGAACTGATCCATACTACCGACAGCCCATACTGATTGTACATTCATATTCTTCCTAACCTGCACATATTTCTTGTATGTGATTTCAGCATAGTACCACCTCCCAATGAATTTAAAACAGTTCCCTTGCGAAACATATACAATATCTTTCAATATGGCATATGTTTTCAAGGATGGCATTAGATAGCCATAGATAACTTTAGTTCAATACTTTTCTGGTATTTAAATGATACAACTTAAACCTGGTTAAGATCAGCATGTGAAATCCCATATTAAAACACTTACTTTTTGCACTGCTAGGACAATTTGACCAAAAATGATTAACATCACATCTGGTGGCAGTCTTGAAATTACCTACATTCTGGGAGTTTGGCAAGATTATCATTATGGAAACCGACCTAGATCAACACTAGTCTATTTAATGCAAAGACATAACAGGGTTACCATGCACTTAACATTACAGGTTTACTATAAAACATATACTATAGCACTGTCAAATAGAATACATTTTATGGATTTTCCACAATAAATGTGGTTTTGTCCCAAACATTCAAAGAATCAATAATATTCATGAATAAGAAAATGAAAAATTGCCAAAAAGTAATTGCAACTATACAAGCGATTCACAAGATTTCATTTGATACCATTATGACATTTGTATGTCAATTTTAATCAAGATACGACGAAAAACATTTTGAAAATTTGAATGAACAATTTGATAGAGAGTTAAGGGTATAGATAAGGGGTTTTGCCAAAAGCCCCGACTACCACAGTGCAAACATCGCTTATAGTGTTTTATATAATATTCTTTAAGATAAATCATGTTTGCATATTATCCCCTGAACAGAAACGCCTTGCTTCTGAAAGTATTTAACACGTTTTCGCTGAAAAATCACAATTTTAAGGAAAATCATTAATAATCAAGAATATGCAAATGAACTAATTTACTTTAAAATAAATAGCACATGAAAGAGCCATCTATAAGCTTTCATTTGATACCGTTCTGACATCTGTTGGTAACTGTTCAATCAGGGTATTACCAAAACTGTTTTGAAAATTTAAATAAAAAGTTTGATGGGATTAAGGGTTTAGATTTGGGTCATGGACAAAAGCTCCAACCCTCAGATTGCTCAAAATGTTTCTAATAGAATGTTCTTTAAGATAAACTTTGTTTACATGATTCTCCTTGAGTAGAAACACAAGGTTTTTGAAAGTGTTTACTAAATACTTGCTAAAAAGGTCACAGTTTTAAGTATTGTCATTAATACTCATGAATATGCAAATGAGATAATTTGCATAAAATTTATGGCAAATTATTGGGAAAGTCATAAGCTTTCATTGGATACCATTCTAACATCTGTAGGTCAATATTCCACCAATATAATACCAAAACCTTTTTGGAAATGACTGAACAATTTTATAGGGTTAAGGGTTTAGATAAGGTTTTTGACCAAATTCCCCGATGGCCAAAGTGCAAACATCGCTTAAAATGTTTCTTATATTTATAAGATTAATTATGTTTACACAATTCCCGTGTACAAAAATTTTCGTCGAAAATCGCAAATTTAGGAAAAATCATCGATATTCACGAATATGCAATTGAGAAAATTTGCATAACATATCTGAAAATGAAAGAGCAAGTCATAAGCTTTCATTTGATACCTTTTTGACATCTGTGTGTAAATATTCAACCAATATATCGTCGTTGTAAATGCAAAACCTCGTATCTCGTTGTAGGAAAACTTTAAAGGAGTGGAATAAAGTGTAATAACTTTTCCAAAACTGAAATGTTTTACTTGAAATTTGGAAATATTATTCATAAGTAATGTATCATTGATACTGATCGGTAAAAATATCTCAAAACCTGCAAGAATTGTCTAAATTGGACACACAAGTTTGTACTTTGAAAATCGCTAGAACCGACATACGAGGTTTTGCATTTACATCGACGATATGACAAAATTCATTTTCAGATTTTAAATGAACAATTTGGTAGGGTTAAGGGTTTAGATAAGGGTCATGGCGAAAAGCCCTAAACGGCCAGAGTGCAAACAAGGCTCAAACTGTTACTAATAAAATGTTCTTACTGATAAAGCATGTTTATAAAATTCCCCCTGGATAGAAACGTTTTTGAAATTATTAACCAAATTTTAATCAAAAATTGACAGTTTTAAGGAGAATCATTGATATTCATGAATATGCAGATGAGCTAATTTGCATAAAATAACTACAAATGAAAAAGCAAGTCATAAGTTTTCATTTGATACCATATTGACATATGTAGGTTAATATTCAATGAAGATATGACCAAATAATTGTTTGTATATTTGAATAAAAAAATTAAAGGGTTAAGGGTTTTAGATAAGGGTTACAACCAAATGCCCCAATGGCCAGAGTGCAAACAATGCTCATATTGTAGCATTTGTTATAAGCTTTCCGAAAATCATACCCTTCAAAATTCCCGCGGGGGAGAGCAGGGGTTATTGGTGGCTCAAGGTCTAAATGCCTTGTCAAATGGGCGGACGTTATAGAGTGCATTTATCACCGGATCGAGTTAAGTGAGGAGCTGACCAAAAAAAACTTGATACCGTTCTCACACCAGCTTAACTGTGTTCACGGGAAAAGGGAACCATTTTAACACTAATGGACAACACAATTTTTGGCCTGTTTCAACTGAATGAAATTTTACGGCCTTTTTGTTTGTATTAAACAATGATTATTCATTTTCAACATTGTTTGTGGAAGCCTTTATTTTGTAGGGCGCCGAATAGCTTCATTATTTTAGAAAGAGCTAGGTTGGTCCAAGTATGTGGACTTTGAAAATCACGAATCATCGCTAATAATTATATTGTAACACAGTAACTAAGATGGCGCCTTTTGTCATGACAGACCACATGGAAATAGTTTGAAAACATACACTATAAGGTGATTTTACTTTCAGCATCTAAACGACAAGGACACTACTTTCAGAGGTAAATTCTGTGTAAAACCGTACGTTTTATATCATTCCCATTAAATGATGCTTTTTGTGGCACTAACAAAATGGACTTTGGAATACATAGTAAAATATAACACAGCGTTTTCTATAAAAATGTAAACTTTATCTTATTTGATATTGTTGGCTGCAACACCCTTTGACGTGTAGAATTTGAATTAAATATAATAATATATTTTTTGAAAACGAACAAACAATTTTGTGTGTGTTTTTCCTTTTTAAATATTTCCTTCCTTTTCTCATTGACTAAGTAAATTGTCTGTATGTTTAGATAATTTTGTAAATGACGATAAACGTCGATCGTTCTAGATTTGAAGTAAAGTTATAGCATTTTATATTAGATCGCTGTATATTTACTCAAATATTTACTTGTTTCTAGGGAGCATGATGTTTGCTTATTGTACCATACTGATCGTGTGTTTGGGGACAACGACATGCAACACGTTAGAGTTACTGCGAGAAGCATGTCCCTATTCCAACTTTTGTACAACACCCAGCCTTAAATCATTTAATAAGACAGACACATATGTGCCGTGTTGCTACGACTGTTACTGTGATGAACATTGTTCCGCATTTGGAGATTGTTGTCCAGATTACAAAGGAAACGAGAAGACCTCGACGAATTTGGTCAGGATCGATTGTAAAACAATCCACGTCGCAACCGATCAAACGGAAGCTAAAATCCAAGAACGATACACAGACCAATTTCAGCCGATAACAGATCGATATCGCGTGATCGATTTCTGTCCAGATGGTTTTAACAAAGATCCGACCATGATTAACAAATGTAATGGAAGATTTACTGGTCTCCCACAGTTTGCTGATTTAGTAGTAGTCTCCGATGAGACGGGGAGGATGTTCAAAAATAAACACTGCGCTTTTTGTCATGGTGTGAGACAGTTTACAAGGTAGGGTCTGTCAGTAATTTTGGGTCATCTTTAAGGGACAATGCTCCAGTTTTTCGGAACACTCGGTCGCTACTTTAGAAACTTTGATGTTTCGCACCATATATGTTTCGCTACCAGATTTTAGAGAATATGACAAGTCTTTACTACTCACCCTTTTCGACTGTTAGAGCGTATTTAAAGCAAGACCGTTGTAAGTGGGTTTGCACTTACCACTGTCTTACTCATGTTTAAATGATAAACAATTCTGTAATTCACTTATAAGTGCGATAACCTATACATTTCCTTTTTGAACCATTACCAGGACATATTGCTTGATACAATGAGGGAGGTTTATCAAATTCTGTTCTTTAGCACTTGAAATATTTTACAAAAAGTGCAAATCTTGACATAACACGTTTTATTTCTGTTTCGTTGATCGGATTGATTGTGCGAATATGTTGTTTTATACACTAACGCGTTCTCAACATCACACAGTTTAGATTGTCCGGTTTTTTTAATGTAAAACATTAATTTAAAGCCATTTTCGAGATTACGAGATTGAGTATTTTGGGACCTTTGAACGCGGCAAGAAATTGTCCCTTTTTAACATGTATAGTAGGGGTATACCATGCGATTGCCGATACAATCCAAACAAGATCGATGGTCATCCATTTGAATTCCGTTTTTCAGCTGGTAATAACTCGTACTTTCGACAGAAAAAATATAATTAAATTCCATTATTGGGAAAAGTAATAGTATTACTGGAGCATTGTCCCTTAATCAAATGTATATGTATACTTCTACGCGATATCTCAATGTTCTTCGATTTTTGTGACGTTTTAAAAAAACATAAAATTGTCTTTCAGCGATTCTATTTTTGCATTATCGATATCAAGTTCTGGTTTGACGTCGTTTCGATAAGTACGTACTTTTATTGAATAAAATGTTATACGTCTACTATCTTAATATTTGAGTTCAGCTAGTTTGAGAAAAATCATGGTTCCTTTACATCAGGATTTTGTCCTTTTTAGGGACGCCTTCGAAGCAGAGGGAACCACATGGAATATTCTACCATTCAGATCTTCATTAATGGCCATTAATTAGGCCATTTTGAGATTGATAAAACATTGGCTTTTTCGAGCGGTGTCGTAACATATCAGAAACTATTCGGGCGCGGTCGTAAACTATCTGTGGTTGAAAGTTCCACCGCCGAATGTTTTCGACCTCGCCCGAATAATTCCGACGTCGCGCGATTCTTATAAGTGGCATTCTGCCTTAATTATAGGCCTATTAATGATTATTTTACAGCTGGCAAATGAAACTCGCGGTGTGTTTGGAAGATATCAGTACACTACAACTCACACTATCTGAAGCTCACAACTATCTACTCAACAACTGTGTGATGACGTCAGAGAGACCACGTGGTGCACACGTGACCCCCCGGATGTTGTCTTGCCTGGATGAACTTACTTGTCGTGGAACAGACCAGGAATTAGCGAGGGGGTGTTTCAGTGGACCGTGTGAGTAGAAACTCTGTTACACGGAAATTAACCATGTGAATATATACTGACGTCCAAAAGAAACGCCTCAGTCCTAATAAATGTCCGATTATTCAGAAATCTGATTTGAAATTACAAAAACTTATTTCCATCTGTAATTTTGATTATCTGTTGTTGAACAATGACGATAAAGAAATGATCAAATTGTTACAGTTTAGAAAAACGGCACTTTTAAACAGAGCGGTATCAGAATTTTTATTTGAAAATAAGTAGCGCGTGGTTCAAACTTTACTTGTGACGACAAAAGATACCGTAAAACGGCTTATTTGGTGACCACAAATAGTGAATACTAAACGCGACGTCGATTTCAACGTCTCAAATCTGAAACGCAAATGACATTAACGTAAGACAGCTTCTTGTATAACAAGCGTTGCGCGAGGTCTACCTGACTTTGGACGATTGGCAAATGTTTCTGAAACTCTAACTCGTCGATCAAGATGCCAGATCGTGCAATGAAAGGCGTCAAAACGTCAGGCGGCTTGTTTTTTACTTCCCCGTATTCGGAAATGGCCTATCTACGAGCTCTATTTTCCAAGCAGTGTGTCTATTTCAAACGTTAATGGCAACAACAACAGTTACCTGTAAAACACTTATTTGACCACCACAGTAACAGACTACTCGACAGAACATCGATCCCAACGTCAGAAACCTGAAACGTACATGACGTTAACGTGGAGAATTATCTTGCTTTATAGGCGTTAAATGAGGTCTACTTGAGTGTGACCGATCGAAAGACGTTTGCGGACCTCTAACGCGTCGATCAAGACACCGAATCGAGAAACACAATATGTTAAACCGTCTTGCGACTTGTTTGTGCATTCGTTGCATTAGAAAATGCCATATTACGCGCTCCCTTTTCAGAATTTAGTCTTGGTATCCTTCAATTTGGATGTTTCATTAGAAAATCTTTAAACTCGTGGTTGCCTATCCACTAACACATGTCACTGTGTAAAATATGACCAATTTCATCACGTGATAAACATACACGAAGCGCACGTAGAAGACGTGACCAGTCACCGGAAATGGACATATTGGCGAATAAAAAGCATATTTTTTTCATTTAGCGTAATTGTCGGTCAAAATGGTAATATACAGTATACATTTTACTAACATTGTAGCAGGCATAAGGAAAATAATGACAAATTTCATTGGAGCGTTTCTTTTGGACGTCAGTTTATGTTAATATAGACACTAAGTCTTTATAAATAGATTTAGTTCGTGTGTATCATTCTTAGCATCTTATTCTCCATAATGAACGACATACGAGTAAATATTACATTTTGTTACTATAAATAGTAATATTTTCGGCCAGAATCTGTCAGATATCGGGCGGGCCGAAAGAGCTATATCCACGTGAATCCTTAACAGCGGGCAGATATGCGATATCTGCCGCTGCTAAGGAAATTATTCCAAAAACTTTAGGTACAGATCTTTTGCACATGCCTTTCCGTGACGAAAAACGTCAATGACATCGGAAAAACGCAATGTTGTTTACAAAAATGGCTGCCGTCGTAACGTTGTCTTTGTTTACTTCGAGTGCGATTAATGTAAAAATGTATAAATGACTTCATTTCAACAGGAACATCTGTGGAAACCTTATTTAAAGGTAAAATTTATTCATCTAATGAAGTTTTTTTTTTTTTTTTTTTTTTTTTTTTTTTTTCAAAAAGAATGCAATATATAGATTATTACACGACTGATTCGTGCCGGAGAGTGATATCGGCCCTAACCTTGGTATCTTCCCTTGGTCTTAAGACCTCGGGACAGATATCGCAGTTGCGGGCCGATATTACTCCCCGGCCCTCATTAGCCGTGTAATAATCTTTAACTATCAAAACGTTTTTAGCCTCGCATAGAAAGAACGAGCTTTTTGGATTTAAACTGATTTATTTTTCAACATAGAGTTCTTCTAACTCCACATTGCTAGGTGCCATCTAGTTTGCCGATCATTGATACCCGACCAGCTCTCCCCAGTAGCAGTCACTTTATCATTTTTCTTTACTCCCTCTGCATCTCAGGAAATCCTTCACTCAAGGTTTGATAGTTGAAAAAGAAGGATGGTTTGTTTTCAGTTTTGAACACGCATAGCTAGTAAAAACGTACAATACGTGTGCCAACGTGTCACGACGGTTTTTTATCGTCTGTGGAACGTGTCCTTGGCGTGTTCATCGTGTTGGGAGCGTGTTATTTAAAATCGTTTGGTACACGTTGGTTAGACGTAACGGTGTGACAGGCACGTAACATTTTCTAAAAGTAGGGAAATGATATGCGCAACGTCAAATTTAATGTGTAATTGCCTTTAAAAACATGGACATTATTATTGAAAGGGGTTCTTGTTTGCGCCCACGCACAGATTTTCTTATGACTTTACACATAGAATGCCTCTTACATATGAACTACAGAAATATAAAATTATTCCTTTAACCCGAAGAGTGCATATAGGCCTATACGCGGCACCTTGAAATGCTCCCGGTTTTCATTGATACCCGTCATACCAAAACTCAATGTTTTAATTAAAATAGCAAGAGGAGTCATTGTAGAAACTTTTTGTACCAATACTATTGGTACCAACATGCGCAAAAATATTATTAAAAATTAATTTTTCAGAAATTGTCAGAAAAATAATCCAGAAATGTTCAATACCTAAAATTCTATGATTTTATTTGTATGTTCCCGTCTTTGTCAACCTATGAAATTGATAAGAAAGTTGGCCATACATGTCCCCAATTTGTATGCAAAATTTGGTGAAAATTCAAAACCGGTAACGTTGTCAAATAATGAAAATTGTTAACAAAGGCACCTTAAGATGCTCCCGGATTTCAATGGTACCTGTCTAGCAAAAGCACAAGGTTGCCTACCTAGTTTTGATTTCCGTCCCAAATTTTAAATCTGAATAGCAAGAATAGTCCTTGTTGAACATTTTGATATCAACATGTTGATACCAACATGCACAAAAATATTCTCAGACATTAATTTAGTCAGACAGTGTCAAAAAATTTGCCAGTATTTTCAAAATCTAAAATTCTATCAATTTTTTGTATGTTCCGGTCTTTGTCAACCTATGAAATCAATTAGAAAGTTGACCATAAATGTTCCCTCTTTGTATGCAAATTTGATGAAAATTTAAAACCGGTAACGTTGAAAATTGCAAACAACGGCTTAACCCTTTCCCAAACAAGACCTGGTTTTGACGTCCCTATTAAGAAAGGCTTGGGAAAACATTGAAACAATAGAAGAAACTGCTGATAACCAGCAGTTTCTCCTTTTGCCTCAATATTTTCTTAGCCATATTTTACACAAATCCTATCTTTAATAACATCCATTTTGTCATTTATGGCAGTTTTTGAAGTGGATCACTCTAAACTTTTGTCGTTTGGGAAAGGGTTAAGATGCTCCCGGATTTACATCGTACCAGTCAAGCAAAAGCCCAATTTTACCTAGCTAGTTTTGATATCAGTCCCAAATTTTATATTAGAATAGCAAGAAGAATCTTTTTTGAACATTTTGGTACCAATATTGTTGATACCAACATGAACAAATAATTTCTCAGAAATTAATTTAGTCAGAAATTGTCACAAAACAACCCAGAAGTTTTTGTAACCTAACATTCTATCAAAATTTATTGTATGTTCCTGTCTTTGTCGACCTATAAAATTAATAAGAAAGTTGGCCATACATCACGGGTGGTAAACAGAGAAACTAGCTCCAAAAAGAGGTAGTTGCATAGAGCGAAAATTTGTAGGTCACGAACACATTTTCTAAAATTATTTCTTTAAAAGCGAGTTTTTGAGAAATCCGGCGATGCTGTAATATGAAGAAATGATGGAAGTTCGTTGTTCATGAGAGTATACGGTATAGGTAGCAGGGTTTTAATACAATAGTTGAAAAACATTTCAAAATCGAAAGTAAAAAAGTTTTTACTTTCGATTTTGAAATGTTTTTCAACGATTGTATTCAAACTCTGCTTACTAACAACGTATATTATCGTGCACAACAAACTTCGACCATTTCTCCATATTACAGCATCGCCGGATTTTTCAAAAACTCGTTGTAAAAGAAATAATTGTAGAAAAAATGTGTTTGTGACCTACCTTTGTTTACAGATTTTCGCTCTATGCAACTGCCTCGGTAGAGACCGGATGTCACGAGGCAACGAAATACCGTTGACTCTTTTTGGAGCTAGTTTCTCTGTTTACCACCCGTGTACATGTTCCCTGTTTGTATGCAAAATGGTGAAAATTTGAAACCGGTGAAAATTGTGAACAATTGTACCTTAAGATACTCCCGGATTTCAATGGTAGCGGTACCTGTTTAGCAAAGCCAAATGTTGCCTACCTAGTTTTGATATCCGTCCCAAATTTTTAATCAGAAATTGTCATAAAAATAGCCCAGAAATTTTCAAAACCTAAAATTCTATAAAAAAAAATTTTGTATGTTAACGTCTTTGACAACCAATGAAATCAATTAGAAAGTTGGCCATAGATGTTCCCTGTTTGTATGCAAAATTGTGTAAAAATTTGACACCGGCAACGTTGAAAATTGTAAACAGAGGTACCATAACCCTTTCCCAAACAACAAAATTTAAGAGTGCTCCAAAGATGCTATGTACAGACGACAAAATTAAGATTAAAAACCATAAGATTTGTGTAAAATATAGCTTAGAAAATATTGATACAAAGGGAGAAACTGCTGGTTATCAGCAGTATCTTCTTTTTTCTAAATATTTTCCTAAGCCTATTCTATCAAGGAAATCAAAACCAGAGCCGCGTTCTTTAGAGCGAGATTGCTTGAGTTATCTTGAGATTTCTTCAAATGTTTTAGGATAAAACGCTCTTTTGAGCAAGATTTTTAAGACGATCACTGGGAGCCACCATTGCTCTATATTTCTTTCGGAACCCCTCGGTAAATTCTCTAGAATCTATATGGGATAGAATTGACCGAGTTGTTCCGAATGCTCCATGATTCATAAACCGCGGAGTTCCGAATGATCCATACTTCAAACAAATGTCGTCATAATGACGTCATTTGTATGAAGTATGGAATATTCGGAACACATCGCTTAGAATATCAGTCTCAAAAACGCTGTATCAAAAACATCTTAAGAAATCTTAAAAAATCTTGCTCTAAAGAACGCACCTCTGGTCTTGTTTGGGAAAGGGTTAAGATGCTCCCGGATTTATATCGTACCCGTCTAGCAGAAGCCCAATGTTACCTATCTAGTATTGATGTCAGTCCCAATTTTTTGTTGTTGTTGTTGCTGTTTGTTGTTTTTATGCTTGATTTTTTTTTTTTTTTTTTTTTTTTTTTTTTTTTTTTTTTGACGAAATATACTTGATCTATTGCAGATATGCCATATTTGGAGATTCTTGGTACAATTACCGTGCACAAAAACGTGTTGTGTTATAAATTCTGTTCGGGGCAGCAAGAAAACACGATATGTCAAAATCAGGACACAGTGAGACCCAAGGTGCCAACAGCATCTTATCAAGTGTTACTAAACCTTCGACCTGAAGTCCAGCCCGAATCTGTACAGTGCGGGGAAGCTAAAGTGGCGGATAAACATACAGTAAGACACATACTCCAGCCACGATATAATGGCATATGGTTACATATCTTAAATTGAAAAATGCGTTCTACATTTTCAAACCCATTTTGCATGCGTTGACTCGATGATCACGTGCAAAACGGCAATATTTTGGTGTTTCATATTGTGCTGTTTGCATAGGTACAGTCGACCCAAATAAACTCGGGACAACTTAATTTTCGTCTGCACTGTCCGTTAGTTCGGCGTGTAATAACATTGCCGAGGTGGGGTCATTACATATGTAGATATCCCGGGTTAAACTTGCTGGACTATACATTTTGTAAACATGTGCCAAAATATCTTTACCGCACTTGAGGACTCTATTCACCAATTATTCTAATTCATATTCTATTTTTTCTTCTTCAAAACACATCTATTATAGGCTACAAATAATCAGATTGGACGGATGTTTTATGTACATGTATGTTAGTTCATGACACACGGTTTGATAAACACTAAACAGGGCTGCTTCTCTTCTAAAGCACAACAACCGGAAGTTCCCCTCAATTTTTATACACAACCGAATATTGTGATTTAGGAGATAAGTGCTCGTGCTAAATGCATTTTCGTCTCTTTTATCTGTAGATCTGGTATTCTAATATTCACGTGCATCCGATAATCAGACATGTGGTATAAAATTACGCTGTAAAAGGATGTCATTAAAGAATAATGGCGTTATAAAGTTGTTTTCATTTTTGGGAAAAGAGGAAAACAAAAATAGAGCCGTATGTGATTAATTAATGTGACGATTTGGGATTTCGTGAATGCACTGATGTACTTACTCACTAGGACGCACTATTAAAGTCCTTTAATGTATTGCGTTTTTGTGATGCTTTTTGAGACATGTTTTTGTTTCAAATGAAGTAAGTCTTTTTTACTGATAGAGATTGTGGCTTTTCTCGGAATCGAATTATTTTATTTATCTCGTGTGAAAGTGAAACATTGAATGTACAATTATGCACTTTTACATGTATATAAAGCTCACTAACTTTTCTACACGAGAAAGTTTGCGTTCATTCAATGAAACTGTTAAAATTGCACACCGGGTTTTCTGGATTGGCGAATTTAATTGGATTAATCCCCATTTGCGAAATATAATCAATTTTATAACACTTTTGTCCGGGCCATATCTTCTAAATCATATGTGCTAGCAACTTCAAACTTGGTACACTTAAAGATATCATTGAGGAGACCTGTCGTGTTTAAGAACCGTTACTTTGACACGCCCATTTTCCTTACATTTTAGTCCGGAACATATCTCATAAACCAAATTTGCTATCAACTTCAAACTTTGTACACTGATAGATCTCATTCGGGAAAAATGTCATGTACCAGAACTGTTACTCTGCCACTCCCACTTTTTGAGTAATTGCCCTTTGTTGTTTGTACCCTTACATTTTTGTCCGGACCATATCTCCTAAGCCATGAGTGCTAGCAACTTCAAACCTGGTACACTGATAGATCCCATTGAGGCTGAGTGTCATGTACAATAATCGTTACTCTGCCTGTCATGCCATTTTTGAGTAATTGCCCTTTGTTGCTTTTACCCTTAAATTTTTGTCCGGAACATATCTCCTAAGCTATAAGAGCTAGCAACTTCAAACCTGGTACACTTATAGATCCCATTGAGACTTAGTGTCATGTACAATAATCGTTACTCTGCTTGTCATGCCATGTTTTGGAGTTATTGCCTTTGTTGCTTTTACCCTTACATTTTTGTCCGGAACACATCTCCTAAACTATCAGTGCTAGCAACTTCAAACTTGGTACACTTAAAGATCTCTCATTGAGGAGAATAGTCATGAATAAGAATTGGTGCTCTGCCTGGCACACCCACTTTTGAAGTTATTGGTTGTTTTAACCCTTATATTTTTTGTGCGGGACATAGTGTCAAAACCTAAAATGCTAGCAACTCAAAACTTTGTATACAGTTATCGATCTAGTAAGTAGTATATATATTATAAGAAATGACTTTTTGTTATCCGGTGGGGGACTCCTGTATTGCATTGCAATACGACCTGCACTTGTTTCATTCATCCAATGTGAAAGTGAAACATTGAATGTACAATTAATTAATTATGCACTTTTACATGTATATAAAGTTGACGAACTTTTCTACACAACGAAGTTTGCGTTGATTCAATGAAACTGTTCAAGTTGCGCAACGGGTATTCTGGATTGAAGAATTTAATTGGATTAATCCGCATTTGCAAAATATACCGGTAATCAATTTTGTAAAGGAATATGGTTTTGTTTTCAAACTAGAATCGAAGTAAACGAAGTTCTACCATTGTATGCCGTTATTTGACCATGGTTCTTAGTTAGGCTTCTCAATGAGTAATCCACTAGTGCTGGTCTTCCTCGTGGATTATTTATTTGTCGAATAACTCAGAACCGTTGTTAAATAACGTTAGACAACGAAAGAACTTTGATTGTTTCGTAATTATAAAACACCCTATGGTTATCGATTTAAGGGGGAATGCTCCAGTTTCCTAATTCTTTTCCCAATGATAGAATTTATGTATATTTTGTATTTTGAAATTACATGATATTACCAATCGAAAAATAAAAATGGATGGTCAGCGATCTTGTTTGAATTTTATAGGCATTCTTATGACATACCCCTACATCAAGAAATGCACAATTTCTTGCACCTGTCCAAGGTCACTTAAATGCTAATAAAATGCTGTATATTCATCGTTTAGTCCCGAAAATGGATTTAAAGTAACGTCTTACATTTAATAAGAACAGAAAACCCAAAATATGTGCTATTATAAGCACATAAATGTATAAAACTGCATGCTCACATGTTCCGTTAGATCAACGAAGCTGGAGTGTTTTATGTCATGATTTGCATATTTATGGAAATATTTCAAGTTCTACATGATAGAATTTGATAAAACTCCCTCATTGTATTAAGCAACATGTCCTGGTAATAATTTAAAAAGAAAATTTATAGGTCAGCGCACTTATTTGTGAATTACAGCAATTTCTGTCAGCTACACATGAATAAAATGACGAAAAACAGTGGTAACTGCATACGCCCTTACGAATGTCTTGCTCTAAATAATCGATTTCCATCTTGAGGAAATCAGTTTCGTATGATAAATACACTTTTACCGTCCAAAATGGTAATTTGTAATGATGTGTTATATTATCAAAAATATGGTAGCGAAACATATTGGTTCAAAACATTTAATTTACTACAGTAATGACCGTGTGTTCCGAAAAACTGGAGCATTCCCCCTTAAGAGTTAGAAGTTATGCCTTGAGTGGTATCAACCAGACAGTCTAATTCCCAATTTACCTTTAAATTACACAACAACCCATCCCATTGGCCGAGACCAATTAGATGGCTTTTAATGTAATTTGGATTTAGACAATCATTTTAGACTTGTTGATGAATACAGCCCCTGGTTTCTGTATTTTCAGGGTGTGTGTAGACGTATGTATTGTCCACCGTTCGACGTGGTAGCCTATGGACAATGTGTTCCCATGTCCACTGTCATCACTAACCTAAAACTCAGTGTCAGCATCCTCTACACCATGGCTAACATAACCGATCATCCAATCTTCAACAATCCCGAAACCTACAACGATACCCTTCGACAATATTATCTTCGGCGTATAAACAAACGACATGGTTACCCTAATTGTTCAACGGCGGAACTTTCTGTAACGGCGAAGACTGACATCATCTCCAGTCGACTAGTCTACATTGTGGTTAACATTGTTTATGAAATAAACCAGGACTGTACCATTGGATACATCGCTGGACGTATACGACGGAGTAGCAGAAATAACGTCTACACGGAGATATGGCTTATTCAAGATGTATTCCTGAAAATGCACGGTCGTGTCTCATTTTACGATCCCTCGGTAAACGAGTTTACTAATGGCCACCACTCTAATAAGTTGTTGTTTTCATCGTTTGGTTTCTACCGGATAAATCCACTCGATAATTTCTTTCTTTGTCCATATTTCAAACTAAGTTTTGAGGAATACTCACAATACTTAAAGAAGCGTGGTCAACTTGGTATGGAAGAGGACAAACTATCTCCCGTGTCTAAATACCAGGACGGATTTTATCCTTCGTCTGAAAACAAAATATTTGTTTGTTTGGACACATACCAGACCGAGAGTGGATCGGATACCGCGCGTGTGTATCTAATATGTGTGATTATTTCTCTGTCAACCTTTGTAATGTGAGTAATCTAGCTTACCTGCCCCTAATACTGCGTTATTGGGTCAGGCACACTTCAATCATGGCTGCGCCCACTGGGCTGATATTTTAAGAAAGGTAAAGAACAAAGTTCTTTATTTTTGTGAGCAGTCAAGGGTCATTAGAAGAGTAGATAGGTTTCGGTATATCTTTAATACTAGCAATAAAAGTTTTACATGACCTCAACGCTAACCAGAAATAAAACGGTTTTAAATAATGTACATGAAAAGTATATGAAGGCAATTTGGATGCACATCGTATCAGAAGTCCGATTAGCGTCTGACTAGTGTTCTAGAGGTCCCTGTTTCGAATCCCACGAGTGAAACATATTTTAGCCACACCCCATTTCTTTTTACATTATTCATACCAAATGGTTCTAGAGATTGAAAAGACGTAATAAAAACACAATTACCAATTATGTTTTAATTGCATCTTAGTGATTTCTATAATAATTTGGTTTGAGAAAATGTATTAAAACAAAAAGTAGAAGAAAAACATTTACCCAACGTGGGATTCGATCCCTGGACCTCTAGAACCTAAGTTAGACGCTCTAACACTGAGCTAATTGGACTACTGGTGTGATTTGCATCCAAATTGCCTTGATATAGTTTTCATGTACATAATTTGAAACCGTTTTATTTCGGGTTAGCATTGAGGTCATGTAAAACTTTTATTGCTATTATTAATCAAAGTGCTATCAGCACTGTAAATCGGGCATCACTGATAAACTGAACAAACCAGAACTGAGAAAGTAGACAAAAGACGGTGGGCAGCACAGATACCATCAAGGGCTGGGATAGTGTAATTAGTTCGTCAATCAAAATGGCTCAAATTCGGAGTTTTTTGTCATAACATTCTATCTTTTCAGGGACATCGTCAGTTCATCAAACTGTAGTTTACAGAATTATATACATGTACCCTCAATTGTGAGAGATGTGTCACAATTTTTTTTTTTTTTATTCAACTCGGGGATTGAACCCAGTACTACTAAGCTTGATTATCCAACATGCTACCAACTGCGCTAGAGGCACAGTAACAGTAGAGATGCCAAAAGTGCACATGAAATTTCAACAAAATTATCAAGCCTTGGTCCAGTGGACTGAAAAAGAGAGCTAAAGAATAGAACACAATAGGGAACGATTTTATCCACTTAACCATGGCGCAATATCGGACAAACAATCAATATTTCGTAAGTGTTGCCATAAAATCTCATAACTATGGCTTAAGTCAAGCTGTAGTTAGGATATTTTATAACAGCACCGACGGGTTATCACAACGTAACGGTAATCCTAGTCTATTTTTAGCACAGAATTCTTTGCCAATGCGTTGATTTTGATTTTACACTGTTTCAACTGACATGGTCATATCGCGGCGGCTGGAGCACCTAACCACGGATTCCTGTTGTTTCTCATTACAGTACTACCATAACACCCTTACCGAGCCTCCAGCTGCTACCCGCATAGGTTCACGATATAAAACCATTGGTGGTTGACATTTTTATCAGAAAGGATATTTGTCGCGGCTGGGTATCGAATCTTGGACCTCTCGAACGAGATTCAGGTGCGTTATCAACTGCGCCACGGCCACGGCCCAAAAGATATGTTTCAAAGAGATTATTATCATAGAACAACACTTCCAGCCCTCGGTGATCTCTTGTGAACAAATATGCAACCATATAATGATCTGGCAGAGCATCTCTAGCTAATAGTTAATAGCTAGAATTGCTCTACCAGTTCATTTATTGTGAGCTATAACAAGCTTTACTTGTGAATCCGATATATCTTGATTTTGAAGAGTAACATGGATAAAAGATAACAACATAAAATAATTTTGATATTTTTGTACGTGTAAAGAAAACGTTAACAAAATATTTTTTTTAAAAAAAACTATCAAAATACAAACTTAATCCTTTCCTGAACAAGACAAATTTAGACGACCCTTATTTTAAAAGTTTGGAAAACATGAAGGAAAAAAAGAGAATATAAAATGTGAATAATAAGAATTTTTCTTTGATTAATGATCTGTCTATGCAATCATACCCAACATTTGAGAATGGATGAATTTCAATTTGCTGTCAAGGAAAGGGTATACATAGAGTAGACTAGCCTAGCTTCAATATTTGTCTCAATATCAAATAATTAATCTATCAATAAACAGAACAATCTATACAGTAGGGTTGGGTGCAGATATAGGACCAGTGTGGCATTTCAGATCAGATGGACCCAGATCAAGATTGGCATAAGCAAATGATTCATCCTTGATATTCTTAGGTTGTATTTTCAATATCTGAAAATAAAACTCTAAATGTTTAATAGTGTGAAAATCATTGCTGCACTCATTTAGAACTGATGCTGGTCAACCATTGTCTAACATGTCACAATGTTGGGGGGTTTTGGTTTTTTTTTTTTTTTTTTTTTTTTTTTTTTTCAGAGACTAAGCTCATTTGTAGTTGCTTCAATTTAGCTCAATAATTGGATCAACGTAAAAAAACAAGATGTGTTTGTGATCCCGAAATACCAGTTTGACAGGAAATTGTTGGAATGTTAAGGTTTTCAACCCTATCCCAAAAAAGACCTGGCCCCGGTTTCTCGAAAAAACTTAAGTACGTTTTCATGCTAAAATCTAAGCACCGTGCTCAAATCGCACGAAATCCACGTGAACTTCAATCGAATACTCTTCAACGTTGGAGAGTATCCCTTTGAAGTTGAGCATGTTCTCATGAGAATATATTTAAGTTTTTTTCGAGAAACCGGGCCTGGTTCTGATGTCCCTAGTGGAAATGCTTGGGAAAATATTGAATCAAAAGAAGAAACTGCTGATAACCAGCAGTTTCTCCTTTTGTCGCAATATTTTCTGTGTTATCTTGTACACAAATTCTATCCATAACAACAAGCTCCCAAATTGTAAGACCCTAAATTCTTGTCGTTTGGGAAAGATAAAATGTGTTTTAGGGTTGTCAGTTCAATGACCGTTCGAGAACAAAAAAAGCATGAATATTGTAACTGCTACAAATTCATAACACAGTTAACCTATTTTACAGTTCGATTCCTTTACTCAACCGCAAAGCTTGAAAGACACAGTAAAAATACTAATTGGTAATTACTAAAAACGAAAATTACATCAAATTGTGTATAATCCTATTCCTTATTTGTCGCAAAAGTGCACGGCATAGAAAAAAGTTTGTAGATTGTAACTGAAATGGCAGTTTCTGCGGTGTTTGCCTTTATCACATAGCTCCGCGGATAACACGCAAAATGTAAGTGTCCAGTTCGGTTAGCGTGGAATTTGACCACGTGATAAGCATAACAAATTTGATTGGTTGTCAGTCTTACCACTGATAAATGATCGGTCGAGAAAAATCAGAGCAGTAATATTGTAACTGCTACAAATGTAGTATACAGTTAACCCATTGTACGTTTCAACTCCTTTACTCAACCGAAAAGCTCGTTATTAACACTGAAAACACTAAATGGTAATTACTAAATGCGTAAAGTTTGTAGATTGTGACTAAAAAAGGCCGTTTCTTCGGTGTTTGAAAACACATAGTTTGGCTCGAACACGGTGCTCAGCGGATAAAAAATGCAATGTGTCCAACTGATTGGTTTGTTGAAAAATCAGAGCAGTAATATTGTAACTGCTACAAATGTATAATACAGTTAACCTATTGTACGTTTCAACTCCTTTACTCAACCGAAAAGCTTGTTATAAACACTGAAAATACTAACTGGTAATTACTAAAAGCGAAAATTACATCAAATTTTGTATTAGCCTCTTCTTTATTTGTCGCAAAAGTAAATAACATAAAAAGAAAGTTTGTAGATTGTGACTGAAAAGGCCGTTTCTTCTGTGCTTGAAAACACATAGTTTGGCTCGAAGACATTTCTCAGTGGATCATGGTAAGTTTGCAGTATTTTTCAACATTTCGACTGTCGGATTTGCAGTTATAATAAATCGGTAGCCCGATTTAAAAATATACCAAAACCTATCTACTCTTCTAATGGCCCTTCCCTGCTCACAAAATTAAAGAACTTTGCTCTTTATCTTTGTAATTAAATTAACCCACTGGAGGCGGCCATTTTTAGAGAATTCCTGACGTACTAAAATACATAGTACGACAGGGAACCAGATTATAATGTGAGTTGAATACCCTTTCTCTAACAGGACCTAGTTGTTTTGACATCATTTATTAAAATATTGTGCAAAACACTGATAAAGAATATGTTCGCCTTTAGTCTCAATGTTTTCTGTGCTATAATGTCCACAAATGTTGAATTCAGTCATATCAATTTTGTCTTTTGGAATGGACCAGCCTAAAATTTTGCTGTTTAGGAATGGAGTAATCAAAAGAAGGCAGGCAGCACAGAAAGCATGTAAATAGCCTACCAAACTACCCGTTTTGTAGACTCATTGCGCTCTATTCTATGTGTCGAGTAGAGAGACTCATTACAACATTGGTACTTTAAGCGATTATAATATTACAAAGCTAGCGGTAGAACTCTAGTTCGCTGTTTTGAATGTATTAGGCCTACTCACTTTTTGTTCAAAATCGGGACTATGTGTACTTTAACCCTTTCCCAAACAAGACCTGGTTTTGACGTCTCTAATAGAGAATGCTTTGGAAAACATTGAAACAAAAGAAGAAACTGCTGATAACCAGCAGTTTCTCCTTTTGTCTCAATATTTTCTATGTCATATTTCACACAAATACTATCTTTAATAACTTCCACTTTGTCATTTGTGGCAGTTTTTGAGGTGGGTCATCCTAAAATTTTGCCGTTTTGGGAAAGGGTTAATAATGAGCCAGGATCTGGAAAAGGGGCACTTAAAGTATGTATGAAAATAGAGTTTCTATATAAACCTGTGATTAAATGTATCTAAAATGGATCCAATCTGCAAAGTTACAATTGCTACTTGTCATAAACAAGCTATTGGAGAACAATATGGATCTGGATCAGACTGTGCGTATGCACAGGCTGATCTGGATCCATGATGTTCTCAAATACTATAAGGGACGTTTTTCCAGATCTTGGTTCAAATTGATTTGCTAGTCTCAAACGCTATTTGTATCACATAATGAGGCATTGCCGACATGGTGTTTACGTACAGTGATCATGGTGGGAACTTTACTGACACAACATGTTCGATACTTGTTAATAATTCTGTTAATATTTGACTGAGTTGAAAAAAGAATTTGAAGCAGAAAGCTGGAAAAACGTTCTGATACGAAATGAGTTGATAAAAAAGTTATCGGCGACCAACCAAAATTTCAGTTGGTCGTCAATGGTTCTTTTATCGACTCATTTTTAAATATCTACCAAAAGGTTCCAGGTAATTTCTTGCGTTTTTTTCACAATTTCTGCCTCAAACCTAATTTAAATGGCTTAATAATTATCGCAATAAATGTGTCACGTGATTCCCCGCAGAGCTACTTCTCTGTTATGGTGTACGTTCCACTCTGTGTAAATTATGTTTTGTAATGTCTGTGGCTATAAATATGTTGAAAACTATTTTATGCGGATTAAAATATATGTATGTATGATTCCTCGCAGTGGTGGTTATGGTGGTGGTAAACCATGACTTGTTTTCTAATAATTATGCAGTCACACCACAGCGTATTGTAATAGACTAGGTACCCCACCCACAAGTTTTCCATTACCTGTGATTGGTTAATGAGGGTGTAACCTAGGTCATCAAAAGTCTATATATAGGGGTAAACCCTGGCAGTTTTCAGTTTTCACTATCAGGGTCAATGTTACTTCGATGTAGAAATTCTCTGAAGACAGGAATTAGAGAGAACATTGAGCAAACGTTCCACTTTGTTTACAGTATAGCCTTCTTCTTCTTCTTCTTCTTCTTCTTCTTCTTCTTCTTCTTCTTCTTCTTCTTCTTCTTCTTCTTCTTCTTCTTCTTCTTCTTCTTCTTCTTCTTCTTCTTCTTCTTCTTCTTCTTCACCATTATCATCATCATCATCATCATCATCATCATCATCATCATCATCGTCGTCGTCGTCGTCGTTGTCATCATCACCATCATTATCAGTAGCAGAAGCAACAGCAGCAGCAACAACAACAGCAACAGAAGTAGAAGTAGAAGAAGTATTGTTACTTAACGAGTGAATTGTAACCAACGACCATTTTAAACGTTCAATAGTGTGGCCGTCTAAGACCATTTTCCGAACAAGATCTAGTTTGATTCACCCCTTTCCCATAATACAAATGATTGGGAAAACATTCAACCAAAAGAAGAAAATGCTGAAAATATGCATTTTCCCTTTGCCTCACTATTTTCTGTTCTTTACTGTACACAAATATTATTGTCGTTAATATGTCGCAACTTGAAAGGGAAAAGTGTAAAACTTTGCTGATCGGGAAAGGGTTAAATGAGGCGATATCTGGAAAAATGCCCATAATTATAACAATTAAGAAGAACAAAGATATTGATCAGCCCGTGCATAACGCAGAGTCAGATCCAAACTGCATTAATTAATTATAGCAACTGCCAGTTAGCATCATAGATCCATGTATTAATATCGATTGCCCTACCGGCCATATTCCAGCTTGAAATCCCGTAAAGACGACAAAATGAGCGCTGTTAAAGTAAGATTTCACAATAATATATCGTAGTACAGAAAATATTGAGACAAAAGTGGGAAATGCTTGTCATCAGCAATTGCTTTTTTTTGTCTCGGTGTTTCCCTTTGCTTTTTTTCTATTTGGAACGTCCAAAGTAGGTCTTGTTTGGGAGACGGTTCATACCGAATTCATCCGTGAAACTAAATTGCGATTACAATGAATCGGCCTTCTTGACCGTTTAGGAGTGTGAATGACCATTCGAGCATCATGCCGCTGCTTTTTCAACAGAACCATTGTAACTGTAGCTTAAAACAAGCTGCAGTTACGAGGACTTTGTTGAAAAGCAACGATGTTCATGTCATCAATCGAAAACGTAAGATGAAGATGATTTGCTAGCAAAAATGCCATGGCAAACTAGACAACTATTTTCAAATCCTCTCCCAATTTTGCGAAAATTTACTGTCTCAATTGAAAGCTGCATATGTAAGAAAGAAAAACGGTATTGATAAAGATAGAATAGCATAGAAAATATTACGGCAAACGGAGAAGATGCTGATGTATGTGATGTCCTACTTAGATCGACCTGTCTAAAGGGCGTATCACTTTGGTCCATTAACACGCAATGACTCCTTTGACTCCCCACAATATAATGACAATGGAAAACGTCGTGGAAAATGAAGAAATTGCTTGTGACAAGCAATTTCTTCATTTTCCACAATGTTTTCCGTCCAAAAAGACCTAAAAATTAAAAAGTCCATTTACTTGAAATTGTCGTCTGCAGGATCTTTCAATTTGGACCGCCCTAAAATTTTGTCATTTGGTAATGGGTTTACCAGATAAGGATAAAATTGTAGAAAATCGGTAAAATCAGAATGCCAATCTTGTGATACTGAATTACTAATAAGCACTTCTCAATACTTTTGTTTAGTCAAAAATTTCTCTTAAAGGGACATAAGATTCCAATTTCATTTTTTAAAAGTATGTCTTCATGCAAAGATTGGTTATTCTAATGCGTATAAATGCTAACAAATCCTGATGTTAAAAGATTCTGTAATTAATGTCAGCTACAAAATTGTTTTAAAACTTTGAAGTGCAAATAAGACGTCATTGTATTGTAGCATGATACATTACATCGCTGCTTTTCATCGAAAATCTCGTATCTGCAGCTTAAAGCAAGCTGCAGATACGAGTTTTTCGATGAAAAGCGGCGATGTGCAAAAGGAAGAAAATCCTTTCCCAAACATTCATTAGGTTTAAGTGAGCCACGGAAATCATTATTGTTGTTAATCATTTTTTCCTTTACCATCAAAATTAATGTGCTATGGCATACAAATTTTCTGTATTTTTTTTTTTTTTTTTTTTTTTCTTTTTTTCCTTTTTGTTGTTGTTCTTTTACTGATTTGGTAAAACGTAGTTTGTAGGTCGCAAAATGTTCAAAATTCTACTTACGATTTCGTGTTAATCTATGAAACAGTCGACCTTATCCTAAAATCGCTTTATCCACAATGAAATATTTTTTTCTATTTCAGTAATATTTCGGCCATATCCCAACAAAGAACACTGATCTTGGTACTTTCTTTGCCATGATATACACGGCCGTTATAATGTAAAAGAAAAATAGTCTTCAATAATACAATTGACCAAACGCCGACTGTCAATCAAAAACATCGATTAGCCAATGGACGATCAGAAAAATGTCATGCCCCAATTATTCTTCGTTGCACGTGTTATTGTATCGATTTATCGACTGACTATCAAAACAATCGACATGCCATTGGCAAAGAATTTTGTGCTAACAATAGACTAAATTTAACGTTATGTTTTGATAAACCGTCGGTGTTGTTATAAAATCTCGTAACTACGGCTTAAATCAAGCCGTAGTTACGAAATTTTATAACAACACCTACGAAATACTATTTTGTTTGTCCGAATTTATGTCACGATTAACTGGATAAAATCGTTCCCTATGAACGATCACATTCCCATTGTTTGTCTTAAATTCTGATGTTGGGCGGAGCGATATGTCGATTGGCGTTTGGTCAATTGACTCATTTCAAGGCGGTAAAATTTTGGACTATTCCAAAATGGAAGGTGTTGCAGACGACAATTTGAAGTTGAGCAAATTTTCATACTTATGCCATTTTTGGTTAGAAAACATTGCGGAAAATGAAGAAATTGCTTGTCACAAGCATTTTTTTTTCATTTTCCGCATTGTTTTCCCAAGCCCTTTCTTTTGAAGGAGTCCAAAGGCGTCACTGTGCAGCAATGGGTTAAATACATTACTGATTTTAGAATAGTATGAAACAGAGAAGGCGAAAAATACATCAGGGATTATATGAATTTGATAGATCTTTACAAAATGCACCTGGTAAAAAAGTTTGGCTGGTCGTCAATAACATTTTATAGGGATGTGTTGTTCGTTTGTTTATTCGTTCGTTTGTTTGTTTGTTTGTTTGTTTGTTTTCAAAAACAACTTCATTGCATTCAAAAATCCCTGTCGTTTTCCCATCTTCTTTGCTTCAAACTTTTTTCTAAAAAATGGCATATAGATCTATTATCAAAATGATTGAAAAAATATAGAAAATGGGTCAATTGATTCTCCATCGTGACATTTACAAGACGTGGGTTCCGTGGTGTCTTTACTGCAAAGAACACACACAATATTTCCTCTGCAATTGCAAATTGCTTCTCCAATACCACTATTATTGAATCACAGAGAACCGCGTGCACTTTGAGACAAACATCCGGGCAGCATTAAGGTAGGGTGTCTAGAATTTCATAATACTTGTTAAAACTGTTTAAAAACATAATTTTAATGACAATACGCCAGCCTTGACGGGAACGGTGTGTGTTGTAAGCGAATCAAAACAGGGTGACGTAAAGTTACTATCCCTAGACTGTTCGTTAAAAATTGTATACAAAAGCGGTCTATAAAATAATTGAGGACTTGTTTTGGTGGAGTTTAAGGCCTCTTCCAACCGTTATGGTCATATCGCGGCGGCTGGAACACCTAACCATGGATTACTTACGTTTCATTCATCAGTACTACCACAACAACTTTTCCGAGCATCCAGATGCTCGCCTACATAGGTTAACGATTATTAAACCTTTTTTCAGAGATACAATTATCGGAAAGGACTTTTGTCGCGACCGTAGATCGAATACGGGATCTCGTGAATGAGAGGTAGGTGCGTTACCAACTGCGCTCAAGTCCTGAAATGCTTTAACCTATCACCAGATTGAAAGATTTTAGGCTTGTCGAAATTAAAAGATATCGCAGACGAAAATTTCAAGTAAATAAATGTTTCACTTTTTGGCCACTCTAGGTAGAAAACATTGTGGGAAATGAAGAAATTGCTTGGCTCAAGCAATTTATTCATTTCCCACTGTGTTTTCCATAGCCTTTATCGCGTTGGGCGTCAAAAAGCGCCAATGTGTGGGAATTGGTTACAGGTAGATTTATTTATATTAGGTTTGAACCTTTTTTTTTATTTAACTTAAAGTCAAAGCTTTGCGAACAATGACGACGTGGTTATATGTAAGTGTTTCCACCAAAACAATTCTCTTTTACAAAGAACAAAGTAAAAAGCAAGTATAGTAAAATTATCCTGTGATCACGTGAATGTTTACGACGTTGCCCGAATAATTCCCACATCGCGTGAATCTCAGGAGGGACTACCTAAATGAAAGTGTGGCAAAGGTTTAATACAGGGGTTTATAGAAAGAGTCATCAAAAGATAAGACTAAATGACACAACTTTTTACCAGGACCATATTAAGGGTACATTAAACTAAACCATGACTATATAAATACTCTCGCTAGCTCATCACCCAATAGTTTACAACTATAAATAAGAAAGGATACTCAGTTTTTACATATGAAATATTTTACAATCTCTACACTATTGAAATACTTTTCATTCCACTCGAATAGTGCTAACATACAGGATTATATTGTCT
Source organism: Fragum sueziense (assembly GCA_963680895.1). Classification (NCBI taxonomy): domain Eukaryota; kingdom Metazoa; phylum Mollusca; class Bivalvia; order Cardiida; family Cardiidae; genus Fragum; species Fragum sueziense. Next base: position 7,359,109 of record OY804595.1, on the reverse strand, counting down.
ACTTAAACAAGGTTTCTTTTGTTTGTGTTAACTTTTCTGCTTTTGCAACATTTTTGTAACATTTATAAGTAACTTGTGAGCCAGGACCTGGAAAAGAGTCCTTTAAGGCCTTTGAGCCCAACATGGTTCCAGATCAGCCTGCGTATACTCGCAGTCTGACCTGGAACCATGTTGTTCTCAACTAGCTTCTTTGTGACCTGTAGCGACCACAAAAGATCATCATGGTGTCTGTCAGTCTCCACTTTGGTACTGGCTGGTCTTGAATTATGGCTACTTCAAATGCTATTAGCAACCTTTTCCTGGTCCTGCTTAAAATTTATAAATGCACAGAAATGGTGTTATTTTGTGTGCCTGACAATGTGGATTATATCGACAGTTATATACGTAGGCCTTTTAACAACCGGTGGTCCAAACTCATTTCTGTTGCTGACGACAAAACTAACGTAACGAAAATAAGGGTATTTGAAGACCGCAACATAGAAAGCATTTGGTGAAAAGGACAAAAAGCTGGTCGACAGCAATTTCTTCTCTTTACCTCAATATTTTAAAAGAGGTTTTAGAGACGTCGAAGGCCGCTTTTATTTGTGAAAGGCTTAACTATAACGAAGTAATTATGGTATAAATGGTTCGGGCGTAATGAAAATCTATAATAAATTTAAAATTTGGTTTCTCTTTTAGATTAATTCTTTTCAAATGTTCTTGCTTAGGCTAAATACGCGTTTTCACATTTAACCCTTTAGGATACACATTATAATCTATATTGATCTATCTCCGCATATTTATAAACATTGAGAGAAAATGATAAATTTCATGCTGTTTATTACATCATTATTTTTTGTTAATGCTAAATACGAAGTTTTTTTATTTTTGGTGTTGTCAAATAGACTAAAAGCCAGGTGGGGTTTAGGAATGGCTTTAGGCTATCAACAACAAAACTGAAAAAAAACAAAATTTATTATTGGATTTTACAGATATCAAAAGGGGGGGGGGTACAATTTGAATACTCACAGAAAGGGCATATTTTTAATTCTAATCTTTTATCCAATTATTTATCAATCATCAAAAGAATTAAAAGAAATACTTGTTTGATTAGTCTTTATGTGTGAGATAGCAAATTGACATTCTATTCTTTTCTTTTATTTGCGGATTAAATTGCCGTTTGTAAATTGCATTGTCCATATGATATTTTGAGACAATTATTTTTGCCATAGAAAAGTGGGGATTAACGGGGAAATCCTAGACTGCAAAATAATGTACAACATGTGTCATTTCGTCGCTTTTCAACGAAAACCTCGTAACTGCAGCTTATTTTAAGCTGCAGTTACGAAGTTTTCGCTGAAAAGCAGCGATTTATTCTTCTGTTTGCTGCACTAAAAAGGAGATCATTAATATAATTCTATAGTATCGTAGTTCACATTGGTTCTGCATAAAAAGAAGTAAAATAATTGTCATACCTTTTTTCTCATTTTTCTATGGCCACTCATTTTCTATTACAACGTAAAATTGCGCTGACGCATTTGACACCTGTCATAGGCTAAATTAATATTACAATTTGCATGTCATATCTCCACAATATGTAATCCATGGCAATTTACTTTTTTTCTTACTTTGTGTTTCACGGTCATTTTTTCTGGAGATATTTTAATGGAATCAGACATAGAGGAATACATTTGAGTCAGGATTTGGAAAAAAACGTCCTTTCTGGCATTTGAGAACAACCTGGATCCAGACCAGCATGTGCATACGCACAATCTGATCAGGATCCATGCTGCACTAAAATAGCTAGTCCGTGAATTGTAGCAACTTTCGGACAACAGCATCGAACCTGATCAGATTGCTCTAAGGCACATGCTGATCTGGAAACTTGGTAGTCTGAAATGCTATAAGGGCCCTTTTCCAGATCCTGGCTCATTTATTTGATATTCTTATACATATGAAGTTTTAATATCCACAAAATGGTATTATCTTAGTGTTCATTTATAAACTCGTAATAGATTTTCAGTATCTGCAATTGTGAAAAAGGTATGTCATTCAAAAAAAAGGGGGGGGGGGGGGACAAACTAGCATCCAGATCAGTCTATCAAAATGAAAACATGAATCTTCTATGATACTTCAGGTTCGAGGAAAACGTGCATTCAGACATCACCATATTGAAACAAAATGGAATTATCGTGTATTTTATCAACAATCATCTGTATATCAAATATCATCACATGTGCAATCTCGATGCCATTATCTGAAACAATAACATCCGGCGGAAGTGATCTCAATACAAAAGTGACGTCATATTTATTGAAGGAAAATGCTCAATTATCTGGCCAGTATAAACATGAAAAACGTGCAATAGAAGACATTCAAAATGACATCAACTTGGAGAATCCGACGGCGAAGATTCGAGTCACAGTCAGAAGACGTTCATCAAGATATTGGGAACCATGGGAGTTAAATAGAGGTAAGGGAACAAAGCAGAGTGGAAATATTTTCTTTTATTTTTTCTCGTATATGTAAATAAAAGACTTTTATATACGGTGTACATGTATATAGATAATCTGTGTTTTCTCTGATGAAACTTGCTCTTTGATATGTTGATGTCGCTCATTTATGTAAATGAGCGACATCAACATATCAACGAGCGAATTTCATCAGAGAAAACTGGGATCAGTATATAGCCAGCATAGGTTATTGTCATAGCCTATGATACAAATTATCCCAAGAAGCTATGGGAATAAGTTTCAGTGATTCTATTATATAATTTCAATTTGTGTTATTTCCCTATCAAGTAATTGATTAGCCTGCTACGACGTAGTAGAGCAGTGGAGAACATTGAATTCCTTCCCGGAATACATCTATAGGCTCCTGTCGCAAATGGCATCAGGTTCTAATTCGTGTAAAAGTGCAATCTTAAACCCATTACAAATTATTCGCATGGGTCGCATATCAGTTCAGACCCACTTGTATTGTATACGAATATTGCTTAACACTGTCGTTTATACAAAGAATGTCATTTATTTATGGTTTAAAAGGTCAAAAATAATACAAACAATCAACTTGATAAGAATGAAGATGGTATTAGTTTAAAGAGAATTTATTTCATATAGAATTAGGTTAGTTTGATTTGTGACCTTTACCTTTATCTTTGATTTTTCCCCTTGATGGAAAGGTTTGGCTAAAGGTTTTACAAATTTTGGACTACCCAATGACGTCTCTAATAGTAGTGTATATTAGGAAGAAGATAAAATCGTTGCGACTAAAGAATTAAAGTAATTGTCATTTGTAAGTGCATTTTATGAAACAGTGTCAATCTGAGTTTAGAAAAGTCTGAAAGCTGCTGATAATGACAAATTGGTGAATTTAAAAGATAGCATTTGTATATGAAATGGCAGTCAGCATTTTTTCTTTCGTGCAGACCTATGTTGCCCAATGGTATTCTTATAGAGACGTAAACGCCGGGTATTGGCATTAAGATAATACTTGATCGCGCATGTGCAGTCCGACAATCGTCTTCGCTTTGTATTTGCATTGCATACTTTGTTTTAGTAAATGTATATTCACATTTGATGGAACATGTAGCTGAAATTAAATGTGAAAAGACTTTTAAAATTGCTGATTTAATCTGATTGTATGTATTTTACTTCTTTTTTTTTTTATTTTTTATTTTTTTTTTTTTTTTCGTATGAAAGGTGTTAATGTGAAAGTAATGTACAGAAACCGGTCTATATATGTTTATATCTCGTACAGTATAACCTCATTTAGATGTTATTTACATACATTTACCACGACATCACAAAACTGACTGATTTTTCATCACTTTTTTTACATTTTTCTAATATTGTATGGAATCAGACTTTCAGTTTTGTGGCTATTTCTGATCTGCCAGATACAACAGTGGTCGTATTCACCAATATCTTAAACTTATTGTCTAAACCGCAGTCATTTGCAAATCATCTGATTAGGCGAGACGTATGTCTTGAAACTGCCACAATATGGGAAGTCGACCTTAGAGAGACTTTTCTCATATCATTTCTCATAAATGTTACTTTTATTTTTATCTAAAAGAACATATTTTCTTATGTAATTACTGAAATTTTCAAACCAAAGAATTAAGCCGTTAACTAAAATTAATTGTGTTTTTTTTTCTTAAAATTAAACTAATGGATGTTTAGAACAGTTCAGATGTATATGGAATTTTTCATTTTCGTCTCAACTTTAAAGGAGTTTCCTTTGCTTATCAGCAACAATTAAAAAAACTAATAGCATTTTAACGCATAAGAATGACAAATCTTGGCAACAAGACATACTTAAAAAAACAAAAGAGGAAAATTATGTCCCTTCAAGGTAGAACTCCAAAGTAAAGCCATTTAGTGATTCATATGACGTCTGCATTTTTTTTTTTTTTTTTTTTTTTTTTTTTTTTTTTTTTTTGATGTTGTAATCATTCACCAGCAGAACGTGTGGATTTGTTCGTTTTTGTGACTTATTCATTTAGATCGAATATTGCCGAATGTCTACGACGTCGCCCGAACAATTCCAACGTCGTACATGAATTAAATTATCCACAATTCTACTTTACATTCGTGTTTCTGATGGTAAGTTTGGAGAGCGGCCATGTGACTTACACATTTTGTGTTTATTTTGCGACACGTGCTACATTTTTTCATCAGATTTTTAAAGCGGAACATTTCCCTTTTTTGTGATGGTGAATGTCAAATGAAGTATTTTATTTTTCTAAATGTAAACATAATTATGCCAGAAAATTTTATTTTTTTTTTTTTTTTTTTTTTTTTTTTTTTTTTTTTTTTTGAAAATATGGATATTTTTGGCATAAGTAGGTTAAAACAGGGTGGGTGGGGTAAGATAAAGTCTAATACATTTTTATTTGCGTGGAAATGTGTGCTGATTTTATTGTGTAAAAATAGCTCTTGCTATTATCTTCAAAATATCCAAAAACTGAATTGATATAACATTTGAAATTATCCATTCAGAATAACTTGCTATATGACTTTAAAACATAAGGGTTATTTTGCGAAAATGGTCATTACGAGTCAAGGGCAAATAACCCTGACACGAAAATGAGTCAGGAAACTAACCCTGATTTTGTCTATATTTTCCCAAGGAAATGTTACTTTACAACATATGTACAAACAAAAAAATCCTTGGGCGGATAAAAAGTAACATCCGAGTCCAAACTTACCTTACGTAGCCTAGATGCGTCGGCTTCGTTGGTGACATTGATAAACCACTGTTGTGTGGCAACAAACAGTTCGTGTTCTGTAACACAATGTTATCTTGCAATCAAAATGCGAAACAGAGCCAACTACACATTAATGTACTTTTCTTTAGATTAAACATTCATTCTGTGGTCTGTTACATGTAGGGCTATATGTATATGTAACCCGTTGCATTAAACGCTAAAAAAGAACTTTCTGAAAAAAATGTGAAAAGCGCCGATCACAGTCAGTCTGCTTGGACTATGATCGAACTTTACAATCTAAGGTAATTTTCTGGATCTACAACAATGTTCCTACCTTTTTATGTTCATTTTACAAATGCAACATCTGGTCGACGCTAATTCTGATCAATTTCTCTATTTCATTTTTGTGGACTGACCAGTAGGTACCTTTAAGCGTGATTGGTCACCTACAGGCCCATATCAAACTCCAGTTCGATAACAAAAAAAAACCTTTTGAATAAATTAAATTGCATAAGACTTGAAGTACTTTGAAAGTCGAATATCATTTCTTCTTGACTCGTCATTTAAAACCCAATTTTTGTATAGATTATGGTCGTCGCCATTATAATGTGATTATATTTACATCATCGCCTTTCATCTCAATTTTCTTAACATATAAAATATACACCCTTTGTACCCTACTACATAGACAATTTCATCAATAAAATTGCTTACAAAGTTCCTTTTTATGATAAACATTGCTACAATGAAATCTCCTATTTGACGCCAAGATCATGAATTTGGCATGTTTTCTCGTTTGGGCTTTTATCGCATGAACAATCATGCCGAGCTTCCCTTTTGTATTCTAACCCTTTTTAAAACTGCAGGAATTAGGGCGCCGAGCCCGGATAGCTCAGTCGGTTACGTCGGAGTCTGTCAATCCAGGGGTCTCGAGTTCGAACCCCGGCTCGGCCAGTATCCATTCTGACATTTGACAAAAGTCATTTGTCTCTCACCAATGGGTGTGAATCATCTATGTGAGAGAGCAGCTGGAGGCTCGGTTTGGATATTGTGGTTGTACTGGTGCGAGAAATACCAGGAACCCACGGTTAGGTGCTCCAGCCGCCGCGATATGACCCTGGTAGTTAAAAACGGCGTAAAACCCCAATAAACTCAAACTCAAACGCAGGAATTAGGACTATTCTAATGGCCGTCGATATAAAGGCTACATAAGTATAATTTCTTTACCACATATTACAGGCAAAAAATGAAATGTTGGTTAGCAGCATTTTCTCCTTTTGTCTCGATGTTTCTTACAGTAGTTTTCGTTAGGAAAACCAGATTCAAGTTTATCTAGTGAGATGGTTGCAATAACCTGATCGAGTATAAACTTATTATAAACTTTTTGTCGGTTAAACGTATGAAATGTAGGCTATTATATTTAGTGTTAAAAGATGGCCTTATCAAATAAATACAGGACGAAATATATTATTTTTTTGAGTATACCTGGCTTTCGTCCACCGAATAGATCTTTTCACGCTTTCAAATCTGAGAAATCATGTTTACTCGTTAATTAATGCGTGCTGTGCTTTTGTTGTTCTATAAATACTTCAAAGTGACTTATTGTCTCAAAAGCACCACAGTTACTGTGAACCACATTCTGCAGTCACAATAACTTTGAATAAGACTTATGTCTTCATTTTCACATTAAATTTGCAAAGACGCATTAATGGTTTCAAACTAGGCTACATGCAATATCAGTTAATTCTATTATTATTCGCCAAAGTTTTAAAATCCCTACGGTACCGTAACTTAATCTCAATGTTAATGTTTGTTTTAGGAATAGTACTTCTTGTGTCAATAATCGGTCGGACATACGAAGTGACAAATCAGTCAATTAACTTGCTACGTAGCTAAACCTAGAAATCTTCGTCACCATGTAGGCCTATTATGGCGTTCTAAATTGGTCAAATACCAACGTGCGATCTTTTAAATAAATGCGTACACGTATGAAATTTACGCGAACAGCCGAAACATTTAAGCACGCGTACAGTTTTTAGGCGACAAGGGTTGATGAATAGATTTTTTTGTGGTAAAGACGCTGAAAAATGAAGTAGGAGTTGAGGACTATTTCCATTTGCAAGCATTTTCTATTTTGTCTCAACATTGTCTGCGTTATGTTAACGCAAATTTGATCTTCAATAGCATCTATTTTGTCATCTGCAACAAGTTTCTTATTGGATCAGTCTATTTTGACAAGGGTTAAGGTCAAAGGAATAAATCTGATTGAAAAACAGTGGTCTATCGATGAGTAATTTCCGATTTGAACTGATTACATATTGATAAAATAAAACGCAAAATCGGACCGGTAACATTGACCACAACTGTTTTTTGTGGTTCAGAAATCGTGTTCCAAAAAGAATTGATTGGCTTTTCGTGGTTCTATCCGGTATTTTGATCCTAGTATTTCTCTTACCAATACAACCACAACGTCTTTTTTCCGATCATCGATCTTATCACCACCCCTTAGGCTACAATTATCCGGCCTATCGTAAAGACAAACGTTAGAAAGGGTATTCGCCGCAAACGGGGATCAAGTACGGGACCTCAAGGCCGATAGTCCGAAACTCTACCAACTGCAATAAGGCCGCGGTCCAGGAAACAGGCAACCTCGCAAGCCAAGGATTCTACCTCCACTTTGTTCCTTACGAAGGAACAAAGTGGAGTGTGAATCCATGTCTTACGAAGATGAATACAGGAATCAGAATATTACAATGATATCGTATACCACATCCCACGATCAAGTGTTCCCTACAGTAATATCATATTCCACATCCCACAACTAAGTGTGTTCTATGACCATTACAGGTGTGTGTCCTCCATCCCTATGTCCAGCAAACTCAGAGAAACGACCTCGTGGTACAGGTAAGTCGTCCTTCTTGGTTACAGTACATAATTACTGAAAAGCATAATTATGATGAGCCACTCTCTTGCACACGGTTCATTCATTACATTCACCTCTGTAGTTGCCTCAGAGAGTATTGCGTCATCATCTGCTAGATTACGTCACTTTCTGTCAAATTAAAACGGCAATAACAAATAATTTTTCTTTTCCAAAGTCCAAAATATGTCATACTTCACGTTGCTTAAAATTTTATATCATTTTCCAACGAAAATAATTTAATTTTTTTAGATTGATGTCATTCATTCAAATTTTCTGTACGTTTCATTCTGATAGGGAACGATTTTATCCAGCTAACCGTGACGTATTTCGGACAAACAATAGTACTTCGTAAGTGTTGTTATAAAATCTCGCAACTTCGACTTGATTCAAGCCGTAGATACGATATTGTATAACAACACCGACGATTTATCAAAACAAAACATTAAACCTATTCTATTTTTAGCACAAAATTCCTGCCATTGGTAAGGAGGCTTGAGAAAATAGTTCCATTGTATATGGGTTATTTCATCAGTTATAGTGCCTTTCAAATGTAACCAGAATCATCATTTCTTTGTCTACTTTATTATGTTACACATGAAACAGTTAAACAGTAATAATACACGTTTTCCTCGGTTTGACAAGATTCTTGTCATTCATACGCCCAGGCCGTTGCAGAGATGTATGTGAGAGTAACGAACGACAACTCTGCTCGGAGATTGATGATGAGCTCTAATCTGAAAAAAAGGACCCTTACATGATTTCAAATTACTCTGTTTCAAGATCATCCCGTGCCCATGTGCAGTCTGTTCTGGGTTCATATTGCTCTCTTACAATTGTCATGTGTAATGAAGAATCACGTCCAAGACCCTGATCAGATTGCGTTTTAGCATAGTCTGGTCTGGTTCCCTGTTGATCTTGGCAGATAGAGAGCCATTTCTCCAGATCCCGGTTCACTTATTAATTGACCAAATGCCAATCGACAGATCGCTCCGCCCAACATAGAATTTAAGGAAAACAATGGGCATGTGGTCGTTAATAGGAAACTATTTTATCCAGTTAATCGTGACGTAAATTCGGACAAACAAAATAGTATTTCGTAGTTGTTGTTATAAAATCTCGTAACTACGGCTTGATTTAAGCCGTAGTTACGAGATTTTATAACAACACCAACGGTTTATCAAAACATAACGTTGAATCTAGTCTATTGTTATATACTCCGTAAATATTGACCTGAACCTTTTGAATATGCAATGAGTAGTTGTAATGCGAAATAATCACTCTCCAACATATGTTGACACGAGAGGCATGTGCATAATACCAAGTCATAAACTCTATGGAAACTATCGACTCTGCTCGACGGTAATGACTGCTGATGTGTATTGATTATTCCGTGTCAAAATTACTCATCGCATATTCATCGGGTTCAGGTTAATATTTACAGGGTATAGCACAAAATTCTTTGCCATTGGTAGGCCCTATGTCGATTGTTTTGATTGTCAGTCGATAAATCGATACAAAACCACGTGCAACGATGAACAATTGGGGCATGACATTTTTGTGATCGTCCATTGGCTAATCGATGTTTTTGATTGACAGTCGGCGTTTGGGCAATTGGTATGTCATGGGACAATCTGAATGAATCCAGATAACATAATTTCATAATGTTACATCTGAAGATCGCGCATTAGGGGTCATCTTCTATGACCTGGGAATTTCCATTTTTTCTATTTTTACACCAACCAATCAAAACGCTCGTTGCAAACGCAGGTCTGTTGTCCCTGACAACAACACCAAAATGGCTACGGTCGATAGATACGCGCTTGACAGCGAGCAAAGTCCGTTAGTTTGAGAGCAAAGATATGGCATTTATTAATGAAGTGGATAGGTTTCGGTATATTTTTGGCACTGTACTAAGTGGCATTGTGCTAACCCGAAGTAGAGCGATGTGTAATTTTGAGCATAAATAAACTACATATTGACAATTGGTATACGATTTTAGCAGTAGTCAGATTAGCTCAGTTAGTAGAGCTGCCGACTTGAAAACCGTAGATTAGAGGATCGAATCTCGCGCCGACTTCATCTTTTTGTCCCCCTATTTTTTTATCATCTTAATTACATTTTTCCATACCAAATTATTCTAGAAATTGCAAAAACGAAATAAAAAAACAATAATTATTACCAATTATGTTTATATCCATGATTTCTAGAAACTTTTAGGCCATGGCTACTAATCTTGTTATCGTTAGAAACGGAAGTGTAGTGTGCACGGTAGTGCGCATGCCCGTGCGCATGCGAAAATTCTTTCAACTTTTCCAAAGTAAAATCTGATTGGTCCAAAGAAAGGTCACAGAAGATGACCCTCAACGGGTCGTCGTTAGATCCTACTGAGAGATAGGATCTATATTTCAATTAGATTGGTCATGGGAAATACCATCGTGACAATGCAATAGTATAAACCTTACAAGAACGAAATACATAAAAATGTAATTGTTGTAGCATATTTGAATTTAACTTTTTATTTGTATGCTTAGTCCATTGTTAACCCTTTCCCAAACAATACCTGGTTTTGACGACCCTAATAGAACAGGCTTGGGAAAACATTGAAACAAAAGAAGAAACTGCTGATAACCAGCAGTTTCTCCTTTTGTCTCAATATTTTTTGTGCCATATTTTACACAAATCATGTCTTTATTATCATCATCTTTGTCGTCTGCAGCTGCTTTCAAATTGGATCACCCTAAAATTTTGTCGTCTGGTAATGGGTTAAACGGCTTATATTCCACATACATGCTGCAATAGTCGAGTATGAAACATGCAAAGACAAGTTTTACCTCAGAATCAGACACGGCTTTCTACTATGACATTCTAGACCATCAATGTGGTAGCTATTAATAAGTTTTAATACCTTATTTCAGCGGATACTGTTTTTTATAACGGAGATATTGTCCTGGACAAAGATTACGAAAAGATCATCTATGGCAATAATCCGTCAGCTAGATTTAGGCTCCGGTATGCTCGAGCTACAACCAGGGCTTCGTCACGGCTCTGGAAAGATGGTATTGTACCGTATACTTTCTCCGAGACCATCTGTAAGTACAGGCAAAATATTCAACCACTGGCATTCTGCCCAATTCAGTTAGAAGTCTGAACTAGTGGCGCCGTCACCTCGGTTTTGTTGGTATGCATGCGTCACAACCAAGTTCTTTTCATGGTCATAGACGAATGTCGTCGCCTTTGAACAAAGAACCTCATTACTGCCGACTGTCATGAGCTGCAATCACGATGATTTTGTTGAACTCATCGAAGTGTTGTATGATAAACATTTTCTCAGAAGCCTATAGATCCGAGACAATAATTCAGATCTACTTGTATAAATTTTAGCCTAAAATCACGAGGGAATCATAACTGTGGAACACATCGTCGCTTTTCTGCAAAAACCTTGTATCTGCAGCTTGTTTTAAGCTGCAGATACGAGTTTGTGCTGAAAAGCAGCGACATGTAAAAGTACATGCCATAGCCAGTAGATGAGTTGCCTTTCTAATAATCGACATAGATGTAGTTGAAACACTTGCATTATGTTTGTCTTATTCCATCTAGATCTATATTTCTATATGTTATTACTTACCATCCATATAGGTCTACCATAACGTTCCTATGGATCATAATTATTTCTCACGCCATTCATCATGGCAGTCAAAATGGACCAGTCTGTACAATGGTGTCATCTTAACCCTTTCCCAAACATGACCTGGTTTTGACGTCCCTAATAGAAAAGGCCTGGGAAAACATTGAAACAAAAGAAGAAACTGCTGATAACCAGCAGTTTCTCCTTTTGTCTCAATATTTTCTTTGCCATATTTTACACAAATTCTATCTTTAATAACTTCCATTTTGTCATTTGTGGCAGTTTTAGAAGTGGAACACTCTAGAATTTTGTCGTTTGGGAAAGGGTTAAAATGTGTCGTGTCTGTTGCTTCAATTTTAGCGCCAAAATCCGAGCGGGCCATCAGCAAGGCCATGAAGGCGATAGAGGAGAGTACATGTATACGGTTCAGGAAGAAAAAACTGAGAGATGAAGATTTTGTACGCTTTATTAGTGAACCCGGGTAAGCAACGTAACAAACAGATCAAATACATTAGCTTATTGTATGTGTTTTAGATGGGCGTTTTAAAGTGACATTTCAGAATTTTTTGTCATAAATTTTACTTTTATTTTTATCTGAAAGAGCATATTTCCTTATGAAAATTCTGAAAATTTCAGGCCAAAATATTGCGCCGTTTACGAGAAATTTATATTTTTGTGTTAAAATTGAACAAATTGTTGTGGACAACAGTTCGGATTTATATGCAATTTATCGATTATGTCTCAACTTTAAATGCGTGTTTCTCGCTTATTGGCAACTTAAAAAACTAATAGTATTTATACTTATTTGAATAACCAATCTTGGCATCAAGACATACTTATAAAAAATTGAAATTGGAATGAAATGTCCCTTTAACCTAGATTTCGTGTGTTGGTGCTATAAGAGACATAGATAAACATATCTCTGTTATTATATGTCTCTGATGCTATTCTTTATTAACAACAACATCAAAAAGCCAGACGTTTATAGTGGCTTTTCAACAAAAACCTCGTACCTGCAGCTTAAAACAAGCTGCAGTTACGAAGTTTTTGTTGAAAAACGATGGCTTGTAGCCTAAAATGGGCTCCGTCCCGTATCTTTAGAGGATGTCCGGTAATAAATACATGTGGTTTTGGTGTCATACAATCTTACGACTTTGCTTATGTTTTACATGTTTACTAAGTGACTTTTTCATAACAGCCTATTTTCAAATTAATGCATCTTTTTTTCTAATTTTTCACAGGTGCTGGTCCAGTGTAGGTAAGCTGGGTGGAGAACAGAGGTTATCTATAGGTAGAGGGTGTGAAAGGGTTGGTATTGCTGTACACGAGATATCACACGCTCTTGGTCTTTGGCATGAACAGGTAGATGGCTTATACTTATGGCATAGAAAGTAACACACAGGGACAAAACAAAATTGAACGATGGGTAGGGATTGTAGATTGCTTGGAATTACAACACATGGGGTGCCAAGTAAAGTTTGTCTCTGAAATGAAATGCTGAATTACAGTCAATCCAAATCTAAAGCGTATGTAATATCTATCAGTATAATGATATAGCATTCTGAAAACATTCATAACATTGTAATGCTTTATGTCTTTTATTTTAAAAGCATCAGTTAAATGTACATTATTCCACTAAATTATATCAACCCTAACATTAACCATTTTGCAAGATCATTTATGTTTAAGACTCGACCAACCGAGACATCTAATATGTTCAAGTACTTTACGAGAAGATCTCAAGGTGGTACTTATCTGATTTCAACAAGGTGGACAAAGGTCTTGGACAAAGGTCTTCCTTTTGTTACCCGTATGATTAGCTAGGACAAAAGATGAGTAGATGCGTTCTAAATCCGTTATTTCAAATCCCAACCATGTACTCATTTAAACCATGTCAATGAGATGATTCTACAAATTACCCACAATATAGGATGTGATATTCAATAAACTAGAACTGTCGAAAAGCAGACACATACCCCCTAATAGCGCCTTGTCACTAAAAAAGTGCAATAAGTCAATATGTTCTTCAGTTGGAGCACGAAAATGGATTTTAAACAAAGTCGAATGATGACTTTGACCTTTGACCTACGTGATAAAAAAGCAATAGGGCACCACCTTGGGTCAATGGCAACAACTGTGTAAAGTTTCATGGTCCTAGGTCAAACGGTTCTTGACTTAGAGCACTGAAACGGATTTTAAACAAAGTCCTTTCGTGACCTTGACCTTTGACATTCATGACTCCCAAAACAATAGGGCATCTCCTTAGGACAAAGGCAACAACTATGTAAAGTTTCATGGTCCTAGGTCAAACGGATCATGACTTAGAGCACAGAAACGGATTTTAAACAAAGTCCAATTGTTACCTTAACCTTTGACCTTCATGACCCCGAAACAACAGGGCACCTCCTTGGGTCATGGAAGACAACTGTGTATAGTTTCATGATCCTTGGTGAAACGGTTCTTGACTTAGAGCACGGAAATGGATTTTACACAGTCCAATTGTGACCTTAACCTTTGACCTTCACGACCCAAAAACGATAGGGTACCTGATTCGGTAATGGGAAACTACTGTGACACCTGTAAATTTTCATGGTCCTAGGTCAAATGGTTCTTGACTTAGAGCACGGAAAGGAAAAAGTCTACAGACGGACGGACGGACGGACAAACAGACAGACATGGTGAAACCAATATATCCCCTCTATTTCGTAGGTAGGGGTATAATAAAATATTGTATTTTGAAAGGCACATACCCTTGTTATCTGGTGCTGCGTTAGCTATGTTCCAGATCACTGTATCTATCTTCCAGGCTCGACCAGATCGCGACAAATATGTACGAGTGTTAGAAGAGAATATATCACCTCGGTACCTACCTGACTTCAACAAGGCGGACAAAAGTCTAGTTACGTCCCTCGGATACCCGTACGATTATGAGAGCGTTATGCATTATAGTCAGAAAGCCTTCACGAATCTGGGAGAAGTTACCATTGTTGTAAGTTTATTCATTTAATAAGTTCCCTTCTTCACATGACATGTGAAAGTTAAGATCTGAAACGTTTTCTTGAAACCATGCCTTACTGCTATCCGCATGTTTGTTTTAAAGTGCGTTGTGGTCAAATATTATTGGTATTAGGCAAGTGCTTTGCACCTGCAGAGAAGTTATTGATTAGAAAATTAGCTTATTTCCACTAAGACCCCCCCCCCCACACACACACACACACAACAGCCACCGGAAGTCGTCCTTTGATGACAATTATGGCCAATCACCGTTCGTTGCCATTGCACGTGGGATGCTTTGCTCAGAATTGGGTCAGAGCCTCGATCTGGCATAAAGAAACCGGTTGATTTGTTGCTATTTGTAGTAACAAATTGGAACCGTGTCTGTGTGTATACAATGTTAATTTCCCATAAACCCATTGTTTGCCACCGGAAGCGGCTCATAGGTACGGACTAAAACGATAATTGAAATGGGTAAATAACATGACGATAGGTCAGAGGGAAGCACTGAGTACTATAGACATAGCCCAGCTCAGGGATATGTATACACCTAGTCGTGTTTGGTTGGATACCCATATGGATGTTCCACAATCAGAGAGCATTTACAAGGCGTGCAACGTATAAAATCTTCAATATTTTTGTTAATACGAGACCGATTTGAGTTCGGTTTGAAGCAGAGAAGATGGGCAGACGTCAGACATCAGATAATTCCTGACATGTTCCCTCATTTTCTGCTTCAAAAGGAATTCAAATGTGGTCAAGTATTGACAAAAATATTGAAGATTATATCGTTGGTGTAAATGCAAAACCTCGTATGTCGATTCTTGCGATTTTCAAAGTACAAATTTGTGTGTCCAGTTTAGACAATTCTCACAAGTTTTGAGATATTTTTACCAATCAGTATCAATGATACATTATTTATGATCAATGTGTCCAAATTTCAAGTAAAACATTTCAGTTTTGGAAAAGTTATTACACTTTTTTCTCTCCCCTTTAAAATTTTCCAAAAACGAGATACGAGGTTTTGCATTTACAAAGACGATATGGAATTCTGAATCACGTGATTATCCACCGTGATTTACAGATCTTGAAGAGGTTACGATCGTTCTAAGTTCGAGCATCCATGTGAATTTTAGAGGATATAAATCGCGATTACTTCCCTTCATATCTGTACTTTTCATCTACGTACTTTATGCATTATAAGTTTGACATTCAAAACTCATGCAACAATTTTGGTATGACCAAATCTTGTGACACGACAGAGATAATTTTGGGTGTATACATGAACAAGACTTCGTGTGCTACGTTACTTTTTAGCAAAAATAATAATAAAGATCTATACAAATTATTATGTATTATTGTAGGTGATCGGGGTTGGTAAGAAGCTTAACATGACGATAGGTCAGAGGGAAGCACTGAGTACTATAGACATAGCCCAGCTGAGAGATATGTATAACTGTAATGATAAAGAAGATAAAAATGTTACATGTACGTACAGTTCATTTCATTACTCTTTCAAACACAAGAACATTTCAGAATTTTTTCAAGTTGAAAGATGTTGCAGACGGCAATTTGTAAATTCTAGCACAGAATGAGAAGAAAAATGTCGGTTAACAGAATTTTAGGATTTTCCTTCGTTCGATTTTTTTTCGGAACTAGGTCTGATAAAATCTTCAACACATATCGTTTTTTTTGTTTTGTTTTGTTTTTTGTTTTTTGGTTTTTTTGTTGTTTTTTTTTGGGGGGGGGGGGGGGGGGGGGGGTTTGTCCAAGGTTATGAAGAAACTATTAGCGACCATCATAGGCCTTAATCCTTTCCCAAACGACAAAATTTTAGGGTGACCCAATTTGAAAGCTGTCTCACGACGAAACAGACATATTGAAAAGAATGGGATGTGTGTACAAAACAGTAGAAAATATTGAGACAAAAGGAGAAACTGCTGGTTATCAGCAGTTTCTTCTTTTCTCTCAATGTTTTCTCAAATCTTTTTTTCATTGAGGACGTCAAGACCTTGTTTGGGAAATGATTAATCAGACTGGGCTTATGCGCACAACCGCACACTGTTCTTAACCCATGTGTGTATCAAATTACTCTTTTGCATATCCCAGTTCAAATAATTTTGTGACAGACTGCGATCGCAACTGTGTGCATTTCAAACGTATCTTTATGATGAGCACGTTGATTTGAGCGTGTGTCCTACCCTTTAACCCATTACCAAACGGCAACTTTTGACTAGACCAAATTCAAAGATGATGCAGACGACAATTTCAAGTGAAGGAAATTTTGAATTTTTTGGTCTTTTTACGTAGAAAACATTGTGGTAAATGATGAAATTGCTTGTCACAAGCAATTTCTTCATTTTCCACGATGTTTTCCAAAGCCATTATCTTGCGGGGAGTCAAATAGAGGCACTGTATGGTAATGGGTTAAGATATTTAAAATGGGGTTGTCAAATAATCCAAGTCTGACAATGAGTGTCTGTCTGCGTGAGCTTTTTGAAATTAACCCATTACCAGACGACGAAATTTTGGACCATTCCAATTCAAAAGATGTTGCAGACGACAATTTGAAGTGCATGGAATTTTACATTTTTTGTGATTTTGTTTAGAAAACATTGTGGGAAATGTCACAATATTTTCCAAAGCCTTTTTTGTAGGGCGTGAAAATGCGTCATTGTGTGGGAATGGGTTAACAGTAGGCCTCTCTACAGAGTGTCCAAAAAAAACGGAACCCTAATTCAAAGTCAAATATTTCAAAGCGTAAGCAAACAATCTAATTTTTGAATATGTAGTACTGAAGATACATTATTTTTGCATTTGTGTTCCAAATTTTACTTAATAATATGCATCGGTTCAAAAGTTATAAGCAAATTAATAATGACACTAAAAAACCGATCTGACATGATATTGATTTTTGCGTCTTGTTTGTTCGTGAAAGCGCACTAGTTTAACGGTCAGCTAATGAATTCTGTACCGTTGTACATGTATGTACCGATTTTCTAAAAAAGTTAATATGTACACGTTCTGTACGTTCAAATTGAGTCCATAGGGTGGTTGTTTGAATTAATTTCAAATTATTATGTGATTCATTTGATATGGCGCAGTTCTAACTTTTATTTTCATAAATTACAAGACGAAATGAAAATGCACTATTGTGAATACAATGTTTCAAAATCATTTTTGCATTGTATTAAATATATTAACCAATTGTATAGCGTCAATTTATTCAATGAGTGTAGGTGCGCGCTGCAAAACGAAAAGATCGATATCGTGTTAAAATGGTTTTCCGGGTATATTCATTTTAATGTCAATATTTTCTAAACTAATCATTATTTTTCAACCAAATTTTAACTACTAATAGAAAACTGTCGTTGCTATTGCATATGTAAATTTGGTGGAGAAATATAATTGCCTGATACATGAGAAATGTACTTTCAAAAATGGGTTCCGTTTTTTTGGGGGGACACTCTGTATAACTTTGTCAAGGGCATCAATAATGTTTCACAAATGCATTATATTGATTCTCTTTTTTCACTTTGTCTAGTTTGTCCTAAGGGATGGCTTAAAAGGAAACGGTTTTGTTACAAGTTTGAAGACAAAAAGATCGAACAATTTGCTGGAGCGGCGAAACATTGTGAAGACTTGAACTCCAAACTGCTGATTATAGAAAACGAACAGAAGAACAAACTGATCAGGAAAATATTGAAAACAAAATATCCAGACATATCGAGTAAGTTCAAAAAGACCATTTGAGCCAGGATCTGGAGAAAGGCCCCTTTCAGCATGTGACCATTTAAACAAAAATTTAGGGCGATCCTCTTCCAAAACTGAAACAAACGACAAAATGGAAGTTATTAAAGATAGAATTTGTGTAAAATATTGCATGGAAAATATTGAGTCAAAAGGAGAAACTGTTGGTCATCAGCAGTTTCTTCTTTTGTCTCTATGTTTTCCCAATCCTTTTATGTTAGGGACGTCAAAAACAGGTCTTGTTTGGGAGAGGGTTAAGACAGCTGTGTTTCACGATCAGCTTGTGCCTAAAAGCGGTCTGACCGGGATCCATGCTGCTGTCTTACAATTGCTTCTGGTCACGAATAAACTGTCGGAGACCAACATGGTTCATGATCAGACTGCGTGTATATGCAATCTGATCGTGAACCCCATTGGGTTCAATTTTAGCCTTAAATGACCTTTTTGCAGGTCTTGAATCATTCAAAACTAAACATTTTTTCTCTGTTCTCTGTTCTTAGGGGACAAAGACCATGCACCTGTATGAAAAGAGTAAGAGAATATTTGATGCTCCTTTGTAAATGTTCAATGTTAGAGAGTTGGTGATCGCTTGTCTTATAGAACAAGCAGTCTAATTAAATGGTATATTCATCGAAAAGGGCCATCTATTACAAACCAATCGAATATATCCAGACAAAATAGTGCGATGAAGACAATATGATATATTCAATGAATAATTCATTTTCTGTCCTGAATATGTAAAACTTCATCTGGTATTATTTCTATTTGAGACCTAGATCATAACTAAAGATAAAATGGCTGCCACTAATATTTCGAGGTCATTTGATATTTCTATGTGCAATATCCGTGGACAGATATCAAAAACTTTAATTCGACAGATTAAGAGGCAAAAAGCACGACAAACCGTCTCAAATATACCATATTTACTACGCATATATATGAACTTAAATGATCTTAGTCAGCAATGTAGCACCACACTATTGATACCCTAATGACATATTTTTGGCCTAGGTAAAGACACAAGGTCGAAAGCGTTAGATTAAAGTACATATGAAGTCAAGTAATCTCCATATCACGACGACTTCAAAATGTTCAGTGTTGAGTGTGGTCAAAGGGTGCTTGTCCTTTAATTAAATGCACATCCATACAACGCATGTATCAGATCTTTTAAAGTAGAATAAAAATGTCCAACTGGCCAGGTCTATACTTTTAGCTATTAGGCCTACCACATGACAACGCATATAATGTTATTTTATTAACTTTTTATTGCAGCATGGCGTACGGCTGGGCGAGTCATCAACGGTACATTCGCATGGTACACAAGCGCTAAAGGCAAGCCACAGGAGATGACCTATACAAACTGGGCCAAGAAGATGCCAGGACCCTTCTCTTCCATGATCCTCGTACGGAACAAGACGAGTAACAAACTGAAATGGAAAGGGGCGTGGCTCGGCTCGTACAAACAGATGCCCGAACATGCTTATAACTTTATTTGTGAACGAAGAGCGAGGCGTAAGTACGAGATATAATGTTCAGAAGTGTAACATTATATGTGTTTTTCGTGGCTTTCTCTATAGATATCTACTAATTGTTTCAAAGAAACAGAAACAATTGCAATAAAACTATATTTTCTACAGCCAGTGTTTTATGTTATTTCAAGAATATGAGATACAGGTGATCACAGTCTTTAAGCCGAACATGGCTAGTGATTTTTAAATTGGCATCCGTACCACTCCGACAACGGTCTTGGTTTGAAATGACCGTCCGAGCAGTGGGCACATGTCTTGCGATCGGTTGATTTAGGCCTATTTCTTGCCCACCAATGGTTTGTCCAAATGTTAAAGTCTTCTTCAGAAAACGTTTTCTCGTTAGCATACAGAAACTACGGTATTACGAGGTTACACTATTGACGTTATAACGTATCATAAATGGGTTGTCTGTTTGTACCAAAACATTATGTACAACAACAACATGAACAGCATGTACTAACAATGTTATAGTTGTCCAGCGGCAAATGGTCTATATGCTAAAGTCTATTTCAGGAAAATATATATATCCGGGACACATAAAGACGGACGTGACTATCGCGGTAGGCCTATTCTGGATTACACGGCATGTCAGATATCGTTCATCTGTTTGTACCGAAATATCACTATGTTTGTACCAAAATACCACTACATAAACAACACATATTTCAGCGTTATTGTCGCCCAAAGACGATTGGCCTATATGCTATAGTCTTTTTCAGGAAAATGTATCTCTGGTACATATAAAGACAGACATGACTACCGCGATAGGCGTACTCTAGATCACACTATCAATGGTATAACATGTCAGAAATTGTTCGTCTGCACACCTATCTACAACATGCTTAACATGTAATTTGAACGTAATTGTTGTACAAAGACGAATGTTCTATATCGTCGCTTTTCAACAAAAACCTTGGTACTGCAGCTTGTTTTAAACGAGTTTTTGTTGTAGAGTAACGTTATGGCTTATGCTATAGTTTTTCTTCTTCAGGAAAATGTATTTCTGGTACACATAAAGACGGACGGGACTATCGCGGTACCCTGGATCACACCATCGACGGTATAACATGTCAGAAATGGTCATCCATGTACCCACACAAACATAAACTGTTAAAATACCCATACGAGGAAACAAAGAAAGAACATCCTGATGGATTAGGTACGTACGAAGGATTCGGTTATTCCTAATATTGACTTAAAAAACTTAATTAATCTGTTCAATTTCATTGTTTACTGTGTGATTTCAGCAAGATTTATATAAATCCCTTTTAAACCAGTTGAAATAAGAATAATAAAATAAACGTGTGTAGTTTCGAGTTTAAACAGAAACTTCGAGAATTGGATGCTTACACTATCTAATGCCCAATGCAACAACCATAGCCCAAGAAAATGTTTATATTTCACTTTGTTTTGTAGTTTACTGATCTTTTTTCTACTCGTTTGGTCATCTGTTTAAAGTAGTACACCCAATATAGATTCTCCTGGTTATATTATAACGTCGCCTCTTCGGTGTTATTGCAAAACCTCGTAACTACAGCTTGATTTAAGCTGTAGTTAAGAGGTTTAGCAATAACTACGACGATATGCAAATCAATATGCTGAGTATAGACCTTGAGCCACCAATAACCCCTGCTCCCCCCCAGGGGGAATTTTGAAGGGTATGATTTTCTGAAAGCTTATACCAAATGCTACAAGATGAGCGTTGTTTGCACTCTGGCTGTTGGGGCTTTTGGCTGTAACCCTTATCTGAAACCCTTAACCCTTTTATTTTTTTTATTCAAATATACAAACATTTATTTGGTCATATCTTCATTGAATTTTGACCTACATATGTCAATATGGTATCAAATGAAAGCTTATGACTTGCTTTTTCATTTGAAGTTATTTTATGCAAATTAGCTCATTTGCATATTCATGAATATTATTGATTTTCCTTAAAATTGTCAATTTTTTTATTAAAACTTGGTTAAAAATTTGCAAAACAAGGCCTTTCTGTCCAGGGGGAATTTTGTAAACATGGTTTATCAGTAAGAACATTCTATCAGAAACATTTTGAGCCTTGTTTGCACTCTGGCCGTTGGGGCTTTTCGGCGTGACCCTTATCTAAACCCTTAACCCTACCAAATTGTTCATTCAAATTTTGAAAATGAATTTGGTCATATCTTGGTTGAATATTTACACACAGATGTCAGAATGATGTCAAATGAAAGCTTATGACTTGCTCTTTCATTTTAAGATATGTTATGCAAATTAGCTCATTTGCATATTCATGAATATTAATTATTTTTCCTAAAATTGCGATTTTCGACTAAAATCTGGTAAATACTTTCCAAAACAAGACATTTTTGTGCAGGGGAATTGTGTAAACATAATTAATCTTAAAGAAAATCATGTAAGAAACATTTTGAGCGATGTTTGCACTTTGGCTGTTGGGGCATTTGGCCACAACCCTTATCTAAACCCTTAACCCTATAAAATAGTTCAGTCATTTCAAAACGTTTTTTATCATATCTTGGTTGAATATTGACCTACAGATGTAAGAATGGTGTCAAATGAAAGCTTATGACTGTCCCAATAATTTGTTATAAATTTTATGCAAATTATCTCATTTGCATATTCATGAATATTAATGACATTACTTAAAACTGTGACCTTTTTAGCGGGTATTTGGTAAATACTTTCAAAAACATTGTGTTTCTACTCAAGGGGAATCATGTAAACATAGTTTATCTTAAAGAACATTTTATTAGAAACATTTTGAGCAATGTTTGCAATCTGGGGGTTAGGGCTTTTGGCCGTGACCCTTTTCTAAACCCTTAACCCCATCAAATTTTTCATTTGAATTTTCAAAACGTTTATGGTCACAGCTTGATTGAATATTGACCTACAGATGTCACTACGGTATCAAATGAAAGATTATGGATGACTCTTTCATGTGCTATTATTTTCTATGCAAATTAGTTCATTTGCATATTCATGAGAATTAATGATTTTCCTTAAAATTGTGATTTTTCAGCGAAAACCTGTTAAATACTTTCAGAAAATACTTTCATAAACAAGGCATTTCTGTTAAGGGGGAATTATGCAAACATGATTTATCTTTAAGAACATTATATAAATAACATTATAAGGGATGTTTGCACTGTGGTAGTCGGAGCTTTTGGCAAAACCCCTTATCTAAACCCTTAACCCTATCAAATTGTACATTGAAATTTTCAATATGTTTTGGTCATATCTTGATCAAAAATTGACATACAAACGTCATAATGATATCAAATGAAATCTAGTGAATTGCTTGTATATTGGCAATTTACTCATTTGCTTATTCATGAATATTATTGATTCTTTTAATGTTTGGGATAAAACCACATTTATTGTGGAAAATCCATAAAATGTATTCCATTTGACAGTGCTAAAGTATGTGTTATATAGTGACCCTGTAATGTTAAGTACATAGTAACCCTGTTATGGTTAGTACAATAAATGCTGATGGTTCTTTGCATTAAATAGACATTCTAGTGTTGATCTATGTTGGTTTCCATTATGATAACCTAGCCAAACTCCCAGAGTGTAAGTTATTCCAAGATTGCCACCAAGTGTGATGTTAATCATTTTTGGTCAAATTTTTCTAAAACAGTGCAAAAAGTAAGTGTCTTAATATGGGATTTCATATCCTGATCTAAACCAGGTTTTAGTTGTAGCATTTAAATATCAGGAAAGAATTGAACTGAAAATATCTATGGCTATCTAATGCCATCCTTGAAAACATATGCCATATTGAAAGATAGTGTATATGTATCGCAAGGGAACTATTTTCAATCCATTGTGAGGTTTTACTATGCTGAAAGCACATATAAGACATATGTATAGGTTCGGAAGAATTTGAATGTACATTCTGCATGGGCTGTTTGTAGTATGGATCAATTCACAGTTCACATCTGTTCTGACCTGATACAAACAAATAAATACATTGTAAATAACTGCAATAATCTTTTGATCACAATCGGTTAATGTCTGTACTCTACCTACATACGCACAGCGAGTACATTTCTTGATTTATGCATCTGATACATGGGCTTTACATATGGCACCCCAAGCTTAAATCATCTGAAGTTAAAATACCTCAATAGAGCATAAAGGAATGGTAACACCAGTGTGCCTGATCTGTCAGCCACATATCAAATACACTTACGGCCAACAAATTGACTTGGCTATGAGGAATACACAAGGAAGGGCTCTCCAGATTGAACAAAATCATGCTGTTTTCTCCATGTGAATGGCAAAAAAAGGGACTTGATAATTGCTTAACAATGTTATCCTGCTATATGTATGCAATTTGTCTACATTCCAGGATCTCTATTCAGCCATAAAAATTACAAAAATAACTGAAATAATTAATTTTACATGTGTATTAGGATAAAGTCCCGCAGGTTAGACACCTTTTGTATCATTATATGGCATTTGATAAAATGTTTATGTTCAAAGTCCTATTTTGAGGCAATTTTGGATTCATCAAAGGATAACATTCTGTCAACAAAACTAGATATAAGCAATAACACCAGTACAATACATGGAATCAATTAAACTTATTTGCACTTAAACAATAAAGATTAAAAAATCAATTGGAAACTAAATACATACATTGATAATAAGATTTATGGGAACAAAATATGATGGGTTGCACACTTTAAAATCGCAGTTACTTCCAAACAAAACACCAAATAGATCTCAAACAAGGCTTATATGTTGTTAAAAGAGTGAACATGAATATCAGATGGTTAAAAACTCATGAGAAAGAAAAAAAAGCCCACATGTTGATAGGTATTTAACTTGAAAACAATCACAAATTGTAGATAAACCATTAATATACATGCATATGCAAATGAGCCAATTTGCATAAAATAACTGCAAATTAAAGAAAAAGTCATTAGCTTTCATTTGATACCATTCTTACATCTGTAGGTCAATATTCAATCAAGCTATGACCAAAGACGTTTTGAAAATTCAAATGAAAAATTGATGGGGTTAAGGGTTTAGATAAGGGTCACGGCCAAAAGCCCCAACCGCCAGATTGCAAACATTGCTCGAAATGTTTTTAATAAAATGTTCTTTAAGATAAACTATGTTTCCATGATTCCCCTTGAGTAGAAACACAATGTTTTTGAAAGTATTTACTAAATACCCGCTAAAAGGGTCAGCTTTAAGTAATGTCATTAATATTCATGAATATGCAAATGAGATAATTTGCAAAAAAAAAAATAAAATATGGCAAATTATTGGGACAGTCATAAGATTTCATTTGATACCATTCTT
Organism: Fragum sueziense; assembly: GCA_963680895.1. NCBI lineage: Eukaryota > Metazoa > Mollusca > Bivalvia > Cardiida > Cardiidae > Fragum > Fragum sueziense. The sequence goes on along the minus strand of OY804595.1, from coordinate 7,333,784 downwards.
CCATCTGTAGGTCAATATTCAACCAAGATATGATAAAAAAACGTTTTGAACTGACTGAACAATTTTATAGGGTTAAGGGTTTAGATAAGGGTTTTGGCCAAATGCCCTAACAGCCAAAGTGCAAACATCGCTCAAAATGTTTCTTATATGATTTTTTAAAGATTAGTTATGTTTACACAATTCCCCTGCACAAAAATGTCTTGTTTTGGAAAGTATTTACCAGATTTTTGTCGAAAATCGCAATGTTAGGAAAGATAATTAATATTCATGAATATGCAAATGAGCTAATTTGCATAACATATCTTAAAATGAAAGAACAAGTCATAAGCTTTCATTTGATACCATTCTGACATCTGTGTGTAAATATTCAACCAAGATATGACCAAATTCATTTTCAAAATTTGAATGAACAATTTGGTAGGGTTAAGGGTTTAGATAAGGGTCACGCCGAAAAGCCCCAACCGCCAGAGTGCAAACAAGGCTCAAAATGTTTCTAATAGAATGATCTTACTGATAAAGTATGTTTACAAAATTCCCCCTGGACAAAAATGCCTTTTTTAAGAAAGTATTTATCAAATTTTCGCCAAAAAATGGAAATTTTAAGGGAAATCATTAATATTCATGAATATGCAAATGAGTTAATTTGCATAAAATAACTTCAATTGAAAGAGCAAGTCATAAGCTTTCATTTGATACCATAAAGACATCTGTAGGACAATATTCAATAAAATTATGACAAAATAAGTATTGTAAATTTGAATGAAAAAAATGATAGGGTTAAGGGTTTTAGATAAGGGTTACAGCCAAAAGCCCCAACGGCCAGAGTGCAAACAATGCTCAAAATGTTTCTAAGATATTGTACTTTATGAAAAACTATGTCTACAAAATTCCCCCTGGGGGGGGGGGAGCAAACATGTTTCTGGCTCAGGGACTAATCAGCATTTTCTAAATTTGCCTCAATGTTTTCCCAAGCAGTTTTATGAAACTTTTTTTTTTTTTTTTTTTTTTTTTTTTAAACGCCACAACCAGGTCTTGTTTGGGAAAGAAAAACTTTGACAATGTCACATTTGATTATTGTAGGAGACCACAACTTCTGTCGCAATCCGGCCGGAGCACGGAAATCTCGACCATGGTGTTACACTACCAAGAAGAAGTACAAATGGCAGTATTGTGATATATCTATCTGCTCCGAAAAGGGAGACAATTCCGGACAAAAACTGTCCAACAATTTAGGTGGAATAAAAGACGAGCCATTCAAAATAGGTGATAGTAAAGATAAAAACAGAACTGGTAAAAATAACAGCAAAGGAAATAGAACAACTGATAAAAATAACAGCAAAGGAAATAAAGATAGAAATAAGAAAAATGAAAGGAAAAATAGGACAGAGAAGACTAACAGAAGAAATAACAGAAAGAACACTAACAAAAAAGGTGAAAATAGAATGGGCAGAAAGAATAGCGACAAGAATAGAAGAAATGATAGACAACAACCAAGATAATCAAGTGAATGTTTACTTTCATGCAAACGTCACTTCAGAGAGGTCGGCAATCTGATTAATATCCGGTGTTAACTTACAGTAACATCTGACAGGCACCGGTTAGGGGTCATCTTCTATGACACTAGCTCAAACCATCTTCGATTCACTCCAACCAATTGAATATCTTGTTATAAATGAATTCCATGACAGGCAAGGGCAAAAACACGGTTCTGCACTAAAATATGATGTCCTGATTTTCGGTTTTAATCGCTTCCAGAATCTTGAATAGATTTAATTTGTCTGAAGCAAAGGCCATTGAGACTGAACCCAAACTGGTGGCTGTTATATGTTACTGTAAATTTACACCGGATTTCAATCAGATTGGAGATGTAAGCAACATGTCGTTGCTTTTCTTTAAAAAGCTGCTTTTAAAAAAAATCGTAAAATTTACAACCTGCTTAAAGATGCAGTAACGAGGATTTTGTGGAAAAGGAGCGATCCGTACATTTTACAGGATTGTGAAAGTTTCATAGAATTTAGAGTGGTCCCTTTCGACTGCTCTTCTACTCGCTGACTGTCAACTGCGAATTTAACAAAAGGAACGCTTCTGGGGTTGACAATTGCGTTGCTTTTCAATATAAACCATGTAACTGCAGCTTGGTGTATACTGCAGTTACGAGGTGTTTTTTAAGCAGCGATTTCTTCTCTTGTCAGACAGACCGGCGTTTTATTTCTTGTTCACTGACATCAATGCCCGTCGCGCGGATCTCATTGGGGATATTCTACCTTAATAGCCTTTAAATGAGCCGGATCTGGGCAAGGTCCCTTGTGGCAATTGAGTGCAGGTCAACGTTGATCAAGATCAGCCTATGTACATACACACAGTCTGATCCAGATCAACATTGGTCTGTAAGAGAGGCAGCAAATTAGCAAATGGTTCATTATTAGGCTGTATTTGACAGCAAGCTGATTCAGAACAGAAAGTACGATTTTCTAATGCTATAGGGGCCCTTTTCTAAATCCCTGTAAATATGTCCTTTTAGTTATCTATATTTTTAATTCTTTTAAGAAAGCCAACAAAGCATTGAATAAATGATCAGTCAAGACTATAATTAAACAGGAACATCATTTTTTATAAACATATTCGTTTTCAAACTTTGAACAGCACTTATGTCTAAATGAATGCTATCAGATTCCCAATCATCGAACTATAAACGAAGTCGCCGAAACTTGTAGCCGAACATTGCGCAATTGGACAATGGTGAAATGTGAATTGTCAATCTGGACTTGTGTCTACGGTTAGAAATCTTATAGCACAGTCGAAATGACTTGACCGAAAATACACAAGTTTTGCTACTCGTTTGATACACGAAACTATTCTATTCAATTTGTTCTATAAATTGAAGTTCAAGTTATTAAAGGTAAGACTGGCCTTAGACAAGAAACATAATATTCTCATTTTGTCTATGTTAACCGCTATCCTTTTCTAGAAGCCTGATCCCTGTTCGGTATATTGTTCACGTGACCAGGTAACACACATCGTCCAATCTCCGTTATGCATTCAAACTCCCGGGTTGACCTTGACCTTAAAACGCTAGTTCCCATTTCATCCCAATCGTCATATCCTGTCAGGCGGACTCTTCTTGATCCCGGCTCGTCGAAGAATCCGGGAGCCATTGCAGACGCCATCATGTCGCCGAATGAAGAATTGTTGGTTCGCTTCTTTGAGGAACTAGTCTTTGATCGATCAGATACGTGACTCTTCTTCTTCGTGTTGTAGTATATACGTGACAACATGTTGCTCACTATTTGTCAATTTTGTCACAATTAAATCGGTCCAGATAATCCTTCTTTGTTAATAATAATGTTTAACAAATACAAAGAAGATCCAAATGTTTTGCTTTTATTGCTTTACAGCACTTCCACTTTGTCCCGGTGTAATTGGTCCCAATCAAAACACGGGTTTTTTAGTCTACAATGTAGGCCTACTGTACACTGCATGAAAATCTGATTTAAAATAAGTGATGTTTTGACCACCTTACATTGGATTTACATTACATTTTTCAGAAAAGGAAAATGTAAAGTCAATTATAGAGAAAATCACATTTATCGACTTCGTAAAGCTAAAATTGCATGCAATGAAAACGAAGCGTTGTTCCTTTACGGTTTTAGATCCAATATTTAAAACAAGAGGACCATGATGGTCCTTAATCGCTCACCTGAACCTAGATAGAAAGAAAGTCACAATGTTGTCAAGTTCAAGAGCACATAATTTAAGATGTGAGATTATGATCCAGCTGAAAACTGCTTTCATAATCTTGAATGATCGATATTTGTGGCTGTTACAGTAAAAACAAAGTGGAAGAAAACAACACAGTCAAGGGCACATAACTCTGTTCTGATAAAAGTATTCTCATTATGTCCAATTTTTTTTTTGACTGGTCAATATACTGTTAGAGTGAAAATAAAGTCGAAAACTGTAATTTTGTGAAATTCAAGGGCCAATAACTCTGGTTTTTCTAGTCAAATCAAGCTGAAAGTTTCACTCATCCAGGATCTTATGGCCACCAACATTGTGGCCAAGTTTTGTCTTGCTTAGTCAATAAATGTAGATGCTACAGTGTAAACAAAGTCGAAAACAGCAGTTTTGTCAATTTCAAGGGCACATAACTCCAGACTTCCTGCTTCAATGACAGTGAAAATCGAAGTCATCCAAAATCTTATGGTTACCAACATTGTGGCAAAGTTTTGTCTTGATCGGTCAATATTTGTAGATGCTAGAGTGGCAACAAAGTCAAAACTAGCCATTTTTGACATTCAAGGGCACATAACTCCAGATTTCCTAGTCCGATCTGACAAACAAATGAACTCATCAGAGAAATTATAGTTACTAACATTGTTGCAAAGTTTTGTTTTGATCGGTCAATATTTGTAGATGCTAGTGGGAACAAAGTCAAAACTAGCCATTTTTGATGTTCAAGGGCACATAACTCCAGACTTCCTAGTCCGATCTGACTCAAAATCAAACTCATCTGAGAGCTTATAGTTACCAACATTGTTGCAAAGTTTTGATTTGATCGGTCAATATTTGTAGATGCTAGAGTGGGAACAAAGTCAAAACTAGCCATTTTTGATGTTCAAGGGCACATACCTCCAGACTTCCTAGTCCGATCTGATTCAAGATCAAACTCATCTGAGAACTTATAGTTACCAACATTGTTGCAAAGTTTTGTTTTTATCGGTCAATATTTGTAGATGCTAGAGTGGTAACAAAGTCAACACTAGCCATTTTTGACGTTCAAGGGCACATAACTCCAGTCTTCCTGATCAGATCTGACTCAAAATTAAACTCATACGAGAACTTATGGTCATACATGTTTTGACCAAGTTTGGTCAAGATTGGTCAATATTTGTAGATGCTAGAGTGGTAACAAAGTCAAAACTATCCATTTTTGACGTTAAAGGGCACATAACTCCAGACTTCCTGGTCCGATCTTACTCAAAATTAAACTCATCGGAGAACTTATAGTCATACATATTTTGACCAAGGTTGCTTAAGATTGGTTAATATTTGTAGATACTAGAGTGGTAACAAAGTCAAAACTAGCCATTTTTGACGTTCAAGGGCACATAACTCTGGACTCTCTTGTCAAATCTGACTCAAAATCGAACTCATCCGAGAACCTATGGTCATACATGTTTTGACCAAGTTTGGTTAAGATTGGTCAATATTTGTAGATACTAGAGTGGTAACAAAGTCACAAATAGCCATTTTTGACGTTCAAGGGCACATAACTCTAGACTTCCTAGTCTGATATGACTCAAAATCGAACTCATCCGAGAACTTATAGTCATACATGTTGTGACCAAGTTTGGTCAAGATTGATCAATATTTGTGGATGCTAGAGTGGTAACAACAAATTGTGGACAGACGGACGGACGGACAGACGGACGACGGACAAAAAGCGACCACAATAGCTCACCTTGAGCACTTCGTGCTCAGGTGAGCTAAAAAACACCCGTAACTTACAAGATAAGTGTTTGTTTTTTAACAGAAAAAAATATGTGAAAATCTGCGTTACAGAGCTAGTCGAAAAGGGGTACATGTAATAATCAATATAAATCGGCTTCACAAAATATTTTTCCAGAAAATGTAATATAACCACATTTGAAGGTGGACATGCCATTAACTTTGATTCATACTGTAAATCCGAATTCTCAGTATACATTAAAATATGTAAAAGAAAAACCCCCGATAAAATGTTTTAATCCATACTGCTCGTTACATATCTATAATTGTAGAGTGGAAAACAAACAGACCTGGGACGAAACATTTTTATGGTTCAGATGTTATTGTGTTACCGTATTGATTAGCCTGCTAAAACATCCATCAATCGATCATTGTAGAACAACACTTTACTAGATAAGCAACCATTCATATAGTTCATACAGATTAAGAAATTAGCATTCGGCAGGGATAAGATAATCTTATTGCTGAAACAGAAAAAAATGACAGCGGCCATTTATTTCTACTCATAGATTATTAATATATTTCTTTTCATTATAGGCCTACACTACAACAAGAGGACCATGATGGTCCTATATCGCTCACCTGAACCAAAATGATATGAGCAACACTTTTGTTCAATTCAATTAATATTTATTACTTTAAGACTGAAAAAGAACTTATGGTTAATAAGGTTGTGAAAATCTAACTCATCCGTGATCTAAATTATGGTGCCAAACATTGTATCCAAGTTTTGTCTTGATTGATAAATAATTGTAGATTCTAGAGTATAAGCAAGGTCGAAAACAGCCCAAAACAGCAATCTTATCAAATTCAAGGGCACATAACTCTCGACTTTCTAATCAGAAAAGACTGAAAATCAAACTAATCCCAAATCTTATGGTCCCTAATATTGTGTCCAAATTTTGTCTAGATTGATCCATAATTGTAGATTCCAGAGTGTAAACGAAGTCGAAAACAGCCGAAAACAGCAATTTTGTCAAATTCAAGGGCACATAACTCTCGACATTCTCATCAGATCAGACTGAAAATCGAACTCATCCAAGATCTTATGGTCCCCAACAATGTGTTTAAGATTTGTCTTGATTGTTCAATAATTGTAGATTCTAGTGTGTAAACGAAGTCGAAAACAGTAAAAGCTAGACGGCAGTTTTGTCAAATTCAAGGGCACATAAGTCTTGACTTTCTGATCAGATCAGACTGAAAATCAAACTAATCCCAGATCTTATGGTCCAAAACATTGTGTCCAAGTTTTGTCTTGATTGATTAATAATTGTAAATTCAAGAGTGTAAACAAGGTTGAAAACAGCCGAAAATGACAATTTTGTCAAATTCAAGGGCAAGTAACTCTTGACTTTCTGGTCAGATCAGACTGAAAATCTTACTCATCTGAGATCTTTAATCCAAAACATTGTGTCCAAGTTTTGTCTTGATTAATTAATAATTGTAGATTCTAGAGTGTAAACAAGGTTGACAACAGCCGAAAATGGCAATTTTGTCCAATTCAAGGGCACGTAACTCTTGACTTTCTGTTCAGATCAGACTGAAAATCAAACTCATCTGAGATCTTATGGTCCAAAACATTGTGTCCAAGTTTTGTCTTGATTGATTAATAATTGTAAATTCAAGAGTGTAAACAAGGTTGAAAACAGCCGAAAATGGCAATTTTGTCAAATTCAAGGGCAAGTAACTCTTGACTTTCTGGTCAGATCAGACTGAAAATCTTACTCATCCGAGATCTTTAATCCAAAACATTGTGTCCAAGTTTTGTCTTGATTAATTAATAATTGTAGATTCTAGATTGTAAACAAGGTTGAAAACAGCCGAAAATGGCAATTTTGTCCAATTCAAGGGCACGTAACTCTTGACTTTCTGTTCAGATCAGACTGAAAATCAAACTCATCTGAGATGTCCAAGTTTTGTCTTGATTGATTAACCCTTTCCCAAACGACAAGAGTTAAAGGTGATCCACTTTAAAACTGCCACAAATGACAGAATGGATGTTTATAAAGATATGATTTGTGTATAATATGGCACAGAAAACATTGAGACAAAATGAGAAACAGGTGTTTTGTTTCAATGTTTTCCCAAGCCTATTCTATTAGGGACGTCAAAACCAGGTCTTGTTTGGGAAAGGATTAATAATTGTAGATTCTAGAGTGTAAATCTATTTATATCCTCTACCAAACAAGATAACTCTACTTATACTAAAGGAAAGTAGTGTCAAGAGTGACTTCCCTTAGATTAACACAAGGTTGCAAACAGCCAAGTGACAATTTTGCCCAATTCAAGGGCACATAACTCTCATCTTTCTGGTCAGATCAGACTGAAAATTGCACTAATCCAAGATCTTATGGTCTCCAGCATTATGTCCCAGTTTTGTCTTGATTGATCAATAATTGTAGATTCTAGAGTGTAAACAAGGTTGAAAACAGCCGAAAATGGCAATTTTGTCCAATTCAAGGGCACGTAACTCTTGACTTTCTGTTCAGATCAGACTGAAAATCAAACTCATCTGAGATCTTATAGTCCCCAACATTGTGTCCAAGATTTGTCTTGATTGATTAACCCTTTCCCAAACGACAAAAGTTAAATGTGATCCACTTTAAAAACTGCCACAAATGACAGAATGGATGTTTATAAAGATATGATTTGTGTATAATATGGCACAGAAAACATTGAGACAAAATGAAAAACAGCTGGTTATCAGCAGGTTCTTCTTTTGTTTCAATGTTTTCCCAAGCCTATTATATTAGGGACGTCAAAACCAGGTCTTGTTTGGGAAAGGATTAATAATTGTAGATTCTAGAGTGTAAATCTATTTATATCCTCTACCAAACAAGATAACTCTACTTATACTAAAGGAAAGTAGTGTCAAGAGTGACTTCCCTTTGATTAACACAACGTTGAAAACAGCCAAGTGACAATTTTGCCCAATTCAAGGGCACATAACTCTCATCTTTCTGGTCAGATCAGACTGAAAATTGCACTAATCCAAGATCTTATGGTCTCCAGCATTATGTCCAAGTTTTGTCTTGATTGATCAATAATTGTAGATGCCAGAGTGTAAACAAACTTAAAAACAGCATTTTTTGACATTCAAGGGCAGATAACTCCGCACTTTATGGTCCGATCAAGCCCATAATCGAACTTGTCCGAGAACTTATGATACTACTTTTTTTTGCCAAGTTTGATCAAGATTGCCTAACTTTTGTGGCTGCTAGAGAGTAAACACCCCAAATGTTGACGGACGGACGGACGCCGGACAAAAAGTGACCACAATAACTCACCTCGAGCACTTCGTACTCAGGTGAGCTAAAAATCTCTTACATACGCAGATTGGAAAAGAAATTTGCATCTTTGTCTTGTTTTATATGGCTTTATTAGTCTGTTTAAGCATGATGAAATAGTAAGTTACATTCAAGGGACAATGAGGAAAACAACCGAAATGTGAACTTGAAGACGATGTTTCAGCATGATAAAATGGTGAGATAATCCATTCATAACGTAAAGTACAAACAGAATGGAATGTCAGTGAAAAGGACAAATCTAATTAATTATTCAAACAGAACCCGACCAACATTATTCTCCGAGGAGTTTGGGTTTTTTTCCCTTCTTTTGGTTTGTTACGTACTACGATTTTCGTATCAATAAAGAGACAACTGGAGCACACGACCATGTGTTTTCTCATTTATCATCCATGCCAGTGATTCAACGAATCTGGACCACAAACCATTCGCACATACAAATGTAGCCTATATTCCAATGATTACTCTTCGAGGCACCATTAGCTGAACTAGTAAAGGAAAGGATTAATCCTACCATAACCCTACATACCATGAAGAGATTGAACCCTTACCCAAAGTATTACTGGAAAGTTCCACCGCCAAATGCTTTCGACGTCACCCGAATAATTCCGACGTCGCACGAATCTCATTAGCGGTGGACTACCTTAACATGCGCTCCTTGTGGTCCGCAACAACTCAGAAATTGTACAAGTCTCAGATAATGCCGATTGGAAGACTGTTAATTATAAAGGCAAATTAACCCTTTCGCAAACGACAAAATGTTAGGGTGGTCCAATGTGAAAACTGTCGTAGACGACAAAATGAATGTTGATAAAGCTCAAGAAATTGAGACTAAAGTAGAAACTGCTGATTATCAAAAGTTTCTTCTTTTGTCTCAACGATTCCCAAGCCAAGCCGCTTTTCATAAGGGACGTCAAAACCAAGTCTTGTTTGGGGAAGGGTTTAAGAGCTCTTATTATAGCAAGAAAATCTCGACTAGGCAGCCATAATTATCGGCAATTTGCTTCAAGACCATTAGACACTGTTATTACCATATGTGATCCATCATGCTAAAAGGGATCATACGGGAAGCGTGAAAATTATTGACCGAAGTCAGTCTGCAAAGGCTGACTAGAATAGCTATTTTTCACTCTTTTAACCCTTTCCCAAACGACAATATTATAGGGTGATCCCATTAAAAAATGATACAGAAAACAAAATTGATGACATTAAATATGGGATTTCTGTACAATATAGCACGGAAAATATTGAGACAAAAGGAGAAACTGCTGCTTATCAGCAGTTTCTTCTTTTGTCTCAATGTTTTCCCAAGCCAATTCTACTAGGGATGTCAAAACCAGGTCTTGTTTGGGAAAGGGTTAAATAACTATCTGAAACTAAAATGTTTCCAAACTCAAATTTCATTCAACAAAGAAGCATTACTCTGGGACAAAACTAGTTCGACCATGGAAGACGAGTTATTTCCCTGTAAACGCCTCCTGAAATATTGGCAGACTGAAGGAGTGATGTGTCTCTTACCATTTCGACCAGTGATCACGTCCGAAACCCAGTCTCAAATGACAGAATTGCTGACGACATAATATGTTAACCTTTTCCAAAATGGCAAAATTTTAGGATTGTCTATTATAGGCTCTGGATGAGCCTCTGTCTATTCCTGATTCAATGTATTTGATTTCGTTTACATTGCATTCTTTTTGTGTGGACGCAAATAATTCTGCTTTAATCTACAAGCCATTTTTTCTTGATTTTTGCACTCATTGACCTTTGACCTCATTGTGACCTTAAATCGAAAATTCATGCTGGGCATCCACCCTATCTTGTTTGTAATAGTCTAAGAAACAATTCTAGCATGGATTCCGAGCATTAACAAAGAATGCCATCAGGAGTCATCATAGGATTTATAGTCCGTAGACTAAATAAAAAAATCTGCTGCAGGCTACAAAATGATCTTGGTTTAGGATCTAATATGTGTACAATGTAGCTTGGAGAATAATGAGACAACAAGAGAAAATGCAAATTATCAGCATTTTCTTCTTTTGCCTCAATATTTTCCAAAACAGTTTCCTTTAGTATGTTAAAACCATTTATTTGGGTATCGGCTAAGCCAAACCATGATCAGTGTTATTATTTGGTAGGAATTACATCCTTTAACATTTTAAAAAACAACCCCTAGTTTTGACTTCACTTATCAAAATGACCATGGAAAGCATCGAGAAGAAAGAGCAAAATGTGGAAATCCAACTTTTCTCCTTTTTCTCTACTACTTTCTACGATTTACAATTGCATTACAAATTAATATCAACACACAAAGTAACACTAATTTTGTCATTTGAAACTTCTCTGAATTCGTAATGACCCAAAATCTTGTCACTTAGGAAATAATTAAGATAGCTTTTTATATAAAAAAAAAGATGAAAAATGTAACGATAAATAAACTTTATTAATACATTTATACATTGTACATTACATTCACAACAAGAGTTTGCAGAGCGGCGCATATACACCCGAGAGGGGCTTGTCAACAAAATTGTCCATTCTTCTCAATTCATAGGCAGATAATTCAAACATGAAATGTTATCAAAATTTTGTTTGAACAACCAGACACCATAAAGATTCATTATGGCTAGTTTGATTAAAGTCTGGTTGAAACTGTAGGAGTTGCGCACACGAGAAAATGGGCATCTTTTTTTAGAAAATGGGCATTTTTCCTTAAAGGGGGAATGGCACTTAAAAATCATGCAAATTTTCTGAGAACTTCGTACAAAATAAATATGTATTATGAAAATATGGCCTTTAAATTGCATCTACGCAAAATCTTAGCTTTCTATCTTGTGTATTGGCTAGGATGTCGACGGATTTAAAACCCAATATGTTCCATTATTGTAAATATTATTCCCGGGACAAAAAATCATGGGGTTTTAAATCCGTCGACATCTAAGCCAATACACAAGGTAGAAAGCTAAGATTTGGCATATATGCAATTTAAAGACCATATTTTAATAATATATATTTATTTTTTTGTATGAAGTTCTTGGAAAATTTGCAAGATGTTAAGTGTTATTCCCCCTTTAAATTCAAGGGCAGATAATTTAAGAACGAAAACAGTTATCTGAATTCTGTAAGTAGTGTGCACAACTAGACACCATGGAGATTCATTGTGACAAGTTTGATTAAATTCCGATCAAAACTATAGGAGTTGCGCACACAAGAAATTGCTAACGGATGGAGAGACGGACAGACAGACAGATGGATAGATGACCAGGGCCATAACATAATACAACCCTTCGGGCGTATAATGAATACATAAAAGTCATCCCACAATGCATAAAGAAAACAAAAAAAACCTTTCTCGTGGAAACAGATTTGTCTGCAAACCCTTTTCAAACAAGACCTGATTTTGATGTCTCAATGTAAAGTTGCATGTGGAAATAATGTGGCTAAACAAGAAAATTCTGATCATCATCCATAGCAACAAAAATTAACAATAGTATTCATCAATTTCTGTTGCCTTGGATGACGCCCAGAAATCGAAGAGGATAGCTCTTGTTAATTTCCACTGTTACAGATGACGCTATAAGAAGCACAAAGTGTTTGGTATTTAATGGTGGGTTGTAATACATAAAACAGGTATATCATTTTTTGTCCTTTAATCCCTTTTCTATGGTTCCTTCCTTTCCTTTAGTTTTAGTGCATTGTGGCTCCTCATACATGTACCCAGGATCCATCATGCTTGACATGTCACTTCCTGTGGATGTCTGCTTCTTCTTGGCCTTTTTGGCTGCGTTCTCTTCTTCTTCCTTCCTCTTCATCTGAGCCATTTTATCGTGATAAATTCTCTGAATCATTATTGATGTAAGTGATTTTATCTTCAAATCACAGTACTTTTTATAAACACTGAATGAACACTATAACGAAGTTCATGAAAGAGCAGTCTATTTCTGCAAGAGTCTAGTATTTCAAACACATGTCTTCTACCTTAATTGTCTTTAGGTGGAGAGTTTTTCATATGCTCTAGAGCCTTTCTCTGAAATGGAAATATAGATATCACAGTGGATAATCACCTGACTCAGAATTTCAGAAAATCGTCAATAGTTTTGTTAATACTTGACCAATAGAGCAGAAACAAAGTAAAAAGAAGCAATCAAATGGTCAAAGCGAAAAGAAGGTAAATGATTGACCCATATTTTGGGGATTTCAGAGTGATGATAAAGTTGAAAACTGTAATAATGCCAAATTCAAGGGTACATAATTCAGTATGTGAGTTTACAATCAAGCTGAAATTTAAACTTGTGCAAGATCTTATGGTCCGCATCATTCTGTCCAAATTTTGTCAATATTAGTCGTATTTTAATTAGTCTATATCAGTGGCCGCAAAATTGAAAAAAAAGTGTCGAGAAATGAAATTTTGTCAATTTAAGGGCATATAACTCAGATTGTAGCACTGCAATAATCCTGAAAATTACACATAAGCAAGATCCTGTTGTCAACAAGATTCTGTCTAAATATCATCTTGATTGGTTAACAATTATGGTTGTTAGAGTGAAAACAAAGTCGAAAATGGCAATTTTGTCAAAATCAAGGGCACATAACTCATGATGTAAGATTCGGATCAAGCTGAAAATTACACCCAGGCATGATATAATGCTTATATTCTGTCTAAGTTTTGTCTCGATTGGTCAATATTAAAAATTTTGTAGATTTGAGAGTAAAAACAAAGTCAAAACCAGCTATTTTTGACATTCAAGGGCAGATAACTCAGGTTATTCTGGTTTAATCCAAATTCTTTGAAGAAATCTGAGAGAGGGTCACCCAAGGATCATTCCTGTGAAGTTTGGTTGAAATCCATCCAGTATTTTTTGAGAAGATTTTTAAAGAAAAAGTTTACAGACGGACGCACGGACAGACAGACGGACGCACAACGGACACACCGCCATGACAATAGCCCGCTGGCCTGAAAGGCAAGTGGAGCTAAAAATCAAAATTTTGGTTTATCTTCAATAACTTTTTTATTAGTTGATTTTTCAAAAATCCAAACACGTTCATGCAATGCATGACATTTGTCCACCTTCTCTGCTTCAAACCGAATTCAAATTGGTCAAGTATTAAAAAGATTATTGAAGATTTTCTAAAATTGTTGCATCACATGATTATCCACCATGGATATACTGCTTTAACCCTTTCCCAAACAGCAAGATTTTAGGGCTGTCTAATGTGAAAGCTGCTGCAGACTACAAAGTGAATGATCACAAAAGGACAAAATGTTTATGTTATAGCCAAGAAAATATCGAGGCAAAAGGAGAAACTGCTGGTTATCAGCAGTTTCTTCTTTTGTCTAAATGTTTTCCCAAGCCATATCTACTGAGGACGTCAAAATCCGGTCTTGTTTGGGAGAGGGTTAACAAAACGTTTGAGAAATACAAATGTCCCTGGTTCTTTGACTGCAACAATGGTATCATCATCATGGGAAAAATCTTGATTGTCTTGTGAATTACAAATGTAAAAAAAAAGTCTGATCAGTGTTAGCAATTATGGCCAAAGTAAAACTTTATTATAAGAATATACCCAATTGGGCAAAATAACTTTGGACTCCAATTTAAATCCAATTTTATCTTTTGGAATCGCTTGTGAAAAGCAATTTCTTCATTCAAACATGTTTTCCAAAGCTTTTATCTTTTGGAATTTCAAAAAGTCTGATGCCTCAATATGTGGGAATTGGTTCTCAAAACGTAATAATCCTAACTAGAACTACTTAAATTTGCGTCGACCTGAAATAATTAAGAGTTTTTTACCTGTTAATAAGATTCCAACTTCTTCACCCAAATTAACCATCAAACACCTAGTTAATACAGTATCCTGGTAACCTGTAAAATGGAGGAAAACAATTATCAGATATTGGTATTTATAGAGAATATCATCGGTGCTATAGCAAAACCTCATAACTATAGCTTGATTAAAGCTGGAGTTTCGAGGTTTTGCAATAACACTGACACTACAAACTATAATTAACCATTTCCAAAACAAAAATATTTTAGACTTATCACTTTCCAAGATTGGTAGACAACAAAATGGTTAATTTTTGAAGTTAAATTTGTGACTATTAAAGCATGATAGAAAATATTGAGGGAAAATAAGAAACAATGGATCATCAACAATTTCTTCTTTTCTCATAATGTTTTCTCAAGCTATTTCTAAATGAGAAGCCTGAACCAGATTTGTTTAGGAAAGGGTTAACTATATACGATTATTTGTATGATGTGTCATGTTAAATAAAACCTTAGTGAACATATTTAACTAATCCCCACATAATGGGGCTTTCGATACCTTACAAGATACAGGATTTGGAAAACACTGTGGAAAATGTAGACATTGCCTGTGAAAAGTGATTTCCTTCACTGCCCACAATGTTTTATACTCAAGAATACCAGAAAAAGCTAAACTTTATGTTAAAATTATCTTTGAACTTGGACCAGTCTGGTAATGGGTTACAAATTACATGCATAGATACGGGAGTATGGTCATGCCACTGTTACAGAATGTACTCAGAAATCAAGTCATGTACCTACAATATTTATGCCTACACCTAAAACCTGAAGTCTACCATAGCCACTCTGTGTCTACTGTCTACCTAGAATGTTTTCAAATGTAATTAATAATTCCAATTCCATCAAACACCTAAATTTCACAGCAAAATCACACTGTTACAAAGCCAACACAATATGTAACAAGAGCCGTCACAGACGGTTTATGCTCCCTGAATAAGTGTTTGTCACAAAATAAAAACTATCATACATTAAGCCCCCTTTTCCCATGACAGCTTTTTTGTACACACATTATATATAGAATATGGTCTAGAACATCCTATTTATTACATGAGCATAAAATTTCATTAAATTCTGGCCATTAGATGAAGAGAAATAAGAGAAAAACTAATTTTTACACTAAGGCCCCTTTTTCCATGACGCAGCCTTAAATTTACAAACGGAGAAAAAGGTCCCTAGGTATTGACCCAGGGAGTTCACATGTGAAGTTTCATTGAATTTGGTCCAAGGATTGCTGAGATACGGCTGTGGACGGACGGACGGACACACGGACACACAGACACACGGACGGACAACGTGGCGACTATATGCTCCCCCCGAAATTTTTTCGGGGAGCATAATAAGTACTAGTACCTATTTTGCACCCTGTTGAACTATCATCCACATATTCTGATTTGCCTCTCAAACTAATACAAGATGTTACAAAATATATAAGATCTGAATATGGATTTTTGTTGACAGACACATTTTTTTTTACCTCATTATTTTAACTTAACCATAAGGGAAGGACAAGTAACCTATATCATAACATACACAATACTCCCTACAAGATAATGGCTTTGGAAAACATTGTGGAAAATGAAGAAATTGCTTGTAACAAGCGATTTCTTCATTTCCCACAATATTTTCTGCCAATAAAGACCAGCATGTGTAAACTTTCATTCACATAAAATTATTGTCTGCATTGCCTTTAAATTTGGACAAGTCTATTTTTTTCCGTTTGGCAATGGGTTTACAAATTTTTTATCTCATAATATTATTATATTATATAATATAGATTTTCAGCTACAGCCATCAACTCTTTCGAAGGCAATCCCAGCACAAACTATCTTTTGACATACCTCTTGAGGTACATACTGTTAAGGATGACAGAATAAGCGTAGTTTTTTGTGAATGTCATGAGGAAAATACAGAAATGATCCAAAATCATGTTGTTTGGGAAATACATTTTTTTTTCTTTTTTTTTAGGTTATTTATCCTCGGTTGCCGGTTGCCCATATGACCGAGTAGTAGACTGGGCGTGCCCAAGAAGGAAATCCCTTCTTTTGACCTGTTTCCAGCTTTGAATGGTGGAGGAAGACCCCAAGTGAGCACCTGGGTAGAACCACCGACGTTCCGCAAGCCAGCTGGATAGCTTCCTCACATGAAAGTTCATACGTCCCTGGCGGGATTCGAACCCACAGAGGTGAGGGGCAAGTGATCTTAAGTCAGCGACTCTAACCACTCGGCCATGGACGCCCCCAAGGAAATACATGTAGTTAATGTCCTTATATGTACAGTGAGCAATAACTGATGGTAAGCCTGATCTTCTACTCAATATAATTAATGTAACTACCAATCCCTTATGTTTTCTACAAAGAATTATATCTACAATAATTCCAAAGTATAACAAATGCCAACATTCTCTCCATGGTTCAACCCTCTCCCTAACTAGACATGGGGCTTGTATTATCAAATATCTTATGACAGCGTTTTTGTGTAAACTGTGTAACAAAACATTTGATTGTACGAGAAATAAGATTTGGGCAAATCAGGTTTGTTGTTACAGGTAATTACGCAAAAATTAATTTTAAAAGTACAATCGTAATATTGGCCCCTGGACTTAAAGTCACATAAAAAGTTCGAGAAAAATTGAGATAAAAAAAGAAGGTGCTGACAATCAGAATTCTCTCCTTATATCTCGATACTTTCTGAGCAGTTTTGAACACAAATCTTATCTGCATAAACATCCATTTTGACTGTTAGCAGCATCTTTCTAGTTTGATAGCTCAAAATTTGTTGCTTGGCAAATTAACCATTTGCCATGCAAGAACGGTTTTTGAGATCCCTAGTAGAAATGGCTTTGGAAAACATTGAGACAAAATAAGAACCTGCTGACAACCAGCAGTTTCTCCTTTTGTCTCAATATTGTCTATGTTTGTTGTACACAAAACCTACCTGTATTAACATGTATTTTGTCATCTGCAGCAGCTTTCATGTTGGACCACACTAGAAGGGTAAAAGAGTTAATTTTCTAACTATAGCCCTACCAATCCTGTTTATT
This sequence comes from Fragum sueziense, assembly GCA_963680895.1. NCBI lineage: Eukaryota > Metazoa > Mollusca > Bivalvia > Cardiida > Cardiidae > Fragum > Fragum sueziense. The sequence continues at coordinate 7,316,109 of OY804595.1, read as the reverse complement.
TTCTACCAAGCATTGATCTACAATCATGTAAGTTCAATATCCCCTCAGGAGAATATTCAAGAGATCTGATACATTTATTGGTTATATTCAGGCTCTTTATACCTTACCCAAACAAGATCATTCTGTTTTGTTGTCTATATAAGAAAATGCTTGGAAAAACACTGAGGCAAAAGAAGGAAATGTTGATTACCAACATTAATTTCTCCTTTTGTATCAATCTTTTCTGTGCAAAAATTCCATGGATGGATACTTACTGACAATATACAGACTTTGCTATTACAACATTAAATATAAAGATACTTATCATGCTTGATCAACATACAGTAAATTACTATACAAATTCCTCAAGGACTTCAAGACATTGATTAACTCTCTCGAACATGATGATCAACATTGTTCTCCTAAGTACATTCCAATCTAGACCCGGGGACCTGTATTATCAACTGTCTTATAGCCAACTTTAACAGGGCATTATAATGAATAATTGTCCTATGATCGTTGATAAAACAGTAACAGGCCCCTGGTTTAATGTCCCAAAGAGAAATGTCCCAAAAAGAAAAGGCTAGGGAAATCAATAAGGCAAAAGGAGAAAATGCTAAACAAGACTTAAGTTTTTCTGCTTCAAAAAGGGTTAATTATCTTCTTTTTACAACAACAAAATACTTACAAAATAGATTCTGGATAAAACTATAAATGAATTCTTAAAGGCAGAATAACACTAAACATCTTACAAATTTTCTGAGAAATTCATACAAAAAAATAAATATATATTATTAAAATATGGTCTTTAAATTGCATATATGCCAAATCTTAGCTTTCTACCTTGTGTATTGGCTTAGATGGCGACGGATTAATATCATTTAAAACCCCATGATTTGTTGTCCCGGGGATAATATTTACAATAATGGAACATATGAGGTTTTAAATCCGTCTACATCCTAGCCAATACACAAGATAGAAAGCTAAGATTTGGCATAGATGCAATTTAAAGGCCATATTTTTCATAATACATATTTATTTTGTACGAAGTTCTCGGAAAATTTGCATGATTTTAAGTGCCATTCCCCCTTTAATGGCTTAATTTTCACCCCCACTCTGATTTAATGGCAGCGTAAAAAACTTCAGACTCAAAACTGTATTATCCATTTCCCACTTAACGACGCTTATTGGCGTACCTAAAAAATAAACTTAGGAAAACATTGAGCAAGAAAATGCTAATAATCAGTATTTTCTCCTTTTGCCTCAATATTTTCTGTGCTACATTATGCAGAAATCAGATCCTAAGAAAAATCCATTTTGTGGGTCTGCAACAGCTTTAAAATTGGAGCATTCTAAACTTCTATCATTTGGGAGAGGGTTAAACTATATTTTTAACACTTAAAGTAATTAAACTTACATGAACCTTACATGAACCTTTAGATTCTAGATAAAACTACTGTAGATCTACATGCATATATTCCTGAAGATTTTCACCCACACATTGATTTAATGGCAGTGTCAATAGTTCTAGCACAAAAGGATTACATTAACCGTCTCATATTGGCTAGAACTCTATGGTTCTGATCAAATATTTGCTCGGTGATTATTTGACCTTTTAGTGATATTGTAAATGATAGCGACACAAAGAACTGACTTTTTGACTTCTAGTAATGGATATGGAAAGATGATACTCACTGAACATGAAAAATACTACAAACTGACAAGCTCTCTTTTTAACAAGATTTTTTGGCAGGAGGCAGGTACCCATTCTCTGAATCGGCACATGACTTGTTTGTTGCTTTTCAACAAAAGCCTTGTAACTGCAACAAAAACCAAGCAGTTACGAGGTTTTTGTTGAAAAGGGACAAATATAGTGGAGCCAGGGTCATGGGCCCTGATAGTAAGGTAGAGGGTGTGATGGTGAATAAGTATTCCAAGTTTGGGTTGAATCCCTTTGATAGTATAGAAGTCATTGATGTTTGAAAAAACTTTAACCTTTGTTGCAACGCCAACATCAAAAAATCAAAACAGTCACACAGTTACCACCCATGCTCATAATCTTTCTTTGAACATACATGTATAACACACTTACTATTGAGAAGGTCCTTTGATCTGTTGCAATTCTCTAGGAGGTAGTTTTGTATTCAATTAAACCTTTATTAAACCCATACAATGAAGTTTTTTGACGCAAAATGTGATAAATGCTTTGGAAAACATTGTAAGAAATTAAGAAATTGTTTGTCACAAGCAATTTCTTCATTTCCCACAATATTTTCTTTAACTCTGACAGACAAATACATGTAATGTAAAATTTCATTCACTTTAAATTGTTGTCTGCATCATTTTTGAATGGCATTTAATTTTGTGATAGAAAAAGACTTGGTTTACCATTATGTTTGATAAACTTTCGGTGTTGACTACTTGTTATAAAATCTCGTAACTACAGCTTGATTCAAGTTGTAGTTACGAGATGTTATAACAACACCTATGAAACTTTGCCAACACATCTTTGCATGAATAATCCCTGTTCAGACATAAAAACAGACTTAATATTGTTGGGCATGTCCTATAATCTGTTTAAGTTCTCTGAGGGATAGTTTTCCCTTGGTGATCATCATCTTGAATTCTTTCATAAACCACAAAAAGTAAGGCTGCTCCAATTAGAAAGCTTCTGAATAGGACAAATTGGATATTGGTTACAATAAAATATGTGTACAATATAGCGGCAAAGCGCTTAAAAAATGGTGGGAAATGAAAAAATTGCTTGTCACAAGCAGTTCCTTCATTCTCCACAATGTTTTCTCAATCCTTTTATTATGCTCCCCGAAGGGAGAGCATATAGTCGCCGCTTCGTCTGTCCGTCCGTCCGTCCGTCCGTCCGTCATTCCGTCCGTCCGTCCGTCCGTCCGTCCGAAGCGATTTCTCCATAACCCTTGGGCCAAATCAAATGAAACTTACCATGTGAACTCCCTATGACAAAATGCCGATGTACTTTTCCCGGTTTTTGGATTTGAGGCCTCGTCATGGGAAAAGGGGACTTAAGGTCAAATACACTTTTTCTCTAATTTCTCCTAGTCTAATGGTCAGAATTTGATGAAATTTCATATTTGAGTAGCAAATCAGATGCCCTTGACAATAAACTATTTAAAATTTGCCTATACAAATTATGTCATGCAAAAAGGGGGCTTAACATTTGTTAGCTTTATATTAGCTCTGCATGGCATATAATTATTGTGACAATGCCTTATTCGGGGAGCATTGTCCGTCTCTGACGGCTCTTGTCTTTATCAGAAACCTCAAAACCAGACCTTGTTTTGGAAAGGTTTAATTGATTCCTAAAGAAAGTATTATAAACAAAAGGAGAAGACAGACTTACTATTATTGAGCATGTCCTATAATCTGTTCAAGCTCTCTGAGGGATAGTTTTCCCTTGGTAATCATCATCTTAATGGCTTCCTGTAGAAAATATGCAAATAGGGGTGATAATTAACCCTTTCCCAAACATTATGATAATACTTACTGATACAGCTTGAAAGCTGCTACAGAGTACCAAATCAATCTTACTACATGTGGGAAATGTGGATGTCTTAGCATGGAAAATATTTAGACAAAAGTAGAAAATGCTGGTTTTCAGCATGTTCTTAATTTGTCTCAATGTTTTCCCAAGCCTTTTTTTAGGCATGTAAAAACTAGGTCTTGAGTAGGAAAGGGTTAAGGCAATAGTCTTAACAACAATAGAGAACAACAGAAATACTCATGAACAAAAATGTGTGTGTTGAAAGGCATGGAAAAATTAAAAGACAAGGATAAACCTGATAAACATTTTCTCCTTTTCCATCTGTTTTCAAAACTTTTTAGTTCCAGAGATTTCAATAATGTTTTTAAAAGAGTGAATCCTTATTATATCAATCAGTTTGACTTTCTCCCAAACATCAAATATTTTGACACTTCCAATAGCAATGAATTTTGTGCTAAAATAGACATGTTTATGTTTATGTATTGATGAAACATCGGTGTTGTTATAAAATCTCATAACTACGGCTTGAACCAAGCCGTAGTCATGAGATTTTATAACAAAACCTATGAAATACTATTAGATCTATTTGTCCGAAATTACAACACTGTTGCCTAGAAAAAATCCTTCCCTATTTGAAAGATTCTGCAGGTGACACAATCTGAATTGATAGGGAAAGGATTTGTGTGAAATACAGAACACACAATATTGAGGCAAGAGATGAAAATGCTATCAACATTTTATTCTTTTATGTCAATATTTTCTCATTTTTTTTCCTATCGGAGATATCGAACCAAGGTCTTGTTTGTGAAATGGTTTACATCTTATCAAAAGCACACCACATAGACAAAGTTCATCCTACAAATCTAAGCACAGTGTGATAAACTTATCATTATTGCCAACAACATTTTTAATCATTTCTTTCAATGCTTTCAATGCTTTCGAACGCTCTTTTGATTAGCAACAAAAATACCCTGGATTATTCAGAAAAGGTTTAATATATGCATTTAATACTAGCGTCAGCAAATCAAATAAAATGTTTGTTTTTCTTATTATAATCTTAAAATGTCATTTTCAAAAGTAGGTCTCATTAAGGGAGACAAATATACCTATGCCATTGTATTTTAACTTAAGTTATCCCCCTTAGCATGTATATAACAGGTTGATTTTACAATTTCTAATATGTTTGTATTAATATTGTTTTTAACCCTTACCCAAACAAGACCTGGTTTTGACGTCCCTATAAGAAAAAGCTTGGGAGAACATTGTGACAAAAGAAGAAACTGCTGACAATCAGCAGTTTCTCCATTTGTCTCAATATTTTCTGTGCTATATTGTACACAAATCTTTTCCTTTTTAACATCAATTTCGTCATCTACAGCAGCTTTTAAATAGGACCACCGCCTTGTCATTTGGTATTTATAATATCAGTTCAGACACATCAATAAACCTTCTCAAACAAGCCCTGATTTTGAAATGTTTGGAAAGAACTTTGTTGGATTTCAGCATTTTTTCATTTTTCTTAATGCTTTCTATGGTCTAAGAAATAAGAGGCAGGCCATTTCTTCATTTCACAAAATATTTTCAACCAAGAAAGACTGAAAATGTAAAATGTTATTCACGTTCAATTGAAGTCCACAACATCTTTAATTTTGACCATTCTAAAATTTTGTCATTCTTTAAGAGTGAACTTAATGAGACTATGAGTATTCACAACAGGCACTATTACTTAGAGAAAACATTGAGGCAAAAGAAGAAAATGCTGATGACATATTCTGTGCTATATTGTACACTAATCCTATCATTATCAACAGCTAATTTGCTGTCTATAGAAGCTTTCAAATTGGACAACCCTACAATTTTGTTGTTTGGAAAAGGATTAAATCTGGCTGGAAGTCAGCAGCTACAGGCCAGAAGTATGCCACAAATCTAGATGAGATTGGCCAGAGAGATGCAAGCCTTCAATCCGCTTCTTTACAAGAAACAACAAGAGCTTCACAGAGCGGCGCATATACGCCCCAAGAGGGGCTTGTCAGTTAAACTGGACATTTTTCAATTCAAGGGTAGATAATTCAAATATGAAATGTTATCAAAATTTTGTCTGCACAACCAGACACCATAAAGATTCATTGTGGCTAGTTTGATTAAATTCTGGTTGAAACTCTAGGAGTTGCGCACACGAGAAAATAATTTTTTTTGAGAAAATGGGTATTTTTCCTTAAATTCAAGGGCAGATAATGCAAGAACGAAAACAGTTATCTGAATTCCATAAGCGGTGTGCACAACTAGACACCATGGAGATTCATTGTGGCTTGTTTGATAAAATTTTGATCAAAACTGTAGGAGAAGTTGCCCACACAAGAAAAAGGGCATTTTTTTAATTTAAGGGCAGATAATTCAAGAACGAAGATTTATCTGAATTCTGTAAGCAGTGTGCACAACTAGACACCATGGAGATTGTTTGTGGCAAGTTTGATCAAATTCTGATCAAAACTGTAGGAGGAGTTGCGCACACAAGAAATTGCTAACGGATGGACGGATCAACAGACGGATGGACGACCTGGGCCATAACATTCAATTCAATTCGTTTATTCATACATTTCAGGCCTCCAGCCTATTGTACATATATATTACAAACAAGTTACATAAACATGTGTACAGTGATGGTTAAATTTTCACAATAATGTATTTAGACAAGGTAACAAGATGGAAATATGTTCTTTTATGTCGTCGAAATTAAACATTCTCTTTTACTTTTCTTTCTTTTTTTTGCGCCAGCACTGAAAGATAGGAGACGTGACCCAACGGTATGGGACACAACCCCTTTCGTTCAGCGCTCGCTTATGAACAAAACGTATGTAAATGCATATTACAGTTCTAAAATGAACTTTCTTCTCTGAAATGAGTGATAGATGTATTGGGAAATGTTTCTAATGATAATGTCATTTTTGCTACTAAGCAGCATATGCATCTTATGTTTATTTGGCCTTTTGTAGTATTTTTCCGGTATGTAAACTTGTCTAAGGTCAGTATATATTCTACATTGGAAAATAAAATGATATTCATCTTCTACTAACTTTGACGAGCAAACTTTACATAAACGTTGTTCTCTTGGAATGTTGTCGCAACGACCAACCTCTTTCTCTTTCTATTTCTAAAGAATGAACTCCGGTGCGAAATTGCGAGTAAGCATGTCTAAATTTCCTAATAGTTAGTACATCAAAATAATATTCTTTATCGAAAGATGGTTTAATATATCTATAAACAGACAGCTTTGAACTATTTGCAACGGACTCATGCCAATGTTGTATGTATTGATCTTTCAATCTTTGGGTAAAGATTTTCAAACAAGAGTGCCAAGGTCACAATATACGCCGCCCCAGAGACTAAGTTTTAAGGAGGCATAACTCAGGCAAAAATCAATGAACCATAAAATCCTTCCTTCATGAACATCTACCAATTGAGGTGATAACATTGACCAAGTTTCAAGAAGATCCAGCCAGAAACTTAGGAGGAGTTGCGTTGACAAGAAAAGTGGACGGACGTACGTACGGACGGACAGACGGATGGACGGACGGACAGACGGAGAAGATGACGCCAATATACGTCCGCCTCCGGCGGCGTATAATAAAAATGTGCTTCATCATTAACAACTTGACTATACCATACTTGTCCAAAACCATTTGACATAGTAATTTTTCAACTTCCCTCGCCCAATTAAAATGAGGTCTAGTTGTATCATTATCATTAAGAAGCATTATCATTAAGAAGCATTAAGTAGCATTGTTTTACATAGTACGACCCTTCGGACGTATAAAAAGAACCGAGAGAAAGGAAGGAAATGTTCATTCATTCCAGGAGTAATATCTTAAAGGGTCTTATGGCATTTTTCACCATCATTGGTAAAGATCAATTTGTTCCTTAGTGAGCCTGATCAGGATCTATGCTGTTCTACATGTGCAGGTGATGATATAATGATGATATCATAAGAAGTGATTAGATAACAACATGAATCTTGGTCAACCTGGGCTCAGTCATGATGAAGACCCATTTGGAACACCTCAGATAATTCTATCCAATCATTGACTTGGAAGTGTGTGTATGAAGAATGTTTAAAATATCTCATTTCTTAGCCGGAAGTAGTTACACTTCATAAAGTAGTTTTCGAGGTCATCCAAATGAACTACCATGGTAACTTGCGGGACTTGCAGGATGTAATCTTTCTAAAAAGAGAGGACACTGGAACTGCAAACAATGCATTTCAGTATCATTGTCGCTTCATTGTTGACATTAAGTACGGACAAATGTTTTGTGTTGTTGTTCTTCTTCTTAGTCTAAAAGTAGGCCCACAACTTGCATCCAAGGTATGATTTGATAGAATTGTCCGAGGTGTTCCAAATGGGTGAAGATGTCTGATGAAATCTCCCTCAGTCTGACATTCTATACCTCGTCGCTTTTCGATGAAAACCTTGTAACTGCATCTTGCTTTAAGCTGCAGTTACGAGGTTTTCGTTGAAAAGCAGCAACCTTTTGGTTAGTATGACAGTCTGACAGATTTTTTATCTGTTATGTAATTATAAATGATAGTTTGATCCGTCAAAATTTTATTTGGTCTGAAAGATTATCAAGTACTTTCTGACCGAATGTCTGACAAAAATTTCTAGTCCTTTGCCATGTATGTTTGCACTGGCTGATCTGGATCCATATCGGTCTCATATTGCCCTGAATGACTTTCCAGATCCCAACTTTAATATACATGAACAAGATTTCTTTGGGTTATTTCCAAAACCTTTGGATTTGGAACAGTCTAAAACTGTATAGCCCAAGAAGAGGTGAAAAGAAATGCAAAAGTAGAAATTCAAAATCTTTATTTATATAGTGTTTACACAGTTGATAATCATACTATGCTACAATTTCAAAATATCTTCAACAATTTTGTTAATACGGGACCAATTTGAATTTGGTTTAAAGCACGGAATGTGGACACACATAATGGATTAGATGCCGATGACAGATTTTTGAAAAATCAACTGATAAAAAGTTATTGAAGATCAACCAATTTGGGTTGATCCTCAATAACTTTTTTATTAGTTGATTTTTCAAACATCCAGCTCACCCAGTATATTCCTGAGTCGCATGATAAACCACCATGGTTTAGCCAGAAAAATCAAATATGTGACCCGTCACGCTAAAAGGGACCTTATCAGATGTGTGAAAAATATCGACCCTAGTCAGTCTGCGCAGTTCGCGCAGCCAGACTAGGGCAGACACTTTTCACTTTTATGTAATTTTCTAAATCCGGGATGTTTTGCCTATCTTACTATATGTTCATTTTTCACATGCAGGAGATTGTTGACCTGTGATGAGTCTGACAAGTTTGTCAAAATTTGGATTTTTGGAGTTCGGATAAGGTCCCTTTTAGCGTGACAGGTCACATTTAACTAACCTCGTCTTCCAGATCTTTAAACTTCTTAAAATCTCGTCGGGCCCAGTCTTTCATATCTTGTCTGTAGTAGTCATCCGGTATCTTTTTTACTGTCCTTAAAATCTTCCTGTACAAATTCAGCACTTCGGTCCTTAGCATAAACTGTAATGGAAGAGATCAAAACCTTACTGAAAGTGGCAGAAATAGTATTTCCTATAATTTTTGTTTAACCCTTTCCGAAACAAAACCTGGATTTGATGACCCTAATAGACAGGGTTTAAGAAAACATTTCAGCCAAAAAGAAACAAATCGTCGCCTCGTTTTTAGAGTGCGCTAACGCCATTTTTACAAAAATCCTATATTTGGTATCGTTGTGTTCGTATTTTTATGCTCTATCTCCTGAACACCAGATATCGTCGATTGACGGGCTGGTTTTTGATTAATCGCGTATGCATACAGGAGCCAGTTGAATTACTAAAGACTCTTGAATTCTTTTGATATACACAAACATAAGTAATGGGAGTTTCATGACTGTCAATGTTTACGACCCCAGAATTACCTGTTGATTGATAAGCCACAATGCTTTTTCAATGGATACAATAAATGACTGTTACCACTTAATTATTGGATTTACTACAGAAAATCAGGCATGCAAACCTGATATTCTTTCATTCCAAACAATCATGTAATGGTTATTATCTTTTTACCCTCATCCATTATTCTTTATGTACTTACACGGCTGGCCTATAAATCTGTATGTGAATTGATTTATTTCTGCGTGAATTACGTACTGTAGTATGTGAATGGGAACCCTGGTGCCTCTTTCAGTACAACTTAGTAGTATCAGGAATGGTACCCAGTCTACAGAATATTGGAACTGGTCATTTTAATTTTAGCGATATCAAAGGATGGAATCAGGGGAGACAACCACCCTTGTTCACTTTCATGACAAAATGTTGAATCTACCTTTCATTTTTAACTTGCACCCTGTTTTGACAAGTGGAATTAAGAGTTCCAATAGCCTACTTCAGTGTGGATATGAGCGCATTTGAGTATCTATTAGCACATTTGTGCACATCAACTTGAAACATGAAATCAAGTGACAGAATAGGGGAGGTAATTGGCAAACTTCAAACTTCAATAACTTCCTTATTTCTCAATTAATTTCCATGAAATAAACAGTTAAAGTCTACGTAGACCTCACAGATAGCAAACAAACCAGATAATCTGATTGATTATACAAAATTAATTTTCCTTTGATATCGCTCCTAATTTCCTCCTTTTTGAAGAGCTTTTTGATAGATAAGCCACTTCCGTTTTCAATAGCATGGACCATGAAAAATTTCAAATACTTTGTAGAACATTGAAACTTGGCAGGAATCTTATTTCAATAAAACACTTTATTCCAATGCAATATCTTCAATAACTAATTTTTTATGATTTTTTTTTAATAAGGGGGCGTGGCTCACCAATCACTAGATTTGGTGCTCACTTTCTGACATGATTAATAAAAAGTATTTACAGCGTTTTTTCTCTCACTTTTGGGAACGGGTCCGGTACCGGGCTGCCGCAGATTGGGAAAAAATGCATCGTTTTTTCTAAAATTGGGAAAAACGCATCGTTTTCTCAAAAATTGGGAAAAACATTAAAATAACAGTTTCAGACATAGAATTAAGTCTTCTGTATCATTACCTATCCAAATAAAGGTTCCTGTACTTCCTGGACAATATAATTAACAAACAGAAAAACTTCTGTTTGACCAAAGTGATGTTAGATACAATGGGATGGATGTACTCTACAATAAGGGGCATCTATCCTCATCAATACTCAACAACCATTTTGTCTTCTGAAACAGCTGCAGATCAGTCTAAATGTTGCTGTTGGGAAAAGGTTTGAAAAAACATTGAGGAAAAAACATGAATAGATCTATATGTATATCAAGATAGGTCGATTTATTTCATAATATTTGTTTAAAAAGTCAATGTTAATACCGTGCTATTACATATATCTATTCGACATATAGAATGCTCTGTTATTGATTTGTTGTTATCATTTGATTTTTTTATCATTACTATCCCCCACCGCCGGAAAAATCATATTTTATCAAATTAAATAACAAGTTTGGGAAAGAAGAAAAGACGATTATCCTGCTTCCTGATTAAATTTTGATTCAGGCAGGAATCATGACATTAACTTTTGTTGACTTCCTAGAACTTTAATGTGACCTGTTTTCTCCCGATAGAAAAGGGCAAATAAATCTAATTTATTCGCGAATCAACTTACCGGAAATATCGTGGGTCGTAGTGGGGCGCGGCATTATTGGTATACTCCAATATCATTCGCCGACGATATGCATCGTGGTACGATTTGGAAATATCCGTTTTCGGGGAATCTTCGGTAGTTTCCGTAAATATATTAAAATGCACCGAGCTTTTTGTTTGATTCCTCGGTATAAATGATTGACAGGGCTCGGGCTGGCGATCCACACTTCAAGAGCCATAGACGATAGTTTTAAAAACAAGAGGCCCAGAGGGCCTTATCGGTCACCTGAATCAAAAGAGCAGAAACATTTAAGGAAAATGTTAAGTTAACAAAAAGCGCAACCCCCAGCACCACCATTTCTTGACAGTCTTTTTTTTCTCTTGTACAAACTTATTTAAAGACTCAAATACCAAATGTGAATTCAATCCAACAATAGAACATTTCTTAATATGTACCCTATTTACCCCCTTTTGGCCCCTTTTGGGGCCCCAAAGGGAGATAACTCCATGATTTGTGAAAATCTGAAGCGACTTCCCATTGGAATTCTTCCAGCCAAGTCTGGTAGAAATCTGTCCAATGGTTCTTAAAAAGAAGTAGAAAATGTTCAAAGTTAAGTAAGATTTTTTAAGATGTACCCAATTTACCCCCTTTTTGGCCCTTTATGGGACCCCAAAGGGAGATAACTCCATGATTTGTACAAAATCTGAAGCGGCTTCCTATTAGGATGCTTCCTGCCAAGTTTGGTTGAAATCCGTCCAATGGTTCTTAATAAGAAGTCGAAAATGTTAAGTTAGCTAATACCGTGACCCCCCTCCCATCCCCCATACCCAGCACGGCCATTTCTGGGCGGATTTATTTTTCTTGTACAAACTTTGTTGTCCTTGCCCTAAAGACTCTAAATACCAAATGTAAATCAAATCCAACAGCCGGTTCATGAGAAGATTTTTTAAGATGTATCCTATTTAACCCCTTTTTGGCCCTTTAAGGGGCCCCAAAGGGAGATAACTCCGTGATTTGTACAAAATCTGAAGCGGCTTCCTATTAGGATGCTTCCTGCCAAGTTTGGTTGAAATCCGTCCAATGGTTCTTAATAAGAAGTCGAAAATGTTAAGTTAACTAATACCGTGACCCCCCTCCCATCCCCCATACCCAGCACGGCCATTTCTGGGCGGATTTTTTTTTCTTGTACAAACTTTGTTGTCCTTGCCCTAAAGACTCTAAATACCAAATGTAAATCAAATCTGACAGCTGGTTCATGAGAAGAAGATTTTTTAAGATGTACCCTATTTAACCCCTTTTTGGCCCCCTATGGAGCCCCAAAGGGAGATTACTCCATGATTCGTACAGATCTGAAGCGGCTTCCCATGGGGATGCTCCCTCTTAAGTTTGGTAGTAATCCGTCCAATAGTTCTCAAGAAGAAGTCGAAAATGTTAAGTTAACTAATAACGCGAACCCCCCCCCTCCCATCCCCCATCCCCAGCACGGCCATTTCTGGGCAGATATTTTTCTCTTGTACAAACTTTGTTGTCCTTGCCCTAAAGACTCTTAATGCCAAATGTAAATCAAATCCAACAGCCGGTTCATGAGAAGAAGATTTTTTAAGATGTACCCTATTTAACCCCTTTTTGGCCCTTTATGGGGCCCCAAAGGGAGATAACTCCATGATTCGTACAAATCTGAAGCGGCTTCCCATGGGGATGCTCCCTACCAAGTTTGGTTGTAATCCGTCCAATGGTTCTCAAGAAGAAGTCGAAAATGTTAAAAGTTAACGCACGACGGACGACGCACGACGCACGACGCACGACGACGGACGAAACACGATCGCAATAGGTCACCATGACCTTCGGTCAGGTGACCTAAAAAGTGGGTCAAAAGATCGAATGTGACTCCATCTTTTTACCTTAAATCAATCGCCGATTGAAATGATTATCAACACTTAGATCTACTCTTTGTTTAATTCGAAAGGTAGATTGGCTGTCAGAGTGTCTAAACGGTTCAGTAAGCACTGAATATTTGACCTAATTCCTTTGTATAATCGCGAGGCGGCATGACAGAAAGAGACAACGCGTCCGTGTTAAAACCGTTTAACATCAGTGTATTTACTTGGTAGATAGCGTTTCGTTTTCATCGTTTCATCCCTTTTCCCGCGCTTGCTGGCACGCTCAATTTTTATAAACAAATCATAGTAAAGCGTAACCTTATTTGGATGCGGAAAAATCACGTGATTATATTGAAACTGGAATGACTATGTCATCAAATGACTGTGTTTGCGGCGTTTTTGATCTCATTCAAATCATCGCATATGAGTAACACAGATTTATTCGTTTCCTTGACTCTGATTAGGAGTTATCGAATTTTACAATCTTATAGCCGACAGTAATACCGACTATTGGGATGGGATCCTCGATCGAATTGGGAATTTTTTTTCGGACTTTGGGAAAAATGGTCACTTTTGGCATTGGGAACGGGTCCGTTTTACGGACCCGTTTAAAGAAGGAAAAAAAAAACGCTGATTTATTCGATGTATATCAGAAGCTAGCCTATCTCTGACTTCTAGGGACTTATTTATTATTCTAGACAAAGTTTAAGAAGGAAAAAATTTCTTTTAACCCATTACCAAGTGACAAAAAATCAAATCTGGCTAAAGATCAGTTCATTGGCTGCTTTCAGTACTTCCAGTACTTTATTTTACGGACGCAGCCATCTTCGGATTTTTCCGTGACTTATTTGTCAGTCAAAAAATGCATCCCATTTAGAATATGAAAGTCATCTTGGAAACAGGGATATTCATCATCTCTTTAACCAACAAGTTGAGAAAACATCATTTCAAATAATAAACACAAGATTAGTCAAGTTAATCGCCGATTATCATTCAAAACAATCAAATTCCCGAGTGCAGCCATGTTCAGATTTTTCCGTAAAATGTTCATCAAATTCTGTAAGTGGGTCAGGCATTGCATTAAAATGCAAAATTCATGATGAAAACGGAGATATTGAAGCATTTTTGATTAACAAATGTCGAGATGGTATTTCTAATATCGAGTCTACTATACTCTTGACGGGGAACACTCGATGATTCACTATAAAATTTGATTGTTAATTCTTCATTACTTTCTTTCAAAGTCAAAACGAAACGCTTTCGTTCCGAGTTTGTGATGTTCCGGAAGAAAAATATGTCTTCTTTCGTCATTGGCCAGTTTCCTATCGAATATCCAATCAGAAATGCTGTTTTGAACGCGTTTAATGGCTGCTTCGCGGGCAATGATAGGTAACTCTTTTTTACCTCCATTTTGAGAGCCAACTTGATTTAGTGTAAGACGAGTGACGTCCCTTGTTGGTTCATGCTATTTTCAAGACATGTTCGATTTATTTGGTCTTCCGACTTCTACGCGTCTTCTATAACGTGACCTAACCTCTTCTATCACGTGATTTTCTGGAAGAGGAAGAGCGTATTGTTGTTGTTGTTGTTGTACAATTTCCTCCGTTTCCTCTGTCGGAGAACCCAAGGATTATCTTGGTAGATTGTCTTCAATGATGTTCTGGACTGTGGTTATAACACTGTTCCAACGAATTTCATATAACACACGGTCGCGTTTGCATGCCTATTTACGTCGCGTTTATGAAAGTTTATTGTAACACTAGTATGGCAAGCTAATTAAATGTGAAAAACATTTCATTGTCTATATTTACGTGTACAGTTCATAAGTGTTGGTAGTCTATTTACGTGATATAGTGTAAGTTCATTCAACACAGACAGATCAATGTGTTACATTACAAATCCGCCAGAGCTTGAAAATGATAGAGCAACTTTTGAAAATGTGTTAATGAGGGTTATAATTTATATCGCACAGGCCTAGAATAAAATTGTTCTGTTTGATTGGCTTATCATGCAAAGTCAATAACATTAACGGCCATTTCGGGTGGATGGAAATACCGAAAACTACCGAAAACTACCGAAAACAACCGAAAACTACCGAAAACAACTCTAAAATCATATCTTATGCCGTCTATTGCGAAAAATAAAGACACCAGATGACAAATGAAGCGTCACAACGACGTTTTATCACCAGTTTAATGTACCGAAAACAACTTATTGAAATACCGAAAACAACTCTAAAATTGTATCAAATGTTGTCTATTTCGAGACAAAAAGAGACAAGATGACAAACTAAGCTTTAAAACGCAGTTTTTACACCAGATTAATGTACCGAAAACAACCGAAAACAACTTATGGAAATACCGAAAACTACCGAAAACTACCGAAAACAACTCTAAAATTATATCTTATGCTGTATATGGCGAGAAATAAAGACTCCAGATGACAAACTAAGCTTTGAAACGCCGTTTTACACCAGATAAATGTACCGAAAACAACAGAAAACAACTTATGGAAATACCGAAAACTACAGAAATCAACTCTAAAATCGTATCTTATGCTGTCTATTACGAGAAATAAAGACACCAGATGACAAGTTAAGCTCCAAAAACGACATTTTTATTCCAGATTAATGTACCGAAAACAATTTATGGAAATACCGAAAACTACCGAAAACAACTCTAAAATCGTATCTTATGGGCTGGAAATACCGAAAACAACTCTATAATTGTATCAAATGTTGTATATTTCGAGAACTAAAGACACAGGATGACAAACTAAGCTTTAAAACGCCGTTTTACACCAGATAAATGTACCGAAAACAACCAAAAACAACTAATGGAAATACCGAAAACTACCGAAAACAAGTCTAAAATCGAGAAATAAAGACACCTGATGACAAATTAAGCTCCATAACGATGTTTTATCACCAGTTTAATGTACAAAAAACAACTTACGGAAATACCGAAATCTACCGAAAACTACCCAAAACAACTCTAAAATTATATCAGATATTGTCTATTTCGAGAAATAAAGACACAAGATGACAAACTAAGCTTTAAAAGGCCGTTTTTAGGCCGTGATTAATGTACCGAAAACAACTGAAAACAGTTTATGGAAATACCGAAAACTATCGACAGCAACTCTAAAATCGTATCTTATGCTATCTATTGCGAAAAATAAAGACACCAGATGACAAATCAAGCTTTAACGCCGTTTTAACAACAGATATATGTACCGAAAACAACCGAAAACAACTCTAAAATCGTATCTTATGCTCTCTATTGCGAAAAATAAAGACACCAGATGACAAATTTAGCTTCAAAACGACGTTTTATCACCAGTTTAATGTACCGAAAACAACTTATGGAAATACTGAAAACTACCAAAAGCAACTCTAAAATAGTATCAAATGTTGTCTCTTTCGAGAAATAAACACTGTAAGATGACAAACTCAGTTTTGAAACGTCGTTTTATCACCAGTTTAATGTACCGAAAACAACTTATGGAAATACCGAAAACAACTGAAAACTAAACACTGAACACTAAAATTGTATCAAATGTTGTCTTTTTCGAGACATTAAGACACATGTTGGGAAACTGAGCTTCAAAACGCCGTTTTAACACCAGATTGATGTACCGAAAACAACCGAAAAGTACTTTTGGAAATACAGAAAACAACCGAAAACAACTCTAAAAACATACGAAATTTTGCCTATTGCTAGTAATTAACATGCCCAATCACAAATAAAGCTGCAAAACGACGTTTAAACACCATTTTAATGCACCGAAAAGAACCGAAAACAACTTATGGAAATACCGAAAACAACCGAAGACTACCGAAAACAAGTCTTAACGCGTATCAGATGTTATCTATTGCCAGTATATAAGATACCAGATGACAAATAGAGCTTCAAAACGACATTTAAACACAATTTTAGTGTACCGAAAAGAAAAAAAAAACTTATGGAAATACCGAAAACAACTCTACAATGATAACGAATTGATCAATCTTCAAACACCATACCTTGATACGTGTAATAGCCTAACAATTATTTAATCCATTGATTCCAAATATATCTTGAAATCTGCCGTACGAAACCCACCAGAAATAATTTTACAAACACCTTTGAGTACGTTCCAATTATGTCTGCATGCTGCACGTGCAAACGCATATTTTTTATCGCCGAGTTAACCTTTGTTACATTGTGCACTTTGGTCACTACATTTTTTAACCCTTTCCCAAAGGGATTTTTAAGCTGTTCCAATTTGATAGCTATTGCAGACGACAAAATGTTTGTTGAAAAAGATGATATGGATGCACAAAATAGCAACGAAATTATTGCACCAAAAGAAGATAATACTTGTTTTCAGGATTCTCTTCATTTTGTTATTTTTTCCCAGGCCTTTACTGTTGTGGACGTCAAAACCAGGTCTTGTTTGGGAAATGGTTAAAACTTCCAAACTTTTGATCTTCGATGAATGAAGCTTTAAAGGCAAATTTTAAAACAATTGGTATGTTGATTAAATGGACCAGAGATGACTTACGGAAATCCCTCCCTTAAAGAACTTAACTAATGTCATAGAGTATTGTACACACGTGACAGGTGCTAAAATGACACTTTAAAAAAATAAAACGTTATTGAGCTGAACAGGACCAATTCAAAGTGCATCTCTTCACCACGATATAACCTACTAGAGTACCGAAGACAACCCTAAAACCTCTCTTACAACCCGTCGTGCGTACTTATAAATCGTGCGATTTAAAAATTTGCGAAAACGCACGATTTATAAAGACGCACGGCGGGTTGTAAAAGAGACTTGAAAATACACATTCAAAGAAGGTTAAAAGTATGAATCTCTTTTGTGGAAAGAAGCCTTCTTTGTGATTTGTTTAACTTAGGTATAATTTTCACTGCGTCACACGTACGTCTGTCGAACGTTCTCACTACTTCTGTATTGCGTGCTCCTGGCGTTGTTAAAGATGCAGAAGGGTCGTAACAAAGAAGTGTACGGTCAATTCTTTGCTACGTGCTGTATGTGTCGTGGTTGCGTCCACCAAAACCGTACGTTGCACGTGCGTGCATCGCACATCTATGCATAAGTTTTAGAGACAGACAGCATGCAGAAGCACGTACGATCGGTTGTAAGAGAGGCTTTAATAATGACATTGTCAACACTATTTGGTGATGGACGCATCGACCAGGTATAAGTGTTTTCCGGACAATAGGTTACTAACCTTTAACTCATAACTAGAAAAGGATTACTTGGAATATTTTGATTACATTGTACAATAAATTTTGCCATTTTAACTACTGGTTTTAACGTGTATGTTGGGAAATACCTGGAGAAACATTGATACAAACGAGGAAAAATACTAATAGCTAGCATTTCTTCAATTGCGAACGATTTTATCAATTAAACCGTGACGTAATTTCGGACAAACAAGTAGTACTTCGTAGGTGTTATAACCGTTGTTATAAAATCTCGAAACTACGGCTTGATTAAGGACTTAGTTACGAGATTTCATAACAACATCGACGGTTTATCAAAGCATAAAGGTAAACAGGTTCTATTTTTAGAACAAAATCCATTGTCACGCCAATGAATTTTGTGCTAGGAGCAGACTCTATTTACCGCAATGTTTTGATAAACCGTCGGTGTTGTTATAAACTCTCGTAACTACGGCTTCAACTAAGCCGCAGTTGCGGGGTTTTAGAGTTACACAGACGAACTGTTGTCCGAAATTACGTCATTGTTCACAAGATAAAATCGTTCCCTATTCTCGTCGATATTGTCTATCTTCAACCTTCAAATAAGAAAAATCCAAATTAATGTTGGTTTAGAAGGGGTTAACCCTTTCCCAAACGAGACCTGGCTTTAACGTCCCTTATATAAAAAGGTTAGGAAAACATTATGGCAAAAGAAAATTTAGACATTCAATATTTTCACCTTTTGCCTCAATATATTTTCTGTGTAGATTTATAAACTAATCCTTTCTACGCCAACATCCATTTTGTTGACTGCGCGAGATTTCAAATAAGGCCGCCCTAAGAATTTGTCATTTCGGAAAGGATTATGGTAATACCTGTGTAATGCACTTCGGGTATAATCGTTATATTTCGACCTATTCCGTGACGGCCGTAAGTCCGAGCATTTTTTAAGTACATGTACCGTCAGATGCAATATCGCCTGTTTTCGTAACAACGGAAATAATTGAGCCTGCTCAGATTTCCGGGTAATATTCTAACTAATAAACCCTTGAAATTATCTATTCGCACCATACAGATTTCGTTCATAACTGGTCACATAGCCCATTACACAGGTCTTACCTTAATATAGTAGAAACATTATGCCCCCATATCATCATACATAGTCAAAACAGAATAAAATGTGCTAATGCAGAAGTCCTTGGAAACCATTAACCATTGCTCACACAAGACCGGTTTTCATGTCCCTCACTGAAAAGCTACATTTTACATGCTATTGTGCAAGGTGGATATTGTACATCATGGGATGGATAACGACTATGGACAATAATAATCTCGATTCTGGTCAAATATCTTGCAATAACTCTTTTACTTCTACGTCAATTTTCAAAAAGTTTTGTTCCATGTACCCCGTATTACTGAGCTCTTTCCTCAGATTATTTGTGAAATCCTTTCACTTTTTCCAAAAATTGATCCAAACAGACCAGAATATGAAATGATTACGACCAAATTAGCCACGATTTGGGTAGGAAATTGTCCAACAACTTTCTTATTTCTGGGTCAATTTTCAAGCGGTTTGTTGCATGTATCCAACATTACTGAGCCATTTCCTCAGTTGTATGGCTAATTTGAAAACTCGACATACTTTTCCCTAAATTAATCCCAACCGACCAGAAAAAACGATCAGAATTTTTTGTCGTTTTTCTAGTCGGTTGGGATAAGTTTTTGCAATTACATGAATGTTTCAAGTAAGTCATATATCAGAGGATAGCGCTCGGTAAGGCGGGGTACATGCAACAAACCGTTTGAAAATTGACGCAGAAATGATAAAGTTATTGCAAAATGTCTCACCTGAAGCGAGGTATTTGGCCGTAGATTCACCCATTCCACCATGCACAATCTCCACCGCGTTGTACATAAAACTTTTTCAATATCTGTTGTGTCGTTTGTTACATTTTATATTTTGGGCGTTCGGGAAAGGATTAGTCGACTTTTTGGTTACTTAAGTGGAATTTTCGCAAATATTTGGTTATATTGCGACATCTGGTGCAACTTACTATATTCCAAGTTTTAACAGTCGTAAAACATGGACAGACGGGTTCAACTGAGCAGGTGCAACAGGCACATTATCTAAATGATTTAAAGGAAAGCGTGTACCGTTACTTGTCACCTTTTATCGTATCACCCCTCTTATGATAATGTGGATTAGTCAATATTTAAAAGCACATAAAAGTTCACCACCAGTGGGAATCCAGGAATCGGGAAAAACAACAAAATGACTCATTAAGGTAATGCCTGTGTGATTCATTTCCTGTATAAACGTTATATTTTGACTTAATCCGTGGCGTCCGTAAGTCCGAGCATTTTTAAAGTATCATTAGATACAATATCGCCTGTTTTCGTAACAACGGCAATAATTGAGCGTGCTCAGATTTTAGGGAAATATTCTTAAACAATTTTTGTGAATTTGTATGAAGAGTAGGCAAAAAAAACCAAAAAAAAACACACAAGTCAAAATTTCAAAATTTGAGAGCATTGATAATTACTTCTATTGAAATAGTTTATTCGCACCATACAGATTGTAATCCATAACTGGTCAAATAGCTCATTACACAAGTCTTACCTTAAACAATGGAAATATCTTGATTGGTTGGATGCGGTTTAATGTCATTTTAAACAGTTTTTCAGCTAAATCGTATATCTGGATCACCTTTCTATGTATCCCTCTATTTTCTCTCATTGTCACCACCACACCATCATTTTCCGAGCCTCTACTCTCTTGTCCGGCATTTATTTACCACCAATTGATACAAAACCCACGTTAAAAGGATATTCGCGGCTTCCGGGATCGAATCCAGTACTCCGTGTTCGTTACACTACCAACTGCACTATGGACACAGCGTTGCAATGTTGGATTTGTTGGACGGCGTTTAACGTCTCTTTCAACTGCTATGGTCATATCGCGGCACTGTATTCCTGACGTTTTCTCATATCAGCACTACAACAACACCTTTACCGACTTTCTAGCTGCTAGTCCACATAGGTTAACGATTATCAAACCATTGGTGGAAGACAACTTGTTTTACAAGGAAAATATGTTCAGGAATAGAAAAATTATGGCGTGGTTATTCTTTCCCATACAAGTCAAGACTTGACATTTTTTGATAGTGAAAGAATTGGAAAACTGAGAAAAAATAAGAAAATGATGATATTAAATGGCTTGATATTGTCATTGTTATATCGTTTAAAATGTATTTTTTTTAAATAAATAACGACTATGTCGTCTGCAGTTCTGAGAACACCCGGTCCATGTACATATTGAAAAGAGTTTTACGTTCCACTAAACAGCTAAGATAATATGGAGACAAGATTTGGGTTTACTCCATTACCAGACGGCAGAAATTCAGACCTGTCGAAGTTAAAAGCTGTTGCAGACGACAATTTCAAGTGAATTGAATTTTACATTTCGCGGTGTTTTGAGGATAGAAAACACCGTGGCAAATGAAGAAATTGTCAAAAGCAATTTCTCCGTTTTCCTCAATGTCTTTGAAAGTGTTTCTCTTGTGTGTGGCATAACGAGTTAAAGTCTCTTCCGACAGACTGGAGAGGCGAAAGATCGAATGCGCAACTCTGTTGTAAGTCCAGCACTGCACAAAATCCGCCCCACATACTTAAAAAGTGAAAAATTGTTCGTAAAAGAATTGGACAGACAGAGAGACGGAAGGGCATGACATATATACATTGTAGCGAAATATATTATGCCCTCAACAAGTCTTTTCGATAGTCCGCAAAAGTCCGCTTCATTTCATATTTTACTAGAGCTACAGCTGATATCGGACATTTTGAAACGGCCCTCTTTTCTATTCCATATTCCATGTTCAGACACCGTAATCAAACTAGGTTTGTAAATGTCTATTATTCTATAAAACATTTTGGTGCGAACATGCTCGTTGAAAGTCAGTAATAAAAAAGCCAGTCAAAAGTTTGGTTAGGATGCTATATGAATACACCATGAATTCACGTCAGAAGTACGTAATATCGCTGCGGTGTTGCTACGTTGCGGAACCGGCGATTAGGATGTCTTTTTTGAATTTTGCGTTTCTCTAAGCATAAATATCCATTTGAGGGAGCTAAATAAGCTATATTTTGTGCTTGAAGATAGGCCCGGCCAAGAGCGTCCTAGAAAACGTCACCGTAGGGGAACCGTCATTGTTTGGTTAATTTTGCAACGGCAAATTCGTTCCATATCGACATCAAAACTTAAAAAAGTCTTCTTCCGGAATTCCAACAATGAGTATCCGCACATAGCATCCATAATCGTCTCCACAGTCGAACGGTTATGGTACGTTGACCGTACGTTGTAGTGCCCCTTACGTCACACTTGCACGTGCCATACTTGACAGGGCTGGAGTCAAGGTTGTTTTACGCATGGACAACGTTGATGTACTCCCATAATATCTCGCTTTCTGTTTTTGTCACCTAGAGAGCACATGATAAATAATTATGGGACATTAATGGAAGACGTGTGCGTGATCTTAAAGACGTTGTTGACGTTCCTTGATAAAGCAATGAACCTTGATACTGCTGAAAAACCTTTTAAGTGGATTAGATTTTCTTGATCGAAACTGACTTCATAATCGATATCGAAATTCATAGTGACCGTTTGTTTTGACTCCTCGCTTACATAAAGACAGCGTTTCTGAGGCAGTATGTGACGTTTCCACGATGCGATCTTGGAATGTTGTGCGTAAATGCATAAGGCAAAAGTCATATAAAGGCTGCGAAATAAAATATCACAGAAAATAATCTTTTCAATTGATTTAGTAGGTGTTCACGATGAGTAACCCACGTGACTCTTGGGAAGCGTTCACACCAAAAAATCGTCTGCTTCATGTTTTGGTCTGTTTCTCAGATTATACCATATGGATTTTGACGAGATAAATTGCATCGCACGAGCATTTGATGGGGACATTCCTGATCCTAACTCACTCTGCACCGAATCACATAGTTTCTTCAAACATTCAAGCGAAAACATTTATTTTGAATGTTTTCAAACAATTGGATTCGGTGTGGAGTGAATTAGAACCGGGAATTGTCCTCTCAAATACGCTTTTTGCGCTTTTTCTAGTCAAAATCCGTGGGTATTACCCGAGAAACTACACAAAACATACTTGAAGGAGGCGATTTTTTGGTGTGAACGCTTCCCAAAAGTCACATGGGTTACCCACCGTGGTGTTGGTAAGCTTACCGTATTTTACATGGTACACAAGGTAATTTCCATGCTTCAAAAGGACATACAATCTTTGTCGTATGATCAGCGTGTGGTAAGGGCGCATATTGCTTTCTTTCGGTCCCTGTGGTTTATGAAAAGGTTCACAGAGATCAGCATGGGTCATATGTAGAGACTTGTCTAGAAATATACTAACGGAAAAATGTTTCTTTGCACATTTCCTTTCTCAATAAAATCTAAAATACACAAGGTAGATGAGGCAAATTGTATGGTTTGGCAAACATACCGATACGTTTTTAAAACCTTAAATATACAATAATTGTCAGTATATTACCATGATCGTTATCGCCATAACAATTCTGGAAAGTGGGGAAGGATAAAACTCGAGTTCACAGGCCATTTTCGAGTGTAAAGACTATTGGTATCGATACACGCTTTGCTACAACGAGGCAACTACACGTCACAAACGGCTCGTTAAATGTTTTTCTTGGGATGTTAATCAATACCGAAGCAAACTGATCAAGCGCTAACGTTGAAAATAACGCACAAATTCACATTACGTTCCTAAACACGGTTCTAGACGCGAACTCGACTATCAGACTGCACAGATGTAAACGAGACGCGTCAATAAGCAACACCTTGTTCAAATTGGCCTAACGAAACCGTAAATGCCATCTAAGCCACCGAAGACGATGTTGTTGGTGACGTCGTGACAAGACAAGGCGTATCGCAGGACGGACGTCTGAGACTAATGTTACGCTCCATTAACCGATCTCTAGCTGTCCTCCTGCTGATCTAATCAAACACAGAAATCTAATTTGCTTTAATTTTTGCAGTTTACAACCGAGTTCACATATGGTTCAGGTTGTTTCGAATTAAGTTGATTTGTAGGAATTATGTCACGCGTTAACGTCTCGAATAAGGCAAGTCGATGGTTTTTCATAGTTGATGAAATTGTCCTAAAAGTGCCTATATAATGTTTCTGTGCACACAAAATCGGGAGTACGAAAGTGGCAAAAATTCCATTAAACTCAATGTAAGAATAACGACTAACGACTATATTGACTATGCTTGATTTATCATTTGTGAAAGTCATCGATATGCCAGGTAAAGACATAGATGAAAGTAGCAAAACAGGTTTATGAAGTGTAAAGGATTATATTGCATCTAAATATCCGTCCACGAAGGCGTACATAAAAAACTTTTTCGTCGCCTGAAAGTATTATACTTTTAAGTCAACAAGCGAAATTCGATGTGAAAAGTCAGAGTGAACGGTTTTATTATAGGAGCACTGTCTTAGACATTGCTTTTTCTATGACAAAACTATTTGTAAGGAACGCTTGTATGGGTTGAATCTTCCATCATAACATGTTTGTGGAACCAATGAAATGACAGCAGCATTCAGTTATGTGTAAGGAAATTCAACATACATTTATTGAACCAGGTTAAAACAGCGTAACGTGTGCAAGGATACGCTCTTTCAATCGACTGCTGCTCACTGCATTTTATTACGAAACCATCATGTTCTTTCATTAGAATATCTCAAGTTTTGAGTTTAAAGAGCAAGTTTTTCTAGTATATCAAGTGTCCAGACAAAAGAAGTAAACGTTGATGACCAGCATTACCCCATTTTGCCTCGAAATTTTCTTTGCTATATCACGCACACAAATCCTATTGTCATTAACAGACATTTGTCGTCTTTCAAAGCTTTCAAATTGTACCAGTCTGAATTTCTGTCGATTTGAAAAGGGTTTAGAATCCATGTGCAGCGATTTCGTCACGTATGCAGTCTTTCTAATTTTGGTCAGATCTTCATCTAGACACAAAATGTTGTCGCTTTTCAACAAAAACCTCGTAACTACAGTTTAACTAAATCTGCAGTTACGAGGTTTTTGTTGAAAAACATAGATATACTTTTGCACTTTTTTAATGGGCAGCATGCAGATACAAGTGAGCGGTAATATAAACGCTTTGTGAAACATTTCTAGTTGGATTTAATTATGGAAATGTGGGTATAATATATATGGATTTGATTGAAGAAATTCAAGGTATTTTTTTTTTAGTTTCGGTACATTGAATTGTCGTTATAGGATCGTTTAAATCTTATTGATTCATTTTTAAAAAACACGCTTATGCATGGTATTAATTAAGTTTTAAGACTTGTTTTCGGTATTTCCATAAGTTGTTTTCGGTACATTAAACTGGTGGTAAAACGTCGTTTTGAAGCTTAATTTGTCATCAGGTGTCTTTATTTCTCGCAATAGACAGCCTGAGATACGATTTTAGAGTTGTTTTCAGTATTTCCATAAGTTGTTTTCGGTTGTTTTCGGTACATTAATCTGGTGTAAAACGGCGTTTTAAAGCTTAGTTTGTCATCTGATGTCTTTATTTCTCGCAATAGACAGTCTAAGATACGATTTTAGAGTTGTTTTCGGTAGTTTTCGGTATTTCCATAAGTTGTTTTCTGTTGTTTTCGGTACATTTATCTGGTTTAAAATGGCGTTTTAAAGCTTAGATGGTCATCTGATGTCTTTATTTCTCGCAATAGACAGCATAAGATACGATTTTAGAGTTGTTTTCGGTAGTTTTCGGTATTTCCATAAGTTGTTTTCGGTTGTTTTCGGTACATTAAACTGGTGTAAAAACTGCGTTTTAAAGTTTAGTTTGTCATCTTGTGTCTTTATTTCTCGAAATATACAACATTTGATACAATTATAGAGTTGTTTTCGGTATTTCCAGCCCATAAGATACGATTTTAGAGTTGTTTTCGGTAGTTTTCGGTATTTCCATAAATTGTTTTCGGTACATTAATCTGGAATAAAAACGTCGTTTTTAAGCTTAATTTGTCATCTGGTGTCTTTATTTCTCGTAATAGACAGCATACGATACGATTTTAGAGTTGTTTTCTGTAGTTTTCGGTATTTCCGTAAGTTATTTTCTGTTGTTTTCGGTACATTAATCTGGTGTAAAACGGCGTTTCAAAGCTTAGTTTGTCATCTGGAGTCTTTATTTCTCGCAATAGACAGCCTGAGATACGATTTTAGAGTTGTTTTCGGTAGTTTTCGGTATTTCCATAAGTTGTTTTCTGTTGTTTTCGGTACATTTATCTGGTTTAAAATGGCGTTTTAAAGCTTAGATGGTCATCTGATGTCTTTATTTCTCGCAATAGACAGCATAAGATACGATTTTAGAGTTGTTTTCGGTAGTTTTCGGTATTTCCATAAGTTGTTTTCGGTTGTTTTCGGTACATTAAACTGGTGTAAAAACTGCGTTTTAAAGTTTAGTTTGTCATCTTGTGTCTTTATTTCTCGAAATATACAACATTTGATACAATTATAGAGTTGTTTTCGGTATTTCGAGCCCATAAGATACGATTTTAGAGTTGTTTTCGGTAGTTTTCGGTATTTACATAAATTGTTTTCGGTACATAAATCTGGAATAAAAACGTCGGTTTTAAGCTTAATTTGTCATCTGGTGTCTTTATTTCTCGTAATAGACAGCATACGATACGATTTTAGAGTTGTTTTCTGTAGTTTTCGGTATTTCCGTAAGTTATTTTCTGTTGTTTTCGGTACATTAATCTGGTGTAAAACGGCGTTTCAAAGCTTAGTTTGTCATCTGGAGTCTTTATTTCTCGCAATAGACAGCCTAAGATACGATTTTAGAGTTGTTTTCGGTAGTTTTCGGTATTTCCATAAGTTGTTTTCTGTTGTTTGCGGTACATTTATCTGGTTTAAAATGGCGTTTTAAAGCTTAGATGGTCATCTGATGTCTTTATTTCTCGCAATAGACAGCATAAGATACGATTTTAGAGTTGTTTTCGGTAGTTTTCGGTATTTCCATAATTTGTTTTCGGTTGTTTTCGGTACATTAAACTGGTGTAAAAACTGCGTTTTAAAGCTTAGTTTGTCATCTTGTGTCTTTATTTCTCGAAATATACAACATTTGATACAATTATAGAGTTGTTTTCGGTATTTCCAGCCCATAAGATACGATTTTAGAGTTTTTTCCGTTAGTTTTCGGTATTTCCATAAATTGTTTTCGGTACATTAATCTGGAATAAAAACGTCATCTTGAAGCTTAATTTGTCATCTGGTGTCTTTATTTCTCGTAATAGACAGCATAAGATACGATTTTAGAGTTGTTTTCTGTAGTTTTCGGTATTTCCATAAGTTATTTTCTGTTGTTTTCGGTACATTAATCTGGTGTAAAACGGCGTTTCAAAGCTTAGTTTGTCATCTGGAGTCTTTATTTCTCGCAATATACAGCATAAGATATAATTTTAGAGTTGTTTTCGGTAGTTTTCGGTAGTTTTCGGTATTTCCATAAGTTGTTTTCGGTACATTAATCTGGTGTAAAAACTGCGTTTTAAAGCTTAGTTTGTCATCTTGTCTCATTTTGTCTCGAAATAGACAACATTTGATACAATTTTAGAGTTGTATTCGGTATTTCCATAAGTTGTTTTCGGTACATTAAACTGGTGATAAAACGTCGTTGTGACGCTTGATTTGTCATCTGGTGTCTTTATTTTTCGCAATAGACAGCAAAAGATATGATTTTAGAGTTGTTTTCGGTAGTTTTCGGTTGTTTTCGGTAGTTTTCGGTTGTTTTCGGTTGTTTTCGGTAGTTTTCGGTAGTTTTCGGTATTTCCATCCACCCGCCATTTCCATTACTGACATTAGTTGATAAATTCTGGGTGGCTTTTCTGGAGCAATGAAATTACCTGAGCAAAGAGTGTCATATTTACTTAACTTTGTATTACCTGTTTAAGAGTCAGTGCACTTTTCTGTACTGTCATTTCTGTTTATCTAATGGCGGATATGAAAACAAGGGAAATAACTTTTTAAAAAAGTATAAAATTTGGAAATTAATAAAACCCGGAACAGTTTTGTAGACTTGTAATTTCATTATTGGAAGGAGATTTGACATAGGAGAAATTTTGAATATTCTTTACTGCATTGCATACAAGATTCTAGCGGCTGGAAATGCGCCGGTACGCGTTTAGAAACACAGGATAAACGTTTACCGGGATCTACCAATCTACAGATCTATACAACAACAACATCAACAGTCACGTGATTGGGTCGCAACACGGAAGCGAAATTCAACGGATGGACAACACTTTTGTTACATGGTTTAAAACTTTATGCCCGTCTGTAACTATTTAAAGGACACATGTACTTAACGTAAGTTTATCTGTTACACAAAATTTAAATGCTGGGATGTTCATTTTGATAGATCTATGTTAAATTTTTAGTTGTCTCTCAAGACTCAATCTCAGTTGGATTTTGTTAAAATATTGTCACATTTTACTACATACATACACATTGTTGCGTCCTGTTTTCAGGAGTTAACACTTTACCAAACCAAACAAACTTTTAATTGGTCCAGATTTGAAGGTGTTGGCGGGCGCAGAAATTATTGTTTCTAAACATGGTAAATGGGCATGTATACAGAGTTCTGCGGAGGACACGCCATTGCAGGATTGGCGCGAAAAAATTAAAGACAGCCCCCATATCAAATGTTGAAAGGGCCGACCAGCGCATTAAAAAAAATGAACCTCATTAGGGCGAACCGCCGGAAGTATTTTATTTCCATCCAGAGGCTTCCATGTTTGTTCTCTCGATCTTGACAGCGATTCTCATTGGTCTAGATGTTATTGTAAATTGGGTTTCCCAATTATCTATCTATATATACTGCCTAACTCTCCTTTCGGGTATTACTGGCAGGTGCGCATCTGTGCTGGAATAAAAACTGTTAGTCATTGGTTAGAGTGCCAGATTTTAAAAGTATTTGTGAGTGTTAGATTAAAAGAGCTCATAAAACATATTTTGGTCATTCAGGGACAGCTCACTATCTGAAAAGAATCGAGACTCTTTTCTATCAGGGACGTCAAAACCGGGTCTTATTTTGGAAAGGGTTAATTAACCCATTACTACACAGTGATGCCTTTAGTCTCCCCACTAGATAATGGCTTTGGAAAACATAGTGGGAAATGAAGAAATTGCTTGTGACAAGCAATTTCTTCATTTCCCACAATATTTTCTTCCAAAAAAGACAGGGTTCAACATTAACCTGTGCCCGACAGACATTAACTGCCTGCTGCTTGGTCAGGGCTAGTTAGATCCCCAAGATGCGAGACCAACTGGTCAGTCTAATTTTAAATCGAAGTCACTAATACCATAATGAAAAAAACAGGATATGTGACACAACAAGAACATGGGCCATTCAAATGTTCACTCATTTTTTATTCAAAACTTGTCTTTTAGCTTATGAAAGGATTATCATTGTGTACAACTTTTCCCTATTATCCAAATATTTGGTCAGGACCAGTGCATGTTTGGTCAGGGCTAGCTGCATCTGGCAGCAACAAGCTCGACTGTCTGGTAGCCCAAAAAGTTAATGTTGGACCCTGAAAGACCAAAAAATGTAAAATTTCATTCACTTGGAATTGTCGTCTGCATCATCTTTGAATTTGGACAAGTCTAGAATTTTGCCGTTTGGTAATGGGTCAATGATATTGTGTATTTACAACGCATATTTTGTATTTAGCTCACCTGAGCACATAGTGCCTGAGGTGATGTATTGTGATCAGTCCGCTATCCGGTATCCGTCTGTCTTTCTGTCCGTCAACCTTTTACAAAATCTCTTCCTCCTAAAGTACTGTGCAGAATTCAACCAAATTTCATGCATATGATCTCTGGGTCATCCTTTTTCAAAATACTTCAAAGAATTAGAATTGAGGCCAGAATGGGGTCAAAAAGTAGGTCACTAGGTCAAATCTTCTTTTTACTCAAGGTGCCACATCTTTTGCTCAATCATTGTGAAAATTGTTCTGAATCTTCGTCTTGGCCATATTTAGATCATCATAAAAAGTAGATCATGCAAGGTATAAAACTAGGTCGCCAGGTCAAATATCATAAAATCAATCTTTGTGCTCTGGAAGTGCCAATTTTTTCCCATTTTTTAGAAATTGTCCTGAATGTTTAACTTGATGATATTTAAGTCATGCTAAGAAATGGGTCATGCCAGGTCATTAATTAGGTCACAAGGTTTTTGAAAAATAGAGTGGCGGATATTCATGTTCAAAATTATGAAAGGGAGTTATCAAATTTTATTTATTGCCGATGGTTATACTTTTGTATTG
Organism: Fragum sueziense; assembly: GCA_963680895.1. Taxonomy (NCBI): domain Eukaryota; kingdom Metazoa; phylum Mollusca; class Bivalvia; order Cardiida; family Cardiidae; genus Fragum; species Fragum sueziense. The sequence continues at coordinate 7,285,465 of OY804595.1, read as the reverse complement.
TCACTCTTTGGCAACCCATTCAAAGAAGGGAAAAAAGCTGATCCACTCCATAAGTACAGCGGGGTAGACTGGTGCTGACAATTAAGTGTCTTGCCCCAAAACACACCTTACCCAAGTAGGGCTCGAACTTGTACCACAGGGCTACAAGTTGAGTGGGCTAACCACTGCTCCACTCTGGCTGTCAAAGAGGTCACAAACTAGGTCACAGGATCAAATCTTAAGAAAACATATGTGCACTATACAGGCCACAAATCTTAGTAAAACTGTGTGCATTCTAGAGGCTCAGCTAGACAGCTACATCATATATATAAAAGCTATTATGTCAGGTGAGCGCTTCAGGGCCAATTGTACTCTTGTTATTATTATCATTGTTTGTATTTTGTAATAATATCCAACGTTAATTGCGCATAATTAATGTGAGAAAATACTAGATCTAATGCAAAAGGAGAAAATGTTGATTTTGTCTCAATGTTTTCTCAAGTCTCAAGGATATCAAAGCCAAGTCTTGTTCGGGAATGGGTCAAATTAAAAGTATAAAAATAAAGTGCAATCGGATAAGAGATGGTATTCTATATCCATTGGTTGTCATCCATACTCCATGCTATGAATATGTATCATATGATTAGCTTATTTCCACTAAGATCCCCCCCACACACACACACACAACAGCCACTGGGAGTCGTCCTTTAATGACAATTATGGCCAATCACCGTTCGTTGCCATTGCACATGGGATGCTTTGCTCGGAATGTTGTCAGAGCCTCGATCTGGGAAGAAACCGGCTGATGTGTTGCTATAAAAGTTTTTAGTAACAAATTGGAACCGTGTCTGTGTGTATACAATGTTATACCTCACGATAAATGACCTGACAGAGCGGCCCATGCTAATCGAATGGAATGCTCTGCCAGGTCAATTCTCGTCCGCTATAATTTCCCATAAACCCATTGTTTGCCAGCACTAGCGGGCAAGAGAAGTCTTGAGATTAAAAGACTGGTAACATACAACATTCAACATTCACATTATGGCTTGTTGAGCATGTCTAAAAAAGGGATAGTACGATTTTGGATGGGATATGGACACGGAATCATATGTGATTAGGCTGTTAAAAGACAGTGTTTCCACTCAGATTTTTATTTAGGGGTTTTGCACGCACTGTCATTGAAAAATGGGGGTATGGGACAGAAAATAGGGGTAAAAACCAATAAAACAATGAAATATGTGTGTAATTTGCAATGCACGCTTATTAAAAGTGTTGAGTGGAATTATCGCTATAGTCCGATATCCTTCGCCGACGTGGTACGATTTGGAAATATCAGTTTTTCGGGAATCTTCGGTAGTTTCCGAAAATTATATCAAAGTACACAAAAAATTGTATTTTTGTTTTGTTTCTACGGTATAAATGACAGACAGGGTACGCGCTGGCGATCGCCACTTCGTCTTCAAAAGCCATAAGCGAGTAAGGCGACAATAAAAAAAATATTTTTAAAAAAGTGGGTCAAAAATCGAATGTGGCTCAGACTTAACTCCATCATTTACTGTAAATGATAAATCAATCGCCAATTTAAATTACTGGCAACACTTACTTTTTTATTTTTATAATTCGAAAGCTAGATTTGTTGTCTAAATGGTCGAGCAAGCACACCAGTTTAATATGTAGACAGAATTCATCTGTGTAATCAAGAGTCAATTTCTGTAATCGCGTGGCGGCATGAAAGAAAGAGACAACGCGTCGGTGCTAAAACCATCTAACGTCAGTGTATTTACTTCGTAGATAGCGTGTTGTTTTCATTGCTTCATCCCATTTCCTGCCCTTTGTTGCGCGCGCGACTTTTGTAAACAAATCATAGTAAAACGTAACCTTATTTGGGTGCGTAAACATCACGTGGTTATATTGAAACTGGAATGACTACGTCATCAATTGACTGTGTTTGCGGCGTTTTTGATCTTGCTCAAATCATCACATATGAGTAACACAGATTTACTCTAGTTTCCGGAGTTTCCTTGGTTAGTTTCACTTTCGGAATTGTTTGATATAGATCTAGATCTATTAATAACTGGCACCTTAAGATGCTGATCCAAATTTTTGTGCGTGAAATCACGTACGGGGCCGTAATTTTGTACGTGATTTCTTTTAAATATGCGTGTTTCACGCACAATTTTGCGTGAATGGAAACTCTGAAAGAGTTTGTCAGTTTGATCCCAGGTAGCTAAGGTTGATCTTAAACTTTTAACTCATTACCAGACGACAAAATTTTAGACTAGTCCAAATTCAAAGATGATGCAGACAACAATTTCAAGTGAATATAATTTTACATTTTGAGACTTTTTACATAGAAAACATTGTGGGAAATGAAGAAATTGCTTGTCAAAAGCAATTTCTTCGTTTTCCAAAGCCTGTATCTTGTTGGTGTCAAAAGTCATCACTGTATGGTAATGGGTTAATTGTCCCACGCTTTCGGCTCATGTTCTGGAACAGTTTTTAGGAAGCAGAATCAAGAGAGATTAATTTAAGTTGTGACATTACTTCCTATTCTAATTAAAAAATGTTTAAGGTAGTCTACCCTTAATGAGATTCACATGACATAGGAATTATTCGGGCGGCATCAAAAACTTTCGGCGGCGGAACTTTCAACCGCTGAATGTTTACGACTATGGTCGAATAAGTTTGGATACGTATTGACGTCACCCAAGAAAAAAATGTTAATGAATCTTAAAATTGCCACATTACAGGTTTTTTACCTTAAACTATTTTTAGTGATAGTTTAGATGTTCATGACAATTGGATTTTCTATTTTTAGATTGATGTCTGTTTACAAGAAGCTGATTTACAATCCACTATGCCCCTGAAATATTTGTATATAGTGACTTTTGTATTTATTCAGGTAAGGTTTATTGCCACCAACTTTTAACACTTTCCCAAGCAACTTTAACAAGCCCTGGTTTTGACATCCTCAACAGAAAAAACAACTTAGCAAAACATTAAGGCAAAAGAAGAACATGCTGATAACTAGCATTTTCTTCTTTTGCCTCAATATTTTTGGTGCTGTTTTGTATTTATATATAAAAATCCTTTCTTTATGCATTTTCATTTGGAAAAGAAGAAGAAAGATTATTCATACATGTATTTTCTCTTATTCTCTCAAGGTTTTGAGCTTTTTGACCTGGCCCCGGTTTCTCCAAAAAACTTAAGGATATTCTCATGAGAATATGCTCAACTTCAAAGGGATACTCTTCAACGTTGGAGGTTATTTTATTGAAGTTCATGTAGATTTCGTGCGATTTGAGCACGGTGCTCAGATTTGAGCATGAGATCGTACTTCAGTTTTTTCGAGAAACCGGGGCCTGGACAACCATCATATTGTGTTATTTGGGAAAGGGTTAATTAAGAAATTAGGATATATGCTTAAAGCAAAATTCTCATGTCTTCTCTCTTTCCTATGAAATTTCTGGTATTGATTTACAATAAAATGCTCATAAAGAGCATTTTGATAATTTCCCTTCTTTCCCACAATATTTTCTGTTCATCTTGAAACGATTTCAATTTGGAGCAGTTTGAAATTTTGTCTTTTGTGAAAGGGTTTACCCTTTCCCAAACAAGACCTGGTTTTGACGTCCCTAATAGAAAAGGCTTGGGAAAACATTGAAACAAAAGAAGAAACTGCTGATAACCAGCAGTTTCTCCTTTTGTCTCAAGATTTTCTTTGCCATATTTTTACACAAATATTATCCTTAATAACATCCCTTTTGTCATTTGTGGCAGTTTTTGAAGGGGATCACCCAAAAATTTTGTCGTTTGGGAAAGGGCTAAGTGTTATCAATTAGAAGAGATAATGCTATAAGGAAGTTAGTAATTATAATATTGCTTGCCGTTGACAAGTTTTTAGAGGAATTTAGATACAGGAAGATTAACTACCAAATTTTCAACTTTCCCTTGGAGACAGGACCTGCTTTTGACATTCATGAAAAAATGTAGCTTCAGAAAGCATTGAAGGAAATGGAGAAATTGCTGATAATCTGATTTTTAGCTCCACTGGCCGACAGGCCAGCGGGCTATTGTCATGGCGGTGTGTCCGTCGTGCGTGCGTCCGTGCGTCCGTCCGTCCGTAAACTTTTTCTTTAAAAATCTTCTTCTCAGAAACTACCTGATGGATTTCAATCAAACTTTACAAGAATGATCCTTGGGTGACCCTCTCTCAGATTCCTTCAAAGAATTTTGATTGAATCAGAATTACCTGAGTTATCTGCCCTTGAATATCAAAAATAGCTGGTTTTGACTTAAATTTTACTCTGAAATCCACAAATATTTACCAATCAAGACAAAACTAGTACAGAATGTTGGTGACTATAAGATCTTACCTTGGTATAATTTTCAGCTTGATCTGAATTTTACATCATGAGTTATGTGCCCTTGAAATTGACAAAATTGCCATTTTCGGCTCTATTATGACTTTGTTTTCACTCTAGCAATTACAAATATTGACCAATCTAGACAATACTTGTACAGAATGTTTGTGACCATAAGATCTTGCTTTGGTATAATTTTCAGCTTGATCTGAACTTAACATCATGAGTTATGTGCCCTTGAAATTGACAAAATCACATTTTCGGCTCTATTTTGACATTGCTTTCACTCTAGCAACTACAAATATTGACCAATCAAGACAAAACTTGTACAGAATGTTGGTGATTATAAGATTTTGCCTTGGTATAATTTTCAGCTTGATCTGAATTTTACATCATGAGTTATGTGCCCTTGAAACTGACAACATTGCCATTTTCGACTCTATTTTGACTTTGTTTTCACTCTAGCAACTACAAATATTGACCAATCAAGACAAAACATGTACAGAATGTTGGTGACTATAAGATCTTGCCTTGGTATAATTTTCAGCATGATCTGAATTTTACATGAGTTATGTGCCATTGTTATTGACAAAATTGCCATTTTCGGCTTTATTTTCACTTTTACAACCATTCGTATTAACTAATCAATACAGAACTTTCACTTAAATCTTACTGACCATATGATCTTACTTGCTTATAATTTTCAGCTTGGTCATGCATTTGCTTGTTTGCCCAGCCTGAACCTTTGAAATTGCATTCAACAAGACAAACAATCAGGCCTGTGGAGCGCTTCCAGGCCGCCAGGGCTGTCTAGTTTTTATTTTAATGCATTATTTTGTGTTACAATGTACACAAAATCTATTTTCATAAATATAAATTTACATTTTCAAATTCGACTATACTAAAATTTTGTTGTTTGGGTAAGGGTTAAGGGATTTGTTGCTGGATGTTTAATTTAAATCCTTTCCAAAACAATCACTGGTTGTGATGTCCTTCACAAAAAATGATATTTGAAAATATTGAGAGAAGTGAAGAAAATCTGGGTTCTAAATAAGACAAGAATCCTCGAGAGGAGAGGTATATGCTTTAACCCTTCAAACGACAAAATTTAAGGGTGGTCCAATTTGAAAGCAGTTGCAATAGACAAATTATATGTGAAAAAAGATAGGATTTGTGTACAATATAGCAGAGAAAATATTGAGACAAAAGGAGAAACTGCTGCTTATCAGCAGTTTCTTCTTTTGTCTCAATGTTTTCCCAAGCCATTTCTATTAGGGATGTCAAAACCAGTTCTTGTTTGGGAAAGGGTTAACCCATTACCTAATGGCAAAATTTTGACTTGTCCAAATTCAAAGATGTTGCAGACGACAATTTAAAGCGAATGCAGTTTTTCATTTTTTTGTATTTTTGTTTAGAAATTATTGTGGGAAATGAAGAAATTGCTTGTCACAAGCAATTTCTTCATGTTCTACAATGATTTCCCAAGCCAATTCAAAGCCAAATCAAAAAGAGTCACTGTATGGTAATGGATTAAAGCTGCATTTTCCTCTCTTCTCTTACTGATTTTTAAATTAAAATTGGTTAACTATATTTCTGTTTTGTCATCAAAACCAGTGCATATAATTGTCTGGGAAAAAGTTAAAACCATGTTACCAGTTATAAATTGGGTTTATCAGTCAAGATTTGTTTAATCTGAATATTTTTGTAAACAAATCTAAATCCACTCACTTCCTTTGGATTCCTTTGCAGTCTGTTTTGATTCTTAGTGCTAATCAGCATTTTCTCTTTTTGCCTCAATGTATTCTGGGCTATATTTCACACAAACACTTAATCAACATCCATTTTGTTGTTTGCAGTTGCTTTCAAATTAGATCAGCCTAATATTTTGTTGTTTAGGGTTAAAGTTCACTTAAATCATATCTTTATAGATATATAACAAGCCCATCCATGCTGCCACATCAGTAAAGCCTGATCCTGACACAAAACTTGAGGATGAAACAACCGTCACTACAAGTACAACGCCATCATCAACACAAGGGGCAACAACTAACGGTGGTACTGACGGTTCAACATCTCCCACTACTACAACAACAACTGACAACCCTACAACAACAACAACACAGGCCCCGGCGGACCCTGAACTAGGCGGATCCTGTACAAACATGACCGAGTGTGAGAGTGCCATATCAGGGGTGGTGGTTTGTGATGCAGGCACTTGTCAATGTGATGATACAAACAGCCATTTTGAATATAACAAAACTACCTGCTTAGAAGGTAATTTTTGTGTCCCTTTATGGAGAGATTTACATTATATTGTTTTACCGTTTTCAGCCCTTATCATATTACTCATCAAGGTCAAACTTAGCCTGGGCATCTGTGTTTAAAAAAATTTTTTTTTCATCACTAGTCCTTTTTGATGGAAATTTAGTACTGTTTTCTTTCAATGTTCAATTTAAATGAGTACTCACACCAATGGGTATGACCTATGCTAGCTGCTAAATTTTGTTTTACAATGCCATTACTCTCTCTTATCCATAACTCTTTTACATTCTATAATTGCTATAAATGAATTCACAATAACAATACAAAATATTTTCATCACATGAATTCCTGTACATTTTCAGTCACCAATCTAATCCCGATGGTCAGTATAGCTGATTATACCACCACATCTGTGAATGTATCGTGGACACACAGTATAGACACAACTAACCTTCCCCTGGCCTACAACATTACAGTCATGTTTGGTTCTGATTTACTCGTCTGTGTTGGAGATAACTCTACAGCATATTGTCCAGGCCTTGTACAATTTAAAAGCTGCTGGAGATATTGATAAAGATTGAATTTTTGTACAAAATAACACAGAAAATATTGAGGCAAAAGGAGAAAATGCTGATTATCAGCATTTTCTTCTTTTGCCTTAAAATTTTCCCAAACATTTCCTATGGGGGGACATCAAAATCAGGTCTTGTTTGGTAAAAGATTAAATCCTACTCTTTTTTCAGTCACCAATTTAATCCCGATGGTCAGTATAGATGATTATACCACCACATCTGTGAATGTATCGTGGACACACAGTATAGACGCAACAAACCTGGCCCTGACCTACAACATTACAGTCATGCTGGGTTCTGATGTATTTGTCTGTGTTGGAGATAACTCTACAGCATATTGTCCAGGCCTTGTACCTGGTACATTGTACAATATAACAGTACAAGTCAAACTTAACAACAGTCTGACTGTGTGGAATTCTACACAAGCCTCAACAAGTAAGGCTTTTGTGATTTATTTTACAAAACAAATGATCTGTGATTCAGCTTTTCCTGAACAATAGAATTTCAGATCAGTTTAAAATCAAAATTCCCAAATAACATTTTTAGTTGGTCAAAAATGGAAGGAGTTGCTGACAACAAACTTAATTTGACATGTGTTCAAACCTCCTGTTCATGGTAAAGACAACTTTTAGGAAAAGAAGTAATTGCTGACTATCAAGGTATTCTGAACCCAGATCTATTTGAGTCATTTAAAAAGAGTCACTGTTAGGAAACAGGTTGACAAGCTCACCACTGAATCAGACCTGCATAAACAGAATGTCATTTCACCCTCTGAAAAACAAGTGTACTATTATTTCATCCTGACATCTCATCAGAATTATGTGTTTGCAGGGCCAGCTATACCAGGCAACATAAACTCTACACAGTCACTCCTAGATGGACAAAATGTCACGATAGTATGGACACCTTCTGATGGACATGTAGAATATTATATCATCACATCTGCAAACTTTACTGACGGAAATTCTACTACAATCAGCCTAAATCTTGGACAGCTGAGAGATGGACGAACATTCTCTGTTACAATTACTGCCTTTAGTAATGGTACGGCAAGTGAACCAAGACAAACACAGTTTAAAACTATTGTAAAAGGTAGGTGTTATAGGTTGATTTTGATATAGATAGGATTTATATAAACTTTATAGCACAAACAATATTGAGACAAAAAGAGAAAATACTGGTTATCAACATCCACCTTTTGTCAAAGTTTTTCCCCGGCCATTTCTTCAAGGGATGTCCAAGCCAGGGCTTGTTTTTGAAAAGATAATATTATAATTGACATTTCAGTGCCTGACCCACCCTCAGAACCAGTAACACAGAGAGTGAGCCGTGGATCTGTTGAGTTAGCATGGATACCGCCTTCCGATCCTCGTGGTGAACAAGTGTCCTATGTTGTGTGTATCCAGAGTAAAGTATACAATGATACAGATTACACCATGCCACCATATTGTAATAATACCCTGATACCAGGTTACATATCTGATAATGTGACAGCAGGTAAGAGTTTGTTTTATTATGATCCCTTTTTTATAATGCATTCTTTTAAAGAAAAATGGGATTTATTGTTATACACCCGAATGTTTCTATAATGTTATGGCCTCAGTCATCTGTCCATATCTGTCTGTCTGTTAGCAATATGTACAAATTCACCAATAGTTTCAATTGAAATTTGATCAGACTGGTGACAATTAGTCTCCATGGTGTTTAGTTGTGCACAGCCCTTACTGAATTCAGATGATTTTTTTCGTTCTTGAATTATCTGCCCTCGAATTGAAAAAAATGACCTTATTTTTGTGTACACATCTCTTGTAGCTTCTACTGGAATTTCATCAATCTTTCAACAATGAATCACTATGTTGTCTAGTTGTGCACACTGCTTTCGAAATTCAGATAACTCATTTTGATAAAAATGATTTGAATAAAATGGCTAAATTTACTTAAAAGTCCCTCTCGAGCGTATATGTGCTGCTCTGCAAAGCTCTTGTTTTGCAAATGTTGGTCAGTCTGTAGACAAATTTTGTCTTGAGTATAACTCTAAAAGTATGCAATATATAATCATGAAAGTTTATAGGTATATAGATATCACGTAGGAGAAGTGCAGCGCACAAACATTTGTCCTGCTAATCATATTTATGGATATATTGTTCTTTGTTCATAAATCTCATAATGGAGAAATGTTGTGCACAGCAATCGTAACTCTGTATTTTAAATCTATGGAGTTAGTCTAAATGGAATTGATTTTAATACTTTCATACTCTGCTGATATTCATTGATTTCAGAAAGACAGACTTGATTATTTTTCAGGGACATTTTACAGTTTTGACATAAAGACAAAAAATGAAGAATTCCTCAGCAATGGAAGTTTGTCTATAGAGTTAAGAACAAATGAGACTGGTAAGTCAAGCCATCTTGAATTACTTTCACAAACAATATTTGAGCCAGGATCTGGAAAAACATCCCTTATAGCATTTTAGACAGCCAGATTTCAAGGTCAGACTGGGCATTGATGCAGTCTAGCCAGCATCCATGTTACACTCAAAGGGTCGCTTCTGACCATGTGGAAGCTATTGGAGAACAACATGGTTCCTGGTCAGACTGCGTGTATACGCAGGCTGATCTGGAACGATGTTGTTCTCAAATGCTATAAGGGACATTTTTCCAGATCCCGGCTCATTTATTTTTGATGTTCTTTAACCCTTTCCCAAACAAGGACTGGTTATGACGTCCCTAATAGAAAAGGCTTGGGAAGACATTGAGACAAAAAAAGAAATTGCTGATAACCAGCAGTTTCTCCTTTTGCCTCAATATTTTCTGTGTAATATTCTATGGAAATCTTATTGTTATCAACATTTATTTTGTCATTTGTGGCAGATTTTTAATTGGACCACCCTAAAATTTTGTCATTAGGGAAAGGGTTAACAGAATATACTGAGGAAAATATTGAGGCAAAAGACGAAAATGCTGATTAACAATTTTCTCCTTTTTACTCAATATTTAATTTTCTGTAGTATAATTATGCACATATATCATTTTTATAGACATCCATTTTCTTCTCTCTGGCAGGTTTTTAATGTAAATAATTTATACTATATTAGGAGATGGTTAGAATAAGTTTTAAAGAATTTTACATGATCATTTAAATATTTGAGTCCACTTATTGGTATGTCTATGTTAATCTGTCTGTCAGTATAGTGGATTGATTTTTCACAGAATATATGTCTTTTGTGAGAATCTGCTTAGATTTTGATCACATGTATTGATGAGATCTAGTTTCAATTTAGCCTGACACATCTTCTGATTTCAGCACCTGGCAATGTCTCCAGTGTTGTTGTAAGACCAGTCAATGACACGCTGGCAGTATCCTGGGGACGACCAGTTCAGCCCAACGGGGACATCATTACATACCTACTGACATGGATAGAGACCAATAGTCCTGCAGGAAATAAATGTGAAGTGTACTTTACCAGCAACCTATCACTACCACCTCATGTAAGTGTATATTTTTAGTTGTGTAAGACAAAGAATGTATTATCTTGACCTTTGCCAGACAAATTTTGAATTGTTCCAATTTTAAAGGTGTTGCAGACGACAATTTCAGGTTGATTAAATTGATGGAATCTTTGCATTTTGTGTTAGAAAACATTGTGGAAAATGATGAAATTGCTTGTTACAGGCAATTTCTTCATTTTCCGCAATGTTTTCCAAAACCTTTATCTTAGGGGTGGGGGTCAAATATTAAAAAGAGTATTTATGTGGGATTGGATTAATAAGATTTCAATAGACCATTACAGAGAATTTACAGTTGATATATCGTCTTTACATCCTCATGTACAGCTGAGGTCCTAAATTGTTAGTGTTGGATAAACCACATTCTTTTCTAACAATGTTAAATGTTTTAATCTTCTCAGTTTGCTATTCCTTTTCCTAGTATACATGTATTCAGTAAATGGTTTCAACTATCGATTCTATATATTTGCAGATGACCAGTTCTGATCATGTAGACTGTCCAAATGAGACGGTCACTATCGACGTCAACGAGAAAACCATGCAGTATGACATCATGGACCTGAAAGCCTTTGTAGAATACACCGTCAGTATATATGCATTCACCTCTGTTGGTCGCGGACCTGAAGTCAGCATAACTCAACAAACATCTGTACTGAGTAAGTTTTAAAGTGTATTCTAACTGAATGTCTAAGTAAGATTTCCATTGTAAGGGCTAAAGGTATGTCATTATGCTCCCATATTGAAAGATCGGGGATAGGGTTAGGATTTACTTATGTCTGTCTGATTTCCGAAAACTTAACATTAGCCTTTTCCCCAAAAGTATTTCACTGTATTTGGCTTGCAAGGCTCAAATTTGGTATGTAGCCTTCTTTCAATGATATATATCTGTTCCTTGCAATATGACCTTTCTTAAGGTCTTCCATTAACTGTTTTCAACACTGAAAATGAAAACATAACTTGATTTTAGAAAATAGCCATTTTGGGGTCATTTGTGTTTCACAAAGACATCTTGTTTGTATACATCATGTTGTTGCATAGCTTTTGCGGTAATATCCAACATAGAATCAATCCACTCCTCTACCTTGAAAGCTAAAGGGCCAATCCATAATAACAAATGAACAAATGCCATTACAAGGGCATGTTATTGATTTCTGTATATTAATGCTGCCCACATCTGGAAAAAGGACACAGCGTTTGAAAATATCCTTTTTCTAGACTATTTTGTGCCTGAGTGAACTCTGATAAGGATACATGTTGATCTCTTGCAGTTGCTACAGGTCATGAAGAAGCTTTTATCCATGCAGGCTGATTTTGATCCATGTTGGTCTCAAATGCCATAAGAACCCTTTTACTTTTTCCTCAACTCATATGTACATCTACATCTTTTTTACAGAGCCTGACCCAGTAACTGATGTTAAGGTCACGGTTATAAGCTCTACCTCAGTGAACATTACTTGGGAAATACCCCAGACAAATCCAGGACAAATTAACTACACCATTTATATACAAGATTCTGTCTTTAACAATCAGTCAGATGTCATACCTTGTTATGTTATGGGTAAATATCCATGTTTTAATTCTTAATTTCAAACTTTTGAAGATTGTTACATACTGTTAACAATCCCAGGACAAATTAACTACACCATTTATATACAAGATGCTGTTTTTAACAAACATTCAGATGTTATGCCTTGTTATGTAATGGGTAGGTATGCTATTAATTTATTTCTTATGCCAACTTTGGTTGTGGTGCTAACAGAAAAAGCGTCATTGCATAATGGCGGGCGGCGGTCTCGTTGACCTTGACCTTTACTTGTTTTGAAGTAAAAATAGGATCTGTAAACACGCTTGTAAAGGATTTATCTATAGCAAAGGAAAGATGGTTATTCGCCGTGATTGAGGTTTTTATGCATTGCAAATTGTTTTTCCATGCACAAATATGAGTTCCCGAACAATTCGGAAGCATAAAAACCTAGCATGGGCGCCTGTAAGATATGAATAAATAAGAAATTGAGCTGCTCTCTTATTTCCCATAGATATATTTGATATTGTACTGAATTATATATGGGTAAAATCACAGTGTTACCTTTTAAAACATGAGGAGATAACACAAAAATGGAAACGATGAGACACAAATGGAGATGTTTGATTAAATATTCTTTTGGAATGTTTATTCTGCATGCTTTTTGTAATTTAATTAGAAGCTTTGCATTATGGTATGGTGCCCCATTTATATTGTCTGTATATTTTGAAATTTGAAAATTCTAATATTTTACTTATTAATCAAAGTGATTTATAAAGAAAAGCAGCAATACCCTTATGTCAATATTTTCATAGAAAATCCTGCTTTCAGAATAAATTGGCTTCGAAATCCAAATGGTCATTGATTGAATAGAAATGCATTACATACCTGTTTCTTTATTTGTATTGTTAACTTGCAGCAAATCTAACCAATGAGAGTATGTACACTGATAAAAATCAATAATATTGATGTAAAAATTGTATATTCTCTCAGTATATCCATATCTTCTTTTACAATCTTTGTATTTTTCTATCAACTGTCTCGCTTATTTTAAAAGAATCCCAACATTTTTCAGACATGCAAAGCTGTTGCAAGTTTAGAAGAATCTCAAATGTGCTAAGAAAAATTTCTTCTGAACTATATATCATTTTCTCCTCATATAAATACAAATGCATGAAATGCAAGTTAGTGAGGATCAGGAAAAGGGCCAATATGGCATTTGAGACCAACATAGATCCAGACCAGCCTGTATATACAGACTGTCTGATCAAGATCCATGATGTTCCCTAATACCGTATAGCACTTTATTTCTGCGGGGTCCAAATTCTGCGGTTTTTCCAGAAATCAGGCGGGTTAAATTTCTGCGGAACATATTTCTGCGGTCTCTCATTTTGCAAAATCAAAGATTTTATTTCTGCGCTATCAAGTCAGTTTTAGTTAGTGTCGGACATAGTTTTAAAGACGATTTCTATTTACTCCGTTAGGGTAAAGAGATAAGCCCACTCATTTACCAGTATCTACTTTATAAAGGTGTTATGGGAAACAATGCCGTATACAGATAGGTGTGAAAAGAAAGATGCGTCAAACTGTTACCAATCAGTCAAACTTGTTGAATCATTCATTTATGGATAAACAATAATGTCCTATCTACACCTTAATTAAAGCTATAGTTACATCATTTTTTTAATGAAAAAAAAACTTCATTTTTATGAAATTGCGCTTTGCATCAGAGGGTTACTGTTTAACTTGTCCTTGTACTGACTAAAATTGAAAACAACCTGAACATTCAGGGTTAAAATTCTGCGGATTTTATTTCTGCGGTGCCGATGAGGACCGCAGAAATAGCAGAAATAAAGTCCCCGCAGAAATAAAGTGCTATACGGTAACTAATAGATTACTTGCAAAAACTGCTGATGAGTAGTATGAATCATGATCAGACTGCATATCAATGATATTTGATTTGTATTCATGGTTGAATATCATGCTGTAAGAACTCTTTTCCCAATATATTCCTAGCTCAAAATATGTGTAAATCCTGGCATGATATGCCATAGTTAGCATGATTAGTATTTGATATTGATAATCAACTTCATGATGGTTACTTTTCCGTAATTCATTCTTTTTTCATTCATTTGCTGAGGCTGGGTAGCGTAGCTGATAACACAGGAATCTTTGTTTCATCTCCTGATTCATTGGTGGTGAACTCGGCCAAAGCGAGGGACGTTATTTTGAGATCAATGTATTCCGTCAGTGTTGTTATAAAATCTCGTAACTACGGCTTCATCGAAGCTGTAGTTACGAGATTTTATAACAACACCGACAGTTTGTCAATACATTACGGTGAACCCTGTCTATTTTTAGAACTAATTGTCATTAGGAAAAAAATCTTTAAACTCACATTTAAACGCAAAATATCTATACCTTGTTTTAGCGAAAAACGCCCCTCGCTTTAGCCGAGTTCACCGCCAGTGTGATTGGTCAGTGTTCTTTCTGACATTTGAGTGTTTCTCACTAAAGTGTGAATCAAATACAAATCATATACATGGGAGGATCAGCTGGTGCCTAGGATTGGACTGGTTGGAAAAATGCCAGGAACAAGTTATTGTGTCATTCATTCATTCATTCATTCATTCATTCATTCATTCAGTCAATGGTTCATTCAATCATTCAATCATTCATCCATGTGTCCTGCATTTTGGCCTGCTCCAGTAATTAATGATGTACCAGTGTATCTTTATCATAATTTAGCCGGGATCTGGAAAAACGTCCCTTATAGCATTTTTAAAAATTGAGTTTGAAAATCAGCCTGTTGTCAAATGCAGTCCAATATGCACCCATTCTACTTTCTTTAAGTTACTAAAGGTCACAAAGAAGCTATTAGAGAACAATGTGGATCCTGATCAGACTTTGCGTATGCACAGGCTGATTTAGAACTATGTTGGGCTCAAAAGTCTTAAGGGACGTTTTTCCAGATCCTGGCTCATATATATTTCATGTACTCGTCAATGATGTATTCTGCATATGTGCATGGTATTTGTTTATATGTAGGGTTTTACCAATAGGCAGATAGTGATTTGTTGTTAAAGAAACTAGTTTATATAATGATTTTTTGTGTTTTGAAATTTATAATAAAATAAATACTACCCCCCCCCCCACCCCCAAAAAAGAGAAGAAATGCTAGTAATGATGAATAGATACAAAATCATTCATAATTTTGGATTTAAGTATTTATATATAGAACGGTGGTATTGAATCCATGGTAACACTGACATAGTCTAATTCAGCTGCCGCCGATCCAGAATTTCTGTGAGGTGGGTTCGAATCTACAAATAGGGGGGTTCGTTTTCCTAGTATAACACAAATTTGGCTGAATTTGTGCATGAAAATGAAATAATTTGGCTACAGAGGGGGGTTCGTGTGAACCCCCTGAACCCCCTCTGGATCCGCCACTGTTCAGTATGCTATTTCAATGCTCCCACCACACCTGTCTTTCAAAAATAATTAGGACTTTATTTAACAACCTGATTTGCATATTTAAACATATTATTCCACAATTGTTAAAAATATCAATTCTTTAGTTTCCCCATTTTACACAGTCAGAGCTGATATCTTTCTCCTATAACACATTCCCACATGATCATGGCGACTTTTGACCCTCATGAGATAAAGGCTTTCGAAAACATAGTGGAAAATGAAGAAATTGCTTGTCACAAGCAATTTCATCATTTTTTTCAATGTTTTCTACCCAGATAGACCAAAAAAGTTATAATTTTATTTACTTGAAATTGGGCGCAACATCTTTGAAATTGGAATGTTTTAATAATTTGCTGTTTGTGAATGGGATAATTCAGCTCTGATATTTTGTGTAAATTACAGACTATAGTTCAGCAGAATGCATACAGACTGGTCTTCGTCCATTTTGGAGGTACAGATTTGCTGTGATATCTTCTAACGTAGCTGGAGAGAGTCGTTCACAACAAACAAGTATCATCACAACTACAGAAACTGGTGAGTTAAACCTTTCATGAATAAATAATGACTTTGACAAGCTGAGTTATTTAATCTCCGAATTTCATCATCCGTTTCAAGATGTTTTGCGGGGGATCATTTGCTCAGCCATTAACAACAAAAGCTAGTCATCCATAGGCCTAAGTCAGTATGGCTAAGTCCCTTGGCTTGGCCAAGTAAACTGTAGGTCTTGAATGTTTGTCCATCCATCCAAGGAGTAACAATCCATTATTTATGTGTGTCTTACCTATGGATTAATCAAATATGAATTGTTTGAATGGAATGAACAGCTCTTGGCTTTCATTGGATGTTGTGTTTGTCCAGTTTCGATGTATCAATCAGCACATTGTAAATCCAAAATTGCTTAACATTGTGTTGATTTTTAAATCCTACTCAATTGATAATTCTTATCTAACCAACCTGCTCTTGTTTGTAGTACCAGGGACAGTGAGCACAATAACACCCATCCCTAGTGTAGATTGTGATGCAACAAGAATCGCATTATTGTGGATAGAGCCTGATTTGTATGACAGACGAGCCAACATTACAAAATATGTGATCTTGAATGAGGGTCGGATGGTTACAGAGTTTGATGTACCATCACCACAGCCATGGAATATGATTTATAGACAGTTTAGTTATAATGTAGATGTCATGGCTGAAACTTCATACAATTGGCAGGTGAGAATAGGTTCATTAGTCAAATCTCTGTATTCAATTTTTATTTTTTTTTATTTCCATTAACCCCTTCGCTGCCAGAGATTTATTTCAAAATGGCTCCGTATTTGCCAGACCATTTCCAGGAAATTTAAAAAAATAGTGTTTTCGTTAAAAATCAGCGTGAAATATATATATAATTCTTTATGAAAACCATATAAAACTTACCAAAGTATTGTTTTCAATCTTTTAATCCACCATTTTAGTCTCATTTTCAGATATTTTTGCAAAAAACCTATTTGACGAAAAACGGGTATACCCGTCCCGGGGCACGCTGACACTTTTTCGCAGGACGGGTACACCCGTCCCGGGGCATCGAAAGGGTTAATTAATAGATTCAGAAATGTAGTGTTAATTGCTGACATTGGAGAATTCAAAAACATCATGGCATGTCTTGTTTGGGAAAGGGTTAAATGATAAATAATTTGGTATTGAATTTGAATTGTAACACTTTACCGTAAAATCCATATATAGCGAAAGAAGAACTGCAGCGGGCTTTATTTGACCAATAAAGACTCTATGTAATTATGCTTTGTGTATGCACCAAAACGTCGCATGGCGTCAAAGTAATGTCAAATGACGTCATCAATGACATCACTAAACCATCAATGCGTTTCCTACGCTGAAAACTAGAATTTCCACAAAATGACACATTTTTAATGTGCGTTTTCTTATTTAGAGTGTTATAATGGGGATGATAACAAGTTTAGAGGTCTTTAATTGCCAAATAAAAACCTCTGTTCTCTGGACTACATGTTAAGGCATGTAGTCCGTCGCACATTGGTTTTTATTTGGCAAACTTGTTATTATTTCATAAATAAAATACATAGCACATGTTATCAGAAAAATATCCTTTTATCAGGATTCTTAAAATGCTTGAAACAATGGTCATTCTGACAATTGTATGCTGTTGTAAACAATAACAAATGAGCCAGGATCTGGAAAAACGTCCCTTAAAGCTTTTGAGCCCAACATAGATCCAGATCAGCCTGTGCATACGCACAGTCTGATCAGGATCCATGTTGTTCTCTAGTTTCTTCTTCGTGACCTGTAGAAGTCATGCGAGAGCAGCATGGATGCAAAGTGGACTGCGTTTGACGACAGGCTGATCTTGAAACTCAATTTTTAGATATGCTTCAAAGGACATTTTTCAAGATCCAGGCTCAAATACTTTATTAGAACGTTTTGTTGGGTTGTTTCAGATCGTAGCTGTGTCGGCGACAGGTTTGATGGGAAATACCACAGACTTCTCCTTCCAAACAGGGAACTGCAGTAAGTACAATGATTGAATGGTGTCATGCAAAAAAGATATAGTGTGTGGTCAAGATATATCATATTTGCCTTGCAATGAAGAGAGTGCATCCTGTGGTAGAAGAGGTTGGTCTACAATTTTATGATACTTAGATTTCCTGCTTTTTATAGCAATAATTTTGAAATCTGCTACTACTTTGAAGTTTGATTATATTTGGGAAGGGGTTAAAGGTTTTTTAATGAATGAAATTCAAATAAGTTGTGTATAAAGACTGCATTGTCAGTAATGTTGATGTAATGCTTTCATTTGTGACCCGTCACGCTAAAAGGGACCTTATCGGGTGTGTGAAAAATATCGACCCTAGTCAGTCTGCGCAGCCAGACTATTGGCGACAATTTTCACTTTTATGTAATTTTCTAAATCCAGAATGATTTTCCTATCTTACTATATGTTCATTTCTCGCATATGGGATCTGGTTGACATGTGCTGGGTCTGACAAGTTTGTCCAAATTTGGATTTTTGAGGTCAGATAAGGTCCCTTTTAGCGCGACGGGTCACATTTGTTTACTCACAGAACCCCGAGTTTGTGGTAACAGACAGGACATATCATCTACCAGTGTAACACTGACTGGTATTACTGTATTGCTGGATCTCACATTTTTCTATTCCAGGATTACTATTTTAAGTGTAAATAGAACTATTTGCACTTACAGTAGATAAGCAATAACTCACAAACTTCATTATTTACAGAACCTCCAGTTTGGGGTGACAGACAGGACATATCATCTACTAGTGTATCACTGACAAGGGTTAACACATTACTATTGTAAGTGCAGATAGAACTATTTGTACTTACAATAATTAAGCATTAATTACCCAATTTTGTTATTCACAGATCCTCCAGTTTGGGGTAACAGGCAGGACATTTCATCTACTAGTGTATCACTTACTATCGTTACAGTGATGCTAGATCTCACATTTTTCTGCTCCAGGGGTTAACCCCTCTCATGCTGTTCATGTCAATTTACTGTTGTGACCGAAACTTTGGCAGGCAGTGTAGACTAAGATCAGCCTGCACAGATGTGCAGTCTGATCTTAGCCTTCACTGTCTGCTTTCTACACAATTATTGTGTCATAAAATTGAGACAAACTGATTGGAATATCTCTTGAATTGGCAATTTATTTGACACGATATATTGAAATTCAACAAGACATGGGCTAACGCATTACTATTGTAAGTGTAGATAGAACTATTTGTACTTACAATAGTTAAGCATTAACCCTTTCCCAAACGATACAATTTTAGGGTGGTCTACTAGTAATTCAAAAGCTGCTGCATATGACAAATTCAATGTTACAGTAGGTACATTTTTTAATGAAATAGTTTAGAAGACATTGAGGCAAAAGGAGAAAATGATGATTATCAGCATTTTCTTCTTTTGCCTCAATGTTTTCCCAAGCTAATTGTATTAGGGACGTCAAAACCAGGTCTTGTTTGGAAAGGGTTAATTACCCAATTTTATTATTCACAGAACCTCCAGTTTGGGGTAACAGAGAGGACATCTCATCTACTAGTGTATCACTGACTGGTATTATTGTATTGTTGGGTCTTACATTTTTCTATTCCAGGATTACTATTTTAAGTGTAAATAGAACTATTAGTACATACAATAGTTAAGCATTAATTACCCAATTTTGTTATTCACAGATCCTCCAGTCTGGGGTAACAGGCAGGACATTTCATCTACCAGTGTATCACTGACTGGTATTACTGTATTGTTGGATCTCACATTTTTCCTGGATGACTCACAGGGAGCTTTGACAGAAAAAGGTCTTATCATCAGGTTCAATGACAAAATGAGAGGTAAAAAGTTGGCATTTGTTGTGCATTTTGCAAATTAATGTTATGTTATCTTTGAGGTATCTTTAAACTATGGGGGGAAATACTGTTTTATCATATTTTCTACCCTTCACTGTTTTCTATCCGGTGTCACCAGCCCTGCGTTCAGTAAGACAAAACGTTTACTCCTAACGGATTTTTCTCTAAATAGTCTTACTGAACGCTCTGCTAACGTTAACTGAATAAATATGGCCGCCCCCATAGTTTGGGTTCCCTCCTTTACGCAGTATGGAAAGTAGGGAACCAAACTAGCTGCCATTTTTGGTTGCTTTGGCACACCACCTTCAAATCTGTGAGCTAAATGGTGCAAACGTTAAAAGTAAACAGGTCGTTCAGTAGAAAACTGTTATGTATCGGTAGCTCTGTGAGCTAACGTTTTGTCTTACTGAACGCAGGGTAGATCTCTCCTAATGCACCAGATAATTTGTGACAACATGATCATTGTTAATGTCAGTCACCTATTCATTTATTTTCCTAATAAGAGCTTTCCCTTTACCTCACAGAAAGATGTTATATTACAAAATGTATTTAACTTGATCCATAATTGAGCTATACAGTACTTTGTTTTCTTTTGATATTGATTGTAAACCATTTCTGACAAAGTTTGCTTATCTTTACAATTCACAATTTTGTGGTCATATTTATATATTATTTCACTTTTATTCCTTTTGAATCTTACTTGGGAAATTCATGTGTAAATATTGATTTTAAAGTCAAATTTCAAGGAAATATTTCTCATGTAATTACTGTTTGAGTGAATTCTGGTATTAAAAAAACACAAACACAAAATATAATTACATTATTCCAGTAGTGAATGATATCAGACAGATTGGTGACTTCAGGAATGAAAGTACTTTCTACAGAGTGGACTTGGATGGACTCATATCAGGTATAAAAGATTCTTCTTACAGAGCTACAGATAAATTTGGTTAAGACATTTACCTGTGTTAACCCTTTCCCAAACATCAAAATTTTAGGGTGATCCACTTTAAAAACTGCCACAAATGACTAAATGGATGTTGTTAAAGATAGGATTTGTGTAAAATATGGCATAGAAAATATTGAGACAAAAGGAGAAACTGCTGGTTATCAGCAGTTTCTTCTTTTGTTTCAATGTTTTCCCAAGTCTATACTATGAAGGACGTCAAAACCAGGTTTTGTTTGGGAAAGGGTTAAGACATTTACCTAACAGTGTTAATTCAATTCCAAACCCTATGTTGTGAGTACTCATTTGAATCGTCTCAATGAGACGATTCCAATGAGTACTCATAACATAGGATTTGATGACATTTTGAAAAGCCTTCACTCCCTTTTATCTGTAGCTCTGTTCTTATCCAAAGTTGTTATGTTTACCTTTATAACGAAATGTCAATTCATTCTTATATGTGAACATAAACATGACATTGTGGTACACACCTTCAAACAGTTGACAAGCATATACGTTTACAAACATAAAATATTAGGGTGCTTAAGATGACAGAAATGTTGTTTAGCACAGAGTATGGGGATAATATATGACTAGAGAATATGAATGGAAAAGTGGAATGAGTGATTGGGAATGATATAGGATAGAAAATGTTAATGGAAAAGAAGAAATTGCTGATTATCAACCTGTGATCTTCAATCATAAGTTGTAAGTTGTATTATGTTGTAAACGTTTTTGCCCATAACTAAGTACATGTGGTAGTGGCCTACTGTCTAAGGCGTGAAGATAGATTGCTTCCAACTCTTCTTCTCTCTTCTTAGCCACAGACAGCTGGATGCTTGCTCAGAAGCATAACCCTTTTCTAAATAGGACCTGATTTTGAGGACCCTACAGAAAAATGCTTTGGAGCACATTGAGGCAAAAGAAGAAAATGCTGATTATCAGCATTTTCTCCTTCTGCCTCAATATTTTCTGGGCTATAAAAGTAATTTTTTATGCTCCCCGAAGGGAGAGCATATAGTCGCCGCTTCGTCCGTCCGTCCGTCCGTCATTCCGTCCGTCCGTCCGTCCGTCCGAAGCGATTTCTCTATAACCCTTGGGCCAAATCAAATGAAACTTACCATGTGAACTCCCTATGACATAATGCCGATGTACTTTTCCCAGTTTTTGGATTTGAGGCCTCGTCATGGGAAAAGGGGACTTAAGGTAAAATACAGTTTTTCTCTAATTTCTCCTAGTCTAATGGTCAGAATTTGATGAAATTTCATATTTGAGTAGCAAATCGGATGCCCTTGACAATAAACTACTTGAAATTTGCGTATAAAAAGTATGTCATGGAAAAAGGGGGCTTAACGTTTGTTAGCTTAATCTTAGCTCTGCATGGCATACATTTATTGTGACAATGCCTTAATCGGGGAGCATTGTCCGTCTCTGACGGCTCTTGTTTCAAAATAGTTTACATCCATTTGGTCATCCATAACATCTTTCAACTTATGATACCCCCAAACGTTTGTTGTTTGGGAAGCTTCAATATATGTATCTTTGGAAGACTTATTTTCCAGGGACTCAGCCAGAACAACAATTTCTGATAGGGAGTGATGAATGCCTGGACGAATCAAAACAGTTTTGTAACAGACTGCTGCCACAAGATACAATCATATAGTAAGTTAGAATAGTTACCATTTCACAAACAACACCTGATTCTGTGTTTGTAAAGTAAGAAGATTGGGAAAACATCCAGGTTATAGAAGAAAAAGCAGAAAAACAACATTTCCTCCTTTTGCCTTAATATTTTTTTATGCCCCCGTATCTAGAGATCGGGGGCATATTGTTTTACTCGTGTCCGTCTGTCTGTCTGTCTGTCCGTCCGTCTGTCTGTCTGTCCGTCCGTCTGTCCGAAAACTTAACCTTTGCCTTTTCTCCAAAAGTATTTGACATACAAAGCTCAAATTTGGTATGCAGCTTCCTTTCAATGATATCTATCTGTTCCATGCAATTTGACCTTACTCAAGGTCATCCCTTAAGCCTTATCAACGCTTTACTCTACGAAAACTTAACCTTTTACTCCGAAAACTTAACCTTTGCCTTTTCTCCAAAAGTATTTGACATACAAAGCTCAAATTTGGTATGCAGCTTCCTTTCAATGATATCTATCTGTTCCATGCAACTTTACCTTCCTCAAGGTCATCCCTTAACCCTTATCAACCTTTTACTCTACGAAAACTTAACCTTTTATTCCGAAAACTTAACCTTTGCCTTTTCTCCAAAAGTATTTGACATACAAAGCTCAAATTTGGTATGCAACTTCCTTACAATGATATCTATCTGTTCTATGCAATTTTACCTTCCTCAAGGTCATCCTTAACCCTTAATAACCCTTTACTCCACAAAAACTTAACCTTTTACTCCGAAAACTTAACCTTTGCCTTTTCTCCAAAAGTATTTGACATACAAAGCTCAAATTTGGTATGCAACTTCCTTTCAATGATATCTATCTGTTCCATGCAATTTTACCTTCCTCAAGGTCATCCTTAACCCTTAATAACCCTTTACTCCACTAAAACTTAACCTTTTACTCCGAAAACTTAACCTTTGCCTTTTCTCCAAAAGTATTTGACATACAAAGCTCAAATTTGGTATGCAACTTCCTTTCAATGATATCTATCTGTTCCATGCAATTTTACCTTCCTCAAGGTCATCCTTAACCCTTAATAACCCTTTACTCCATGAAAACTTAACCTTTTAGAAAAATGGCCATTTCGGGGGCATTTGTGTTTCACAAACACATCTTGTCTGCACTATACATTTAGAAAAATCATACATGAATCTTTAGCAACATCCATATTGTTATCTGAAATAACTTTGGAATTTGAACAGTTTTTGCTCTTTTGGAAAAGATTAATGATTGTTTGTATATCAACTTAGTTTAAAATGAAAACTGAAATTCATGCTATAAAGCTTAAAGTTACACTGATAAGTAAAATGTGAGAGAAGTACCAGGAATCCATGGTTTGGTACTCTTGTTAGTTCAATGCAATTACAATTCTGTTAAAACTGGCATTAACCCTTTCCCAAACGACAAAATTTTAGGGTGATCCACTTCAAAAACTGTCTTAAAAGACAAAATGGATGTTATTAAGGATAGGATTTGTGTAAAATATGGCACAGAAAATATTGAGACAAAAGGAGAAACTGCTGGTAATCAGCAGTTTCTTCTTTTGTCTCAATTTTTTCCCAAACCTTTTCTATTAGGTATGTCAAAACTCGGTCTTTTTTGCGAAAGGGTTAAAGTTTCTTGTTGTCATTTCAGTATACAAGGTTATGTCTGTACTAGCGGGTATAAATGTACATTATCTGGCTGGTTTGGTCCATATAGAACAGCCATGGAGGACGCAGGTGGCATATCTTCCGGGATCATCGCATCTATTGTAATACTGCTGCTCTTGGTCATAGCTGTCAGTGTGTTTGGATTGATGTGGTATCGGGGAGTTATAGATCCGTAAGTAAATCTAACACATTCTATACTTATAACTTGAACCTTTCTTAAAAATCAAAATTTTAGGAGGATTCAAACTGAAATTGGTTGCAGAAAATAAGATAAGGGTTACTGAAATAGGGAAATTTACAAGTGTTTGCACAGAAATCCTTAAAGCCCTTGTTTTGTATTTGCTCAAATGTTTCTCTCCCATATTACAGGCCAGGATGGTTTATAAAGGACACAGAAACACAACCTCTCACTCCCTTAGTGCCTGCACCACCCAGTAAAAATAGGTACTTATTATTTAACCCTTTGCCAAATAAGACCTGGTTTTGACGACCCTAATAGAATTGCCTTGGGAAAACATTGAAACAAAAGAAGAAACTGCTGATAACCAGCAGTTTCTCCTTTTGTCTCAATATTTTCTATGCCATATTTAACACAAATTCTTTCTTTAATAACTGCCATTAAATGATTATTCTTTACTGAAATCCACTTTTGGATACGAGTCATATTTAGATCATTTATCAGGCGATTTAAGAATCGTTTTTACGAGACTAAGATTTTCCATGCTGAACCTAAGGGTCGAAACTGGTAGATATAGTAGACCTCCAATACCATGTTTAGAATGTTTTTGTCAATGCTGCAATTCAAATGAAGTTGAAGATTTTTTCCACTTTCTTTTTTCATGTCCTTGTCATGATGATTTCAGAAAACGTTTCATCAGTTTCAAATTCCGTAATCGTCCATCTATGTGAAAATGCATTGATCTATTAACTTCAAATGATAAGAAAATGCTCACAAATACTGCTATCTTTGTCAAGTTTGCTACTTCCAAAAGAATTGAATTATTGTAAAACGTAACTTTTTTTCACTCTCCTTTTAAGATATTATTAAACTAATTTCATTTTCCTTCCTTCTTTTCTTCTAAATGTGTTTCTTACATCCATATATGTATCACATTTTGTTAATATTTTGTATTTTGTAAAAAACGATGTACTATGTACAAGTTTTGCTTATAAACTGTTCTTTTCTGTTCTGTTCCATTTTGTCATTGGTTGCAGTCTTTGAAGTGGATTACCCTAAAACTTTGCCGTTTGGGAAAGGGTTAAACACTTTCCGAAATGACAAATTTTCCAACTGCTCCAAATTTTGATACTTAGATGTGTCAGAACAGGTTGTTGTTTGAGAAAGGGCTAAACATTTCCCACACAAGACACAGATTTGATGGCCATGATAAAAAGGTCTTCCAAACACATTGAGATAAAAGTATAAAATGCTGATCAGTATTTTTCTCCTTTTATTTCTGTGCTTTATTATTCACAAATTCAATCTTTATTAAGATATATTTTTAGCTCACCTGAGCACAAAGTGCTCAAGGTGAGCTATTGTGGTCACTTTTTGTCCGTCGTCCGTCTGTCTGTCTGTCCGTCCGTCCGTCCGTCCACAATTTCATGTTTACACTCTAGCATCTACAAATATAGGCCAATCTTGACCAAACTTGGTCAAAACATGTATGGCCATAAGATCTCGGATGAGTTCAATTATGGGTCAGATCTAACTAGAAAGTCAGGAGTTATCTGCCCTTGAATACGAAAAATACCTAGTTTAGACATTGTTTACACTCTAGCATCTACAATTATTGATCAATCAAGACAAATCTTGGACATAATGTTGCAGACCATAATATTTCAGATGAGTTCGATTTTCAGTCTGATCTTACCAGAAAGACGAGAGTTATGTGCCCTTGAATTTGACAAAAGTGCCATTTTCAACTGTTTTCGACCTTGTTTACACTCTAGAATCTACAATTATTCATCAATCAGGACAAAACTTGGACACAATGTTGGGGACCATAAGATCTCAGACGACTTTGATTTTCATTCTGATCTGATCAGAAAGTCGAGAGTTATGTGCCCTTGAATTTGACCAAATTGTCATTTTCGGCTGTTTTCGACCTTGTTTACACTCTAGAATCTACAATTATTAATCAATCAAGCCAAAACTTGGACACAATATTGGGGATCATAAGATCTGGGATGAGTTTGATTTTCAGTATTATCTGATCAGAAAGTCGAGAGTAATGTGCCCTTGAATTTGACAAAATTCCCTATTTTGACTGTTTTCGACCTTATTTACACTCTAGAATCTACAATTTTTGACCAATCAAAATAAATCTTGGACACAAGGTTGGAGACCATAAGATCTTAAATGAGTTTGATTTTCAGTCTGATCTGACCAGAAAGATGAGAGTTATGTGCCCTTGAATTTGATAAAATTGCCATTTTCGGCTGTTTTTGACATTGTTTACACTCTAGAATCTACAATTATTTATCAATTAAGACAAAACTTCAAAACAATGTTTTACCATAAGATCTTGGATGAGTTTGATTTTCAGTCCGATCTGATAAAAAGCCGAGAGTTATGTGCCCTTGAATTTGACAAAATTGCTGTTTTCGACTGTTTTCGACCTTGTTTACACTCTAGCATCTACAATTATTGACCAATCAAGACAAATCTTGGACACAATGTTGGGTATCATAAGATCTCGGATGAGTTTGATTTTCAGCTTGATTTTACTAGAAAGTCGAGAGTTATTTGCCCTTGAATGTGATGAAAATTGCCGTTTTCGGCTGTTTTCGACCTTGTTTATACTCTAGAATCTACAATTATTTATCAAACAAGACAAATCTTGGACAATGTTGGGCACCATAAGATTATTGACCATAAGTACATTTTCAGTCTTAAAGTCATAAATATTTATTGAATTGAACAAAAGTGTTGCTCATATCATTTTAGTTCAGGTGAGCGATATAGGACCATCATGGTCCTCTTGTTTATTTATGACAGGGTTCAAATTGGACATTTTTTTCCTTTTAGTAAACAGTTAAATAATTAACAAAATGAAATAGGCTTACCAGGCTTGCTCAATACTTTATAGATCAAGATCAATTTTTATCACTGGTGGTGAACTCTGCCAAAGCGAGGCACGTTTTTCGCTACAACAAGGTACAGATATTTTGCGTTTAAATGTGAGTTTAAAGAACTGATTGGATAGTTTTTCTAATAACAATGAATTTGTTCTAAAAATAGATCGGATATAACGATATGTACTGTATGTGTAGATATTTTCGCGGAACGAAATTTTCGCGATAGGGCCCCAATTTCCAGTTTTACAAATTTTCATGCAACTTTGAATTCGCGGAGACACAAAATAAGAATTCTTAATTTCGCGCACAGCAAAATGAATGAAAGAGCTGGGTAAATACTCTTTCTTATTTGCAGTATCTTAAACACTCATGAGTAGGAGTTTAAACGGGTATTGCTCCACTGTAATTAATTATTTTCTTTGTGCATTCTAATAAAGGGTTTGTTACATGTATTTCAAACCAAGTAATGCCAAACAATACATTGTCCTATAAAGTGTTAAATGGTTATTCACAGTTTTATTGTTCAATTAGTTTTCATGCATGTATCTTGTCACCTTCTTTATTCAACACATTTAGTCAATAAAACATATACATGTACGAACTGAATGTTTATTCATGTAATGTTTATAATAAACACCCTGGGATACATTTCAACTTACGCGAAAATTAAACTTTTCAGGAAGAATTGAGAGTACAAATATTTGCGCTATCATGAATTCGTGGGCCGGTGGTCTTGCGCGAATATAGCGAAAATTAGAAGCCTGCAAATATTTCTACACATACAGTATTGACAAACCGTCTGTGTTCTTATAAAATCTCGTAACTACGGCTTTATCGAAGCCGTAGTTACGTTATTTTATAACAACACCGACGGAATACTATTATCGCAAAAAAACGTCCCACGCTTTAGCGGAGTTCACCACCAGTGTTTATGACATTATTATTTTGTTTATTGTTGCAGTTTATCTCATAAATCTGTAATCAGAATGTATTTATTGTATGTTTCAGACCAATTCTAGTAAACAGATACAGTGAAGTGTTAGAGGAACTACATAGAGACACAAACCTTAAACTGTCAGACCAGTATGAGGTAGGAACATCTACGTCTAACCCAAATAACCCTTTTCCAAACAAGACCTGCTTTTGACATCCCAGGAAGAAATGATTTGGGAAAACATTGAGACAAAAGAAGAAACTGCTGATAACCAGCAGTTTCTCCTTTTGCCTCAATATTTTCTTAGCTGTATGGTATGCAAAACCAAGCTTGATTAGCATTCATTTTGTCGTCTGCAGCAGCTTTTGAATTGGAGCACCCAAAATTTTGTTGTTTGGGAAAGGGATAAGGCAGGGTTTTGATGTCTCTGTAAGGAAAGGCTTTGGCAATATTTAGTAAAAAAAAAAAAAAAAAAAAACAAAAATTGAAAGGACAGAAAAACAACCATTCACATCCTTAGTTCATAGAAATGAGACTATAAACCACCTTTACTTTACTTTTGGAAATCATTGAAGCAAAAAAAGAAAATGCTGATAATAAATCAGCATTTTCTTGCTTTTCTTTGATATTCTCTAGGTTTCATTTTTACACCAATCCTATTGTTATCTTCATGCATTTTGATGTCTTGCATAGCTTTCAAATTGGACTTGTCTATAATTTTGCTGTCTGGGAAAGGATTAACCCATTACCACACATTGATGCCTTTTGACACCCTTTTAGATAATGACTTTGGAAAACATTGTGGAAAATGAAGAAATTGCTTGTCACAAGTAATTTCTTCATTTCCCACAACGTTTTCTACGTAAAAAGACCAAAAAATGTTAACGTTCCATCACTTAAAATTGTCGTCTGCACCATCTTTGAATTTGGAAAAGTCCAAAATTTTGCCGTTTGGTAAAGGGTTAAACCATTCCCACATTCTGATGCTCTTTGATGTCCCAAAGATAAAGGCTTTGGAAAACATGGATAAACATTGAAAACACTGGTAAAGGCTTTTGAGAGCATTGTGAAAAAAAAAATGAAGAAATTGTTTGTGACAAGCAATTTCTTTATTTCTCACAATATTTTCTACACAAAAATACTAAAATAAGTAAAATGTCATGCACTTGGAACTGTTCTCTGCAACACCTTTCAATTTAGACAAGTCTAAACTTTTGTCGTCTGTCCTTAATAGGTTAAATGTTT
Organism: Fragum sueziense; assembly: GCA_963680895.1. Classification (NCBI taxonomy): domain Eukaryota; kingdom Metazoa; phylum Mollusca; class Bivalvia; order Cardiida; family Cardiidae; genus Fragum; species Fragum sueziense. Next base: position 7,255,870 of record OY804595.1, on the reverse strand, counting down.
TCAGGATATTGGGAGACTGAGTGAAGAAATAAAAGAAAGATCCACCTTCAACGCAGCAAATATAGAGGCTAACAAACCAAAGAATCGCTGGGTCAATATTCTACCGTGTAAGTACTTTATACTTCTTACTTTGTAAAAGTAACCAGAGTTAGAGACTAGAAGGGTAAAGGAATTCTTAATGTGTTACTTTAACCCTTTCCCAAACAACAAAATTTAAGGGTGTTACAATTCAGAAACTGCCACAAATGACAAAATGGATGTTATTAAAGATAGAATTTGTGTAAAATATGGCGTAGAAAATATTGAGACAAAAGGAGAAACTGCTGGTTATCAGCAGTTTCTTCTTTTGTTTCAATGTTTTCCTAAGCCATTTCTATTAGGGACTTCAAAAGCAGGTCTTATTTGGGAAAGGGTTAAATCCCAGCTCTGTGTTGTGGATACTCATTTGAATTGTTTCAATGAAACAATTAAAATGAGTACCCACAATATAGGCGTTGAAAGTAATGAATGATAGTCTAAATTTCTGTCTCATTTCCCCCTCTTATCGCTCTATTTATATCTTCCAACAAATATGCTATTTTAGATATTTATAAAGATTTGTCATTTACCAGGAACGCAATTTGATTTAGACAGGCCTAGTGACATAAAGTTATTTGTTGTTTTTTACCCTTTCCATTAACCCATTACCAAATGGCAAAATTTAAGGGTAGTCTTATTTAAAAGCTGCTGTAGACGACAAAATTGGTGTAAAAAAGGAAAAGATTTGTGTACAATATAGCACAGAAAATATTGAGACAAAAGTAGAAACTGCTGGTTTTCAGCAGTTTCTTCTTTTGTCTCAATGTTTTCCCAAGCCTTCTCTTTTAGAGACGTCAAAACCAGGTCTTGTTTGGGAAAGGGTGTGTTAGACTTGACCAAATTTAGTTGTTTTTCGTTGTTGATCCTCGCATTATCCAAAATATGTGCTGCTAAAAGGGACCTAATGGGAAGCCCATATAACCAAATTTGGAGAAATGGATAAGACTTGGTAGAGGTCAACCAGATGTCATATTCATAATGAAAATATTGTAAGATAGGAAAAAAATATTCTAGATTCTGAAAGTTACCCAAAATTAACCCTTTCCCAAACTAGACCTGGTTTTGATGTCCCTAATAGAAAAGACTTGGGAAAACATTGAAACAAAAGAAGAAACTGCTGATAACCAGCAGTTTCTCCTTTTGTCTCAATATTTTCTATGCCATATTTTACACAACTCATATCTTTAATAACATTCATTTTGCCATTTGTGGCAGTTTTTGAAGGGGATCACCCTAAAAATTTGCAGTTTGGGAAAGGGTTAAGTAAAAAGTTTTGATTCTAGGCTGACTGTGCAGACTAACTAGGGTTGATACCTACCAGAATGTCTCTTGTAGCATTATGGGTCACATAATGGTCTCAAGACTGATCTCTCAATGTAACCCCTTCCCTAACATCATCTGTCCTTCCTCACTACATTAACCCTTTCCCAAACGACAAAATTTTAGGTTGGTCCAATGTGAAAATTGTTGCAGACAACAAAAATAATGTTATCAAAGATAGAAGTTGTGCATGATAGCTTAGAAAATATTGAGGGAAAAGGAGAAATTGCTGATTATCAGCAATTTCTTCTTTTCTCTTAATGTTTTCACAAATCATTTCTACTAGGGACGTCAAAACCAGGTCTTCTTTGGGAAAGGGTTAATATGGTCTAAAGACTGATTTCCAGTATAATCCCTTCCTTAACATCATCTGTGGTTGCTCACTACATTAAAACAATACACATTGTTAGCAAATGTTTTGAAGACTTTAAAATGAATTAAATTTTCAGATGTAGTATGAATATGCTAATTGTGAACAGGTAAGAAATGGTATTGTAATTAATATTTTGTGTTTGAATTAGGGTTAATAGGTCTTATTATACCCCCCAAATTCAATTTGGGGGGTATATAGGAGTCAGGTTGTCGGTCTGTCTGTCTGTCTGTCTGTTGGTCTGTCTGTTGGTTTTTTCTTTAAAAATCTTCTCCTCCTCAACCACTCAGCCGATTCTTACCAAACTTGGCAGGAATGTTCCTTGGGTGACCCTTTTCAAAACTTGTTCGTGAAATTTTGATTCGTCAAAAATTGTGGGCGTGGCAGGGCGGGGCTTATCGGACTTAGAGAAATCATGTGAAAAATCTTTAAAAATCAATTATCAGGCCAATTTGAACCAGACTTGGCAGGAATGACTCTTGAGTGATTGTATTCAATGTATGCTCCTGATTTTTTCATTCGTCAAAAAATGTGGGCGTGGCAGGGCGGGGCTTATCCGACTTCAAGAAATCGTTAGATAATTCTTCAAAAATCTTCTCCTCCCAAACCACTGGGCCAATTCTTACCAAACTTGGCAGGAATGTTCCTTTAGTGACCCTTTTCAAAACTTGTTTGTGAATTTTTGATTCATCAAAAATTGTGGGCGTGGCAGGGCGGGGCTTATCGGACTTAGAGAAATCATGTGAAAAATCTTTAAAAATCAATTATCTGGACAATTTGAACCAAACTTGGCAGGAATGACCCTTGAGTGATTGTATTCAATGTATGTTCATGATTTTTTCATTCGTCAAAAAATGTGGGCGTGGCAGGGCGGGGCTTATCCAACTTCGAGAAAATCATTAGATAATTCTTCAAAAAACTTCTCCTCCTTAACCACTGCGCCAATTCTTACCAAACTTGGCAGGAATGTTCCTTGGGTGACTCTTTTCAAAACTTGTTCGTGAATTTTTGATTCGTCAAAAATTGTGGGCGTGGCAGGGCGGGGCTTATCGGACTTAGAGAAATCTTGTGAAAAATCTTTAAAAATCAATTATCTGGACAATTTGAACCAAACTGGGCAGGAATGTCCCTTGAGTGATTGTATTCAATGTATGTTCATGATTTTTTCATTCGTCAAAAAATGTGGGCGTGGCAGGGCGGGGCTTATCCAACTTCGAGAAAATCATTAGATAATTCTTCAAAAATCTTCTCCTCCTTAACCACTGGGCCAATTCTTACCAAACTTGGCAGGAATGTTCCTTGGGTGACTCTTTTCAAAATTTGTTCGTGAATTTTTGATTCATCAAAAATTGTGGGCGTGGCAGGGCGGGGCTTTTCGGACTTAGAGAAATCATGTGAAAAATCTTAAAAAATCAATTATCTGGCCAATTTGAACCAAACTTGGCACTTATGTCCCTTGAGTGATTGTATTCAATGTATGTTCACGAATTTTTGATTCGTCAAAAAAATGTGGGCGTGGCAGGGCAGGGCTTAGCCAACTTCGAGAAAATCGTTAGATAATTCTTCAAAAAACTTCTCCTCCTTAACCACTGGGCCAATTCTTACCAAACTTGGCAGGAATGTTCCTTGGGTGACTCTTTTCAAAACTTGTTCATGAATTTTTGATTTGTCAAAAATTGTGGGCGTGGCAGGGCGAGGCTTTTCGGACTTAGATAAATCATGTGAAAAATCTTTAAAAATCAATTATTTGACCATTTTGAACTAAACTTGGCACTAATGTCCCTTGAGTGATTGTATTCAATGTATGTTCATGAATTTTTGATTCGCCCAAAAATGTGGGCGTGGCAGGACGGGGCTTAGCCGACTTCGAGAAATCTTCAGATAATTCTTCAAAAATCTTCTCCTCCTTAACCACTGAGCCAATTCTTACCGAACTTGGCAGGAATGTTCCTTGGGTGACTCTTTTCAAAATGTGTTAGTGAATTTTGATTTGCAAAAAATGTGGTAATGGCAGGGCAGGGCTTATCAGACTTAACGAAATCATGAGAAAATTCTGTAAAAAAGCAATTTGAACCAAATCTTACAGGAATGTTTCTTGATTGACTGTCTTCAATACATGGTTGTGAATTTTTGGTTTATTGAAAAATATGGGCATGGCAGGGCAAGCTTGGGGATTGTTAAATGAGTTATGTCCTTTTGTTGAAAATTGGTATTTTTTGCAACATTTACATGTGTTGTTTGGTCTGTGGATTTTTGTTAGCTCTATTTCCCAATTAATCATGCAGCTCGCAGTTCAAATGAAATAAACTTCTCAAAATGCACAAAAACTGCGCTTTTGGGGGGTATGATCACTTTCAGTGATATTCTAGTTATACTAAAATTTTGAATATCATTGATAATACTCATTTTATATAATGGATTTAAAACCTTCTTTTGGTTTCTTTTACACTTTTGAAATCAGTAATAGACAAAAAAAAAAACTGTCAGCTTTTTGGAAGTCATGATTATTGCAAGATGTATATTATAGATCTATCTTGAATTTGAAAAATTAAATTGTATCAAAACTGAAATCATTCAAAGAAACCAAAAGAAGGAATATATAGATAGTCATCCTTCCAATAGTTTTGTTTTTCTGCATATTTATGGAAGGGTGAATCTACATTTTGTACATTATATACATGTATATGAAGCATGTTTCATTATATTTTGTTGTCAATAGTTTTATAGGAGTTGTTGTTGTTTAACCCTTTCCCAAACAAGACCTGGTTTTGACGTTCATAAGAAAATAGGCTTGGGAAAACATTGAAACAAAAGAAGAAACTGCTGATAACCAGCAGTTTCTTCTTTTGTCTCAATATTTTCTGTGCCATATTTTACACAAATCATGCCTTTTGATAACATCCATTTTGTCATTTGTGGCAGTTTTTGAAGTGGATCACCCTAAAATTTTGTCGTTTGGGAAAGGGTTAAGGTATTCCAATCCTGATGAGATTCACAAGATGTTGAATTATTTAGGGGACGTTGTAAACATTCGGGGGTGGAACATTCCCTCACCGAAAGTTTATATTTCCCGAATATGTTCAGATGCGTAACCAATGTTTATGGCATAGCATAAAAATTCCAGTGTCCCATGAATCTCATTAGGGTTGGACTACCTTGATAAGGATACTGAAAGTGTTACCGTACCAACATTTTACATTTTAACTTCATCTTTGCTCACAATGTCTGTGCCTAGATCGGCAAAGCTGACTATTTTGCATTGATCACCTAGACACAAATAATGGTCTCATGAGTGAGGTTTTTATTATACGCCGCCGGAGGCGGACGTATATTGGCGTCATCTTCTCCGTCCGTCCGTCCGTCCATCCGTCTGTCCGTCCCTACGTCCGTCCACTTTTCTTGTCAACGCAACTCCTCCTAAGTTTCTGGCTGGATCTTCTTGAAACTTGGTCAATGTTATCACCTCAATTGGTAGATGTGCATGAAGGAAGGATTTTATGGTTCATTGATTTTTGCCTGAGTTATGCCCCCTTAAAACTTAGTCTCTGGAGCGGCGTATATTGTGACCATGGCACTCTTGTCCTAAAATAGATGTTCGCAGTAAAAATCTTTTTAATAATTTAAGTGGTTGTATGTTGGAGCCATAGATCTAGATTTTTAATCCTCTTTACTTTGAAAACTAACATGTTCAATTCTTAAAGTATGAAAACTAATTGCCAGATAATTCACATAATGATTTATTAACATGATCTTTCACTAACACAGTTTTTCTTTTACTAAGTATTTATCCTATATTTATGTGTATTACTAACTTTAGTTGACCATAGCCGAGTAAAATTACAACAACTGGACGACGATGACCCAACGTCGGACTATATCAATGCTAACTATATGCCTGTAAGTCAACAAGTGTCATGCAGAGTTATCATAGCTTGCTATTAAACATTTGTGCCTGAAAGATATATTAAGGTGTATGGAATGCTTCTATTTACAAATATATAACTTGTATGCTTTCTATTTTGCAATGCTGGATTATATCACTATTAACTACCTGTTTATGTTCATGAATCTTATATTAAAGTATCATACATGTAGTCCAATAAAGGCTAATTTTGTAGCTTAAAGCGACATTTCAGAATTTTTTGTCATAAATTTTACTTTTATTTTTATCTGAAAGAGCATATTTCTTTATGAAAATTCTGAAAATTTCAAGCCAAAATATAGCGCGGTTTACGAGAAATTCATATTTTTGTGTTAAAATTGAACAAATTGTTGTGGACAACAGTTCGGATTTATATGCAATTTATCGATTATGCCTCAAATTTAAATGCGTGTTTCTCGCTTATTGGCAACAACTTCAAAAAACTAATAGTATTTATACTCATTAGAAAAACCAATCTTGGCATCAAGACAAACTTTAAAAAATTGAAATTAGAATGAAATGTCCCTTTAAAGATTGATTCCTTTCTCAAACAAGACCTTGTTGTCTCAAATCCAAAAATAATTTGCGGATAATGATCATTTTTATGCCCCCGTATCGAGAGATCGGGGGCATATTGTTTTACTCGTGTCCGTCTGTCTGTCTGTCCGTCCGTCCGTCTGTCCGTCCGTCTGTCCGAAAACTTAACCTTGGCCTTTTCTCCAAAAGTATTTGACATACAAAGCTCAAATTTGGTATGCAACTTCCTTTCAATGATATCTATCTGTTCCATGCAATTTGACCTTCCTCAAGGTCATCCCTTAACCCTTATCAACCCTTTACTCTACGAAAACTTAACCTTCTATTCCGAAAACTTAACCTTTGCCTTTTCTCCAAAAGTATGTGACATACAAAGCTCAAATTTGGTATGCAACTTCCTTTCAATGATATCTATCTGTTCCATGCAATTTGATCGTCCTCAAGGTCATCCCTTAACCCTTAATAACCCTTTACTCCACGAAAACTTAACATTTTTGAAGAATGGCCATTTCGGGGGCATTTGTGTTTCACAAACACATCTTGTTTCCTTTTAATATTTTCTGGGCTAGGTCTATATTGACGATTGTATTATCTTTAACAAGTTACAAGTAGGGTACTAGACCATTTTAGGATTTGTCATGGTTTGCTTTGGTAACTGGAAATTTGTTTGCATACTATACACTTCTATCAAGCTTGTAATTTTGTATCAATAGTAGCTTGTATGTACTTAAGTTTTGTAACGGTAATATTGAGCTGTTTTGCTCTGTGTCATTTATTGCTATCATATTCTCCAACTCTTTGTCTTAATGTATGTATGTACTTCCTAATCTTGTTTACACAACTTTTCCAACATTTATTGTCTGATTTAGATGAAATTTTCCCAGAATATCGGTAGCCACTTAATTAACCCTTTCCCAAACAAGACCTGGTTTTGATGTCTCTGTTAGAATTAGCTTGGGAAAACATTGAAACAAAAGAAGAAACTGCTGATAACCAGCAGTTTCTCCTTTTGTCTCAATATTTTCTATGCCACATTTTACACAAATTCTATCTTTAATAACTTCCATTTTGTCATTTGTGGCACTTTTTTAAGTGAATCACCCTAAAATTTTCCCATTTGGGAAAGGGTTAACCTTACACATATGGGGGCGTTTTATGCTGCATTGCAGGAAGAGACAATTGTGACACATGACTGTGTTACTTTGTTACATCCTTGATAAATATTCTTCCTTTAATCTGTGTTTTGTTTGAAACTCAATAAAATTTGCATTGATTATATTATTTAAAGTTTGCTTCTATATTACTTAACTGCAAGATCTTTGCTATGTTTAAAAAAAATAGGTGGTTTATACTACTTTAACACATTACCACATATTGGTGCATTTTGATGCCACAAGATAAAGGCTTTTATACACTATTTCGAAAGATGGAAGTGCTGCTATTTACATAGGCTGTTTATAATCCTGTCCATTTGCACGGGGTTTCAGCATGTGGTTGCTAATATGGAGCATGTATAAATGGACACATGTATCATCAAATACTCATAGTTGACTCGAAAAACTAATTAGCAATGATAGATACAGTGTCAAATACCAGTGATTTATTTTATTACATGATTTTAATATCCAATCAATAGCCTGACATCCCTCTGTAAATTACCTATCTGATTTATGGTCAGTCACTCATTTCGGTAAATCTGTAAAGTATATTTTATAGATAGGCATGTTGATTATAGATCATGCAATGTAGTTATTTATATTTTTCAAGCTTGTATTATATACTGCTAGTTGTGAATTCTATTATACTGCATGTACTGGTATGTAGCCATGTATGTAATGATACTCATATTTAATATATTGAATAATGTACGCTCATATGTGTGATCATTTCTCTATGTAGTATGGGGGCAGTATTAGTGCAGTGGTAACACGCTGGATTTGTAACACAGGGGTTGCAGGTTCGATCCCTCGCTTCTCCAGTCTTTTGGATGAGACTTCAAACGGAGGTCCCGTCTCCATATGACCTTAACAGTTGATTGGGACGTTAAACTTGTCTAAATCCAAATCTATGTAGTATGAGGGGGTATCAAAATGTTTTGAGCCTTACATAAAAAGAACTAGATATTTGAATTTAAATTGCTTTTCTTTTTAACGTCTTGCATACAATCTGCATTTAAAACATTAATGTACATAAAGATGTAAAGCATTATTCTTTATGAATGGAATAAATACCAGAGGCTTAACTTTTGATATCCCCTCATACAATGTATTTTATTGACATATTTACATACCTTTTTGACAGCACATGCATTCAAGAGTTACTTGATTAAAGATATTTAACTTTATATTGTGTGATGCAAACACTAATAGGAACAGGTCTTTTCATAGAAAAAGATGCTTAAAATGAAAATGATTTACTTTTTATGGAGTGATTTGTTAGTGAAAAGTAACGATCTAAAATGGAATAAATGAAGAAAATGATATGAGTACATGAAAGTTAAGTTAATCAAGGTCAGGTCAAGTCAAAATTTAAGGCCCGGTCACATATGATTCCGCATCCGTATAGTGTCCATATCACATCCAAAATTATACTGCATGGGTCGCATGTTTTAAAAGTGCTCTGGCCATGAGGTGGATGTGGAATGGTGTGTGTGACCAGGCCTGTAGGTTTTATTCATGAAAATAGCTTTTTTTATACGCCTGAAGGGTCGTATTATGTTATGGCCCCGCTCGTCCGTCTGTCCGTCCGTTCGTTAACAATTTCTTGTGTGCGCAACTCCTCCTACAGTTTTGATCGAAATTTGATCAAACTTGTTACAATAAATCTCCACGGTGTCTAGTTGTGCACCTTGCTTACGGAATTCAGATAACTCTTTTCGTTCTTGAATTATCTGCCCTTGAATTAAAAAAATGCCCATTTTCTTGTGTGCGCAACTCCTCCTAAAGTTTTGATCAGAATTTGATCAAACTTGCCACAATGAATCTCCATGGTGTCTAGTTGTGCACACCGCTTACGGAATTTAGATAACTGTTTTCGTTCTTGAATTATCTGCCCTTGAATTTAAGGAAAAATCCCCATTTTCTCAAAAATGCCCATTTTCTCCTGTGCGCTACTTCTACAGTAGCAACCAGGATTTAATCAAACTAGCCACAATGAATCTCTATGGTGTCTTGTTGTGCAAACAAAATTTTGATAACTTTTCATGTTTGAATTATCTGCCCTTGAATTGAAAAAAATGGCCAATTTTTACTGACAAGCCCCTCTCGGGTGTATATGCGCCGCTCTGCGAAGCTCTTGTTGAGTAGATATAATCATACAAACCTGCAGACAAGATGGGATAAAAGGCTTTTCAAAATGCAGTAACTGTTAACTGTTCATGAAAACATTATTATGTTGTGGATACTTATTGGAATCCTCTCATTGAGGCGATACAATTGAGTACACACGACATAGGGTTTGGAATTAAAACTAACAAATATTGAATGTCTTTACCTCTTTTTATGTATGTCTCTCATACAACTTGTGGCATTTCAGGGGTTCACCCACCAACGAGAATATATTGCCTCACAGGGTCCACTACCAGGGACTGTTGAAGATTTCTGGAGAATGGTCTGGGAGCAGAATGTACAAGTTATAGTTATGTTGACACAATGTAGAGAGGGAAATAGGGTAAGTATGACTTATCATTGAAACAGGCAGTTTATAATAAGATTTTTGACAACTAAATGTACAGTTTATTGTGATGTTGTTGACATAATGTGGAGAGTGAAAACATTATAACTATGTCTGATCATTGGAACAGGCAGTGTATATGCAAAATATCGTTGGTGGGAAGTCAAAATCTTGTAACTCCAGCTTATTCAAGCTGTAGTTACGAGGTTTTGACTCCTCACCAACAATATGAATTTGTCTTGCATAAAGGTCAATGTTGTCAAATAAAAACAGTATAACCTCTAAGAAATGATAAAAAATAGTGACTTAGAGAAGAGGCAGATATTAAGGTTACCTTATTGTCTATATATACTAGAACAAAAAAGATACGCAACCCCAATTTTTCGAAATAATTTCGACCAAATATGTTTTAAATGAATATTAAGTACTTTTTTGATATTCCTGCATCCATACGCATAAATACAGTGTCGTTTCTTTCAGATATCGTAAATTCATCACGTGATACATAGTGAATTGTTAAAAACTGATTATCCCCCTGCCGTGGTTTCTAAATGACTACTATCAAAACAAATTTTCTTCAAACACAGCCTAAAACATAGACCAAGAAGATGCCAAAGCATTTATACACTTCTCGCTACCCTACGCATAGCACGGCTACGCCAAACCCAGCGCCAACCTGCAGTACGGATGTTGTTTGTTTGAAAAGGTCAAATTGTTGTCGCAAGACATTGGTGTGGCAAAAAATCAACACATTTTCGACTATTTACGCTGTTGGCTCTCAATGGGACCACAACCGATCGAGCACGGAGCGGACATGCAAGAGATATGACGTCAAGGCAGGACCGTATCATCAGGTTTACCCCACCTACGGGATAGGTTTAAGACTGCAACGGAGACCGCTAATAAATCGCATGGACTTCACAACATTCGAATATCGTACCAATCTAAACGAGACAGAATGTGTTTTTCGACCTACATTCACTTTTTTTTAGGTCACCTGACCGAAGGTCATGGTGACCTATTGCGACCGTGTTTTGTCTGTCGTCGTGCGTCGTGCGTCGTCCGTCGTGCGTTAACTTTTAACATTTTCGACTTCTTCTTGAGAACCACTGGACGGATTACAACCAAATTTGGCAGGGAGCATCCCCATGGGAAGCCGCTTCAGATTTGTATGAATCATGGAGTTATCTCCCTTTGGGGCCCCATTAGGGGCCTAAAAGGGGTTAAATAGGGTACATCTTAAAAAATCTTCTTCTCATGAACCGGCTGTTGGATTGGATTCACATTTGGAATTTAGAGTCTTTAGGGCAAGGACAACAAAGTTTGTACAAGAGAAAAAAATCCGTCCAGAAATGGCCGTGCTGGGGATGGGGGATGTGAGGGGGGGTCGCGTTATTAGTTTACTTAACATTTTTGACTTCTTCTTGAGAACCATTGGACGGATTACAACCAAACTTGGCAGGGAGCATCCCCATGGGAAGCCGCTTCAGATTTGTACAAATCGTGGAGTTATCTCCCTTTGGGGCCCCATAAGGGGCCTAAAAGAGGTTAAATAGGGTACATCTTAAAAAATCTTCTTCTCATGAACCGGCTGTTGGATTGGATTCACATTTGGTATTTAGAGTCTTTAGGGTAAGGACTACAAAGTTTGTACAAGAGAAAAAAATCCGTCCAGAAATGGCCGTGCTGGGGATGGGGGATGTGAGGGGGGTCGCGTTATTAGTTAACTTAACATTTTCGACTTCTTATTAAGAACCATTGGACGGATTTCAACCAAACTTGGCAGGAAGCATCCTAAAATAGAAAGCCGCTTCAGATTTTGTACAAATCATGGAGTTATCTCCCTTTGAGGTCCCATAAAGGGCCAAAAAGGGGGTTAATAGGGTACATCTTAAAAAATCTTCTTCTCATGAACCGGCTGTTGCATTGAATACACATTTGGAAGTTAAAGTCTTTAGGGCAAGGACTACAAAGTTTGTACAAGAGAAAAAATCTGTCAATAAATGGTCGTGCTGGGGATTGGGGATGGGAGGGGTTCGCATTATTACTAAACTTTGAACATTTTCTACATTTTTAGCTCCACTGGCCTTTCAGGCCAGCGGGCTATTGTCATGGCGGTGTGTCCGTCGTGCGTCTGTCCGTCTGTGCGTGCGTGCGTCCGTAAACTTTTTCTTTAAAAATCTTCTTCTCAAAAACTACTGGATGGATTTCAATCAAACTTCACAGAAATGATCCTTGGGTGACCCTCTCTCAGATTCCTTCAAAGAATATGGATTGAACCAGAATAACCTGAGTTATCTGCCCTTGAATGTCAAAAATAGCAGGTTTTGACTTTAGTTTTCTTCTAAAATCTACAAATATTTAACAATCAAGACAAAGCTTTGACAGAATGATGCTGACTACAAGATCTTGCCTTGGTGAAATTTTCAGCTTGATCTGAATTTTACATCATGAGTTATGTGCCCTTGAAATTGACAGAATTGTCATTTTCGGCTGTATTTTGACTTTGTTTTCTCTCTAGCAACTACAAATATTGACTAAACAAGACAAAACTTTGACAGAATGATGCTGACTATAAGATCTTGCTTTGGTACAATTTTCAGCTTGATCTGAATTTTATAGCATGAGTTATGTGCCCTTGAAATTGCCAAAAATTGCCATTTTCGGCTCTATTTTGCTGGTTTTGACTTTATTGTTACTCTAAAATCTACAAATATTGACCAATCAAGACAAAACATGGACAGACTATATATAAGCATTATATGCTGCCTGGGTGTAATTTTCAGCTTGATTGGAATCTTACATCATGAGTTATGTGCCCTTGAATTTGACAAAATTGCCATTTTCGACTTTGTTTTCACTCTAACAACCACAAATGTTAACCAATCAAGATGACACTTGAAAAGAATCTTGTTGACAACAAGATCTTGCTTATGTGTAATTTTCAACATGATCACACTGTTACAATCTGAGTTATTTGCCCTTGAAATTGACAAAATTTCAGTTTTCGACACTTTTTCCACTCTTGAAGCCACGGCCGGATTTTGACTAATATAGACAAAATTTGAACAGAATGATAGTGACCATAAGATCTTGCATGTGTTTAATTTTTGATTTGATTTTAAATATACATACTGAATTATGTGTCCTTGAATTTGGCAAAATCACAGTTTTCAATTTTATTATCGCTCTAACATCCCTAAAATAGTAGTCAATCAATTACTTTCTTTTTGCATTGACCACTTGATTGCTGGTTTTGACTTTGTTTTTGCTGTAAGAACCACAAGTATTCAAAAATCTAGTCAAAACTTGGATTTAATATTAAAAGAAATTCAGGCCTGTGGAGCGACTCAAGACCTTCAGGTCTTTCTAGTTTTGAGACAGATTTCTACAAAACTTGGCAGGAAGCATCCCATTGGGAAGCCGCTTCAGATTTATACAAATCATGGAGTTATCTCCCTTTGAGGCCCCAAAAGGGGCCAAAAGGGGGTAAATAGGGTACATATTAAGAAATGTTCTATTGTTGGATTGAATTCACATTTGGTATTTGAGTCTTTAAATAAGTTTGTACAAGAGAAAAAAAAACTGTCAAGAAATGGTGGTGCTGGGGGGTGCGCTATTAGTTAACTTTTAACATTTTCCTTAACTGTGTCTGCTCATTTGATTCAGGTGACCGATAAGGCCCTCTGGGCCTCTTGTTTGAAATGTTATTGCTTAAAATGCATCACATTTTGTTCAAATCTGATTTGATGTCTTTGCGTAAAAAGGAATTGAAATGGAAGTTGCGTTTCTTTTTTGTTTCAGTATATTTTATACTGTTGGACTTGACTAGGCAATGAAACTGCTTTTGTAAAATGGAGGGACGCTTTAACCCTTTACCAAACAACCAGATTTTGGGTCAGTCCATATTCAAAGATGTTGCAGACAACTATTTCAAATGAATGAAACTTAAAATTTCTATGTATTTTTGGGTAGAAAACATTGTGGGAAATGAAGAAATTGCTTGTCACAAGCAATTATTTTCATTTTCCACAATGTTTTCGAAAGCCTTAATCTTTTTGGGAGTCAAAAGGAGTCAATGTGTGGTAATGTGTTAAGATAAGTTATGTAAATATTTTTTCAGATAAAATGTGAGATGTACTGGCCAGATCAGCTAAGAGAACCAAAACAGTATGGTGACATAGTTGTTAATCCCATCTCTATATCACCTCTAGATAAATACAACATATCTATATTCCAAGTTACTGCGGTGAGTAATTATTTTATTGCCTTGGCAGGTTACAAAGACAAAGATCAGCCTGCATATTTATGCAGTCTTATCTTTGTCTTTACAGCCTGCTTGTCGTTTTCACATCTTCAAATGTGAGATGTACTCAGTTACGAGAACCAAAACAGTATTGAGATATAGTGGTCAACCCCATCTCTATATCACCATTAGATAAATACAATATATCTTTATTCCAAGTTACAGTTGTAAGTATTATGTAATCTTTTGATAAACCTTTGCAATGGTGTTCATTGATGTTACTGCATTGACAGGCAGTGCAGACATAAATCAGCCTGCATATTCATGCAGTCTGATCTTAGACTTCACCCCTGCTTGTCAAACTTGCCAGATCTGTTACAATAACCAAAACAGTATGGACAATATGGGATGTAACCCTTCTATTGAACAATCAATGAGATATTGTATTTTGAAAATTGATTATCCCCTTTTATCTGTTGCTCTACATGGGATCAAACTTTCACTTTACATTTCTAAACTACACTTTCTTCTCATTATATGCCAAAGGATAATAGTGATATGTTATGTGGCCCAGTTGTCCATCCGTGCATTATTCTGTCAGTTAGCATTTGACCAAACACCAATCGACAGATCGCTGCACCCAACAGAGAATTTAAGACAAACAATGGGGATGTGATTGTTAATAGGGAACAATTTTATCCAGTTAAATGTGACGAAAATTCGGACAAACATAATAGTATTTTGTAGGTGTTGTTATAAAATCTCTTAACTACGGCTTGATTTAAGCTGTAGTTACGAGATTTTATAACAGCACCGACGGTTTAACAAAACATAACGGTAAACCTAGTCTATTGTTAGCACAAATTTCTTTGCCATTGGCATGTCGATTGTTTTAATTGTCAGTCGATAATCGATACAATAACACGTGCAACGAAGAACAATTGGGGCATAATATTTTTCTGATCGTCCATTGGCTAATCGATGTTTTTGATTGACAGTCGGCGTTTGGTCAATTCCTTGTGTGCTCAACTCATACTTTTTCAATCGGAAATCTGAAGTTTGCAACTGTCCATGAATTATCAAAAAATTACCAATTTTACTGACAAACTTCTCAGGGTTGTATATGCACCGTTCCATGATTCTCTTTTTTCCGAGAACTGGGAACATTTTTTTTAAATATTTGTCCATAAGCATTTCTTTGATTTTAAGGACAAAGCTTCATTTGTTTAAAAAATAATGTGTTGTTGTTGTAATATTTCAGTATGGTCAAGAGAGACAAGTAACCCATCTACACTATCTAGACTTCCCAGACTTCAGTGCCAATGTCGAGTATGACCACTTTCTCGACTTTGTTAAAACAGCGAGGGGCATTGTACCTCACAACAACGAGGGACCAATTATAGTACACTGCAGGTAAGGGTTATAGTCAAATATGAAATTAAATTCTATCATTTAAACTCTCTTGATCTTGACTTTACATTGCATACTCTTTAAGTTTTATTCTTTTTTGTACAAAATGCAACCATAGAAAAATAATAGTTGGTAGCATGTCAGACTTCCAATCAATTGATCCTAGGCATGGTTCGACTACAGATGTATCTAAATAGTTCAACGATGTCAAGAATTAACGATGGTCATGATTGTTTGGAATATAAAGTAGTGCAAGTTATTGTATATGTATTACGAAGTTCGTGAGATTTTTCATTGTGTTGGAAGAGTTTGTACATTTTGTTGCTTTTCAACAAAAACCTCTTAACTGCGGCTTGTTTTAAGCTGCAGTTATAAGGGTTTTGTTGAAAAGTAGCGATTTATAGCTATGGATTGACTAAAGATGTATCTAAATAGTTTAATGATGTCAAGAATTAACGATGGTTGTGAGTGTTTAGCATAGTATTTGTTATCGTATATGTATGATTAATTTTGGGATATTTTTCATTGCAGCGCTGGTGTAGGAAGAACAGGTACTATTATAGCCATTGATCGACTAATCTAAATACAATGTAGTTCAATGATGTCAAGAATAAACCATGGTCATGAGTGTTTGGCATAGTGTTAGTTATCATATATGTATCATTGATTTTATGACATTTTTTATTGCAGTGCTGGTGTAGGGAGAACGGGCACATTTATAGCCATGGATCGACTACAGATGTATCTAAATAGTTCCCAGTTCTCGTATGATGACCATGTGGATATATTTAATATTGTTATTAGTTTGAGGGAGAATAGAGTCTCTATGGTACAAACTGAGGTAAGATTTTTGTTGTAACTGTCTTATCAAAGATATCGTTTTGGTACCCTTCTCATGCTGTTCATGACATATTCCTGTTGCGACCAAAGCTTTGGTAGGCAGTATAGACTAAGACCACAATTTTCATTGTTTGATGTTTCTGGGTATAAAAAATTGTGGTAGGATCGTCCTCTTGGGTACCACGGTACTTAATGGCGCCCGAAAAAATCAATAATGAATGCGGACATGAAAAAATTCCATAATTTCTCTTTCTAAAGTAAATCAAATGCAGTGGGAATTATAATAAAAGTAATCACCGAAGATTAGAGTAAATGATTTTGCTTTTGTTTTTTATCTCACCTGAGCACGAAGTGCTCAAGATGAGTTATTGTGGTCACTTTTTGTCCGGCGTCCGTACGTCAACAATTGGGGTGTTTACACTCTAGCATCCACAAAAGTTAGGCAATCTTGATCAAACTTGGCCAAAACAAGTAGGACTATAAGTTCTTGGACCAGTTCGATTATGGGCCTGATCGGACCAGAATGTGCTGAGTTATCTGCCCTTGAATGTCAAAAAATGCTGTTTTTAAGTTTGTTTACTCTCTAGCATCTACAATTATTGATCAATCATGACAAAACTTGGACATAATGTTAGAGACTATCAGATCTCGGATGAGTTAGATTTTCAGTCTGATATGACCAGAAAGACAAGAGTAATGTGCCCTTGAATTTGACAAAATTGCCATTTTCGACCTTGTTTACACTCTAGAATCTACAATTATTAATCAAGACAAAACTTGGACACATTGTTGGGGACCATAAGATCTCGTATGAGTTCGATTTTCAGTCTGATCTGATTAGAAAGACAAGAGTTATGTGCCCTTGAATTTGACAAAATTGCCATTTTCGGCTGTTTTCGACCTTGTTTACACTCTAGAATCTACAATTATCAATCAATCAAGACAAAACTGGGACATAATGTTGGGGACTTTAAGATCTTGCATGAGTGTGATTTTCAGTCTGATCTGATTAGAAAGACGAGAGTTATGTCCCCTTGAATTTGACAAAATAGCCATTTTCGGCTGTTTTCGACCTTGTTTACACTCTAGAATCTACAATTATTAATCAATCAAGACAAAACTTGGAAACAAAGTTGGGGACTTTAAGATCTTGCATGAGTGTGATTTTCAGTCTGATCTTATCAGAAAGTCAAGAGTTATGTGCCCTTGAATTTGACAAAATTGCCATTTTCGGCTGTTTTCGACCTTGTTTACACTCTAGAATCTACAATTATTAATCAATCGAGACAAAACTTGGACACAATGTTGGGGACTATAAGATCTTGCATGAGTGTGATTTTCAGTCTGATCTTATCAGAAAGTCAAGAGTTATGTGCCCTTGAATTTGACAAAATTGCCGTTTTTGGCTGTTTTCGACCTTGTTTACACTCTGAATCTACAATTACTAATCAATCAAGACAAAACTTGGACACAATATTGGTAACCGTAAGATCTTGAGTGAGTTTGATTTTCAGTCTGATCTGATTAGAAAGTCAAGAGTTATGTGCCCTTTAATTTGATAAAATTGCTGCTTTTGACTGTTTTCAGCCTTGTTTACACTCTAGAATCTACAATTATTGACCAATCAAGACAAATTTTGGACACAGTATTGGAGACCGTAAGATCTCATATGAGTTTGGTTTTCAGTCTGATCTGAACAGAAAGACGAAAAGTAAGGTGCCCTTGAATTTTACAAAATTGCCTTTTTTGGCTGTTTTTGACCTTGTTTACACTCTAGAACCTACAATTATTTATCAATCAAGACAAAAGTTGGACACAATGTTGGAGAATATAAGATCTCAGATGAGTTCAATTTTCAGTCTGATCTGACTAGAAAGACGAGAGTTATGTGCCCTTGAATTTGATTAAATTGCCATTTTTGGCTGTTTTCGACCTTGTTTATACTCTAGAATCTACAATGATTTATCAATCAAGACAAAACTTGGACACAATGTTGCGCACCATAAGATCTCGGATGAGTATGATTTTCACAACGTTATTGACCACAAGTTCATATTCAGTCTCAAAGTCATAAATTTTAATTGAATTGAAAAAAAGTTTTGCTCATATCATTTTGGTTCAGGTGAGCGATATAGGACCATCATGGTCCTCTTGTTTAATACACGCAGTTGGTAGGCGATACTTCGTCAGCAAAAGAACACAGTTTGGAATACTGTTGTACCGTAAAAAAAACGTGGTACCAAAGCGGGCTACTATGAATAAAGAAATTGCTTGTATTAAATTTATTTGTTTATTTCTCTTTTTCAGTCACAGTATGTACTTATCCATGATTGTTTTGCCAAAATGTTGGAGGCCAAACGTCTCAGTGAGATGAAATCCCAATCTGATGAAAATTTGTACGCAAATGATGGCTTTGGTTAGTATATTTAACCCTTTACCAAACAAGACCTTGTATTTGACATCCTTGTTAGAAATAGCTTTGGAAAACATTGAGACAAAAGAAGAAAATGCTGATAATCAGCCTTTTCTCCTTTTGTCTCAATATTTGCTTTGCTATATTGTACACAATCTTTTTCCTTTATTAACATGCATTTTGTTGTTTGTAGCAGCTTTCAAATTAGACAACCCTAAAAATTTGTTGTTTAGGAGAGGGTTGAATTACCTGAAATATAGAAAAAAAAAGGCTGTTATGGTTTTTGAGGCCAACATGCATCCAGATCAGCCTGCATACATGCAGTCTAATCAGAGTTTATGTTGCTATCTTACAGCTTCTTAAAAGCTTAATGAATAATTATGATTATAATTAGTTACTTAGGAACAACATGGATGCTAGAAATGCTTATTTTTGATATCTCAGAAATAAATTATATTTATCAATTATGAAGTTACAATGATCAATTTGTATGTAACAACTTAAAGTTGCTTTACTGTTCCTGTGTGGTTTGCTTTAGGTTATTTGAATGAATTTAAGGTAAAACTTCAGGGAAAAAATCAGAGGAAAAGGCTTATAGACAATTTATCATAATTGAATTTGTGTCAACCCTTTCCCAAATTACAAAATTTTAGAATGTTCCAATTTAAAAGCTGCTCAAAACAACAAAATGGATGTTGATAAAGTTTGGATTTATGTAAAATAAAGCAAAGAAAAGATTGATGCAAAAGGAGAACATGCTGATTATCAGCATTTTCTTCTTTTGCCTCAATCAGCATTTTCTTCTTTTGCCTCAATGTTTTCACAAGCCCTTTCTATCAGGGATGTCAAAATTGGGTCTTGTTTGGGAAAGGATTAATTTGATTTGGTTTCTTTTCAAAACGATAAATTCACACTCTCTTCAGATTTTCAGACAAGCGATGATACTTGCATTTTAAGATGGTGAATATTATAATGTTGTCTACAAATGCTTTACAATACAAATATTTGTATTTCATGTGATAAGCCCCAGTATCGAAAGATCGGGGGCAAATTGTTTTACTTGTGTCTGTCCATCTGTTCATCCGTCTGTCTGTCCGAAACCTTATCATTGGCCTTTCTCCAAAAGTATTGGACATACAAAGCTCAAGTTTGGTATGTTAGCCTTTTTCAATGATGTCCATCTGTTCCGTGCAATTTGACCTTCCTCAATGTCAACTGTATACCCTTATCAACCCTTTACAAGAAAACTTGATATTTTAGAAAAATGGTCATTTCGGGAGCATTTAGGTTTCACAAACACAACTTCTTTTACAATGTTCATTACACATGTAATTGTATGCCTTGTTAACATGATGAATGAAGCACAAGACCATTGATTTGATGCACATTTGACTCTTTCCCAAAAGACAGAATTTTAGGGTGAACAACTTTAAAAACTGCCACAAATGACAAAATGGGTGCTATTAAAGATATAATTGGTGTAAAATATGGCACGGAAAATATTGAGACAAAAGGAGAAACTGCTGGTTATCAGCAGTTTCTTCTTTTGTTTCAATGTTTTCCCAAGCCTTTCTAATTTAGGGATCTCATAACCAGGTCTTTTTTGGGAAAGGGTTAAAATTATTCCATGCTTATCCCATATACATTTACATGTATGTATCAGACAAGGTGAAAGACTAGACATTTTCAATCAGACTCTCGATCTGACAGTACTTGATAAGTCAAACAATGCTATGAACTATTCAATATCACTTAAATTAGTACAAACTATAATATCGTTTCTTAAGATTTTCATGGACCAAATAAACTTGTGATTCCATTTTAACATCATAGGGCAGACGAAAGCTGGTAAAAGTAATGAAATATTCTTTCTAATGCATCCGTTTAGAGAATGAAACACCTGTTCTATTTTGCATTAAATATATGTATGGTATGTCTCTTCTGTTTGAATGCAACTTTTTCTTTGACTGGGAAAATGTATGTGATCGAGCAGAGCAAAAGACACATGAGATAAGATGCAAATTTGATCTTGCTACTGATTATTTGCACAAACATGTGTTTGTACTAAATGATTGGTCAGAATATGAAGTATTTGAAAATTGATAAGAAATAACTAGAATTCTTTCCATACAATACTTCTATCAGTTCTATACTTTTCAATGCCTTTGAGTAATTTTCACCTGTTAAATCAAAATGCACGCTTCGATTTGGATGTATACTCAAATTAACGCATTATTATTACACAGTCTTGAATTCATGCAATAAAGGTCTTGTTTCTAGTATAAAATAGAACACATTTCCAACATACTTTTGGAAAGACGAATGTGGATGTTTACCTTTTTGCTTAATCTTACACATGAATCTTTCGATGTATAGTCATCATTTCTGATAAGTGTCTACTTTATATGGGGCTCTCTTAACCTTCTCCCAAACGTCAAAATTTTAGGGTAATCCACTTCAAAAACTGCCACAAATGGATTTTATTAAAGATAGGATTTGTATAAAATATGGCACAGAAAATATTGAGACAGAAGGAGAAACTGCTGGTTATCAGCAGTTTCTTCTTTTGTTTCAATGTTTTCCCAAGCCTTTTCTATTAGGGTCATCAAAACCAGGTCTTGTTTGGGAGAGGGTTAAATTTCCTTTTTTGAATGTCTTCAAGTGATAGATATACTCTTAAATTTATCTGTATAATCTACATATCTTGTTATTGTTGAATTCTACAACATAATTACAGTATGTCCTGTTATTTAAATGGCAATTTTGATAATTTTGGCAAAAACAGATATTGTGAATATATATGAGTGTATATGTTTATCAGAAGAAAGGGAAAATATTGAGTCTTAGAAAACAAATTATTTTCTCTATATTCTGTGCTATAATGTACAAAAATCTTTGCTTTATAAATCAATATCCATTTTGTCATCTGCATTAGCTTTCAAAAATTCACCCAAAATTCTACTATTTTGGATTGGATTAAGTGTCATTGATCTTTCACAAATTAATACATTACAGGCCCATAGGAAGCAAAAACATATTGGGGTGGCTCAAGCCCCTGTGTCTGAATATAATTTTGAGTGTAAAAAAGGATAATTTGGCAATTCCTGTTCCCCTGCATTTTGTTCATGTGTTTGAGTATTGTATTATACATGTCTTTATCTATTTCCTGATGTTCTTTAACATATACAACCCATTATTAGCACTGAAGGGCCAGAGGCGAAATTTGAAAAGTGCCAGTAATTTCCTAAACTGGGTTATATTTCAATTCCAAATACAAACAAAAGCATTTTGAACGGTTTAGAATTTTGAATTAATGCATACTTATGGAAATATTTGACAAAAATGTTCCAAATTACCTCCCTTGTATATGAATATAGAGTAAAATGATATTTGTTAATTATTTTCTTCTTGAAGCATAATCTTGAAATCCAGCACGGTGAATCACCTTATGTGAAGTGTATTTACAAGTGTGTGTAATCTAATCCATTTTGTATGGCTAGAAAGTAGTGTTTTTTTGCTCCCCGAAGGGAGAGCATATAGTCGCCGCTTTGTCTGTCCGTCCGTCCGTCATTCCGTCCGTCCAAAGCAATAGCTCCATAACCCTTGGGCCAAATCAAATGAAACTTACCATGTGAACTCCCTATGACATAATGCCAATGTACTTTTCCCCCGTTTTTGGATTTGAGGCCTTGTCATGGGAAAAGGGGACTTAAGGTTAAATATAGTTATCCTCTAATTACTCCTAATCTAATGGTCAGAATTTGATGAAATTTCATATTTGAGTAGCAAATCAGATGCCCTTGACAATAAAGTAGTCCATTTGACGCTGCTATATGCCCTATATGACAACCTTGCAATGTCGAGTACAATGAAGTTTTATTTTTTTCTTTACATTGTATAAGTGCTCTTGAGCAGATCTAGCTTGGTTGCCAGAATGGCAACCTTGGGCAACTCCCATAATTTGCAAAAATCCAAGATGGCCACCAAACGCATTTGAAAAAATCAACTTTTTGTCAAATTGTCCTAAATTGGTGCGAAAATGCATATTTAGGGGTTCTTTCGTGTGCTGAATCCAAATCCATTGATAAATGTAACATTTCGATAACACAAACATGCTAAAATAGAGATGGCTGCCGGATGCCATCTTGAAAATCCCATTTTTTCCCAAAGTTTACATGGCCTATATAATTCATGTGTAAAGACACACTTGATAAGGTAAATCCACTTTATTACTTAAATTCGAATTTTGGTTTATCTGGTGTACATAAAAGTCTGATATGGCCGCCAGACGTCATATTGAAAATGATACTGGCTTAATTCACTTATTACTATTTCTTTCTACTTGTAGAAAATGCGGCTAAATGTGATATTTGTGTATCTATCTATTCATTTAATAACCCAATTTGATATATATTTGGATTTTACATTTATCTAAAGTGTTTATCAATTGGGAAATGGCCACCAGAGGTTAGGCCTATATTGAAAGTGACATTAAATACTGGTACTAAATATTACAAAGGGAAATAATTATATTGTGGTATTTCAATTCTTACAAATCCCAGATTTCTTCAAAACGTTATATTTTTCTGTTGTTAACATTTCTATTATTCTGACCGTCTTGGAGCATTTCGAAATTGTTACAGATAATATGATAAATCAGTTTTATTATTCCAAAAGATGACCATGTCCTCTATGTAATGATATATACAGTTCTGACATTTAATAACAGAAGTTGCCAGTGTGGGTTAAAGTACCATTATGAATCATTAATTCCTATGACTTCGTCCCAATTTTGAAGAAGTGATCCCATAATTTACACCCAAGTATTGAAAATAAACATCACAAAAAGCGCAAATAGAACATTGACAGAAATTTGTAACTTTCATTTCGGAGATCTTAAATCCTTAACCGTCTATCAGAATAGACATTTGATGCATGTTCAGTGGGACCGTGTTAATCTTACACACAGACCCGATCTACGAAAAGTGTTTAGCGTAAGAGGAATTATTATGTACAGTCCACATCGGATGTAGATATCATGTATGTGATTCTACACCATTACAATTTACTATAGATTAATAGAAATAAACAATAAAAGAAAACAAACGCGAAAAAGGCATGTTTGATTAATCTATTACTACCGGTTCATAGTCGGTCTTGAAGATATACTGTTTACAAGAAACTTTGCTCGATGAAAAAGACACAAAAATAAATAAAGAATGTTGAAATTACCAAGCATTTGATAAGATGGGTAGGATACCATCAAAAACATTAATTTTGAAGAAAGAGTATGCAACTGTTTCCGTACCTACAAGACATCTACATAAATTTACAGAGAAACCCTGTCCATTTTTTCATTGTATCCGGATATCTTAAACAAACGGTTGTCCATTCACATTTATCTGGAATAGAACAGAAATGACAAGATACAACTTGATTATTTTGAACGATTTTACATTCTCTAATTCCTAAGCACTTCTGCATCTGATTCCGAATGTTTATTTCTGTCAAATCTCATCAAATATATTAGTATATTTTACTAGAATATTTCGTTCGTATAGCTTTTCAATAATTTTCCAAAAGTATTTTCCTTTTGGCAGACACCATGTTTCGGTAAATTTCCCCAGCAAGCTGCAATGTTTTCAATTTAAACAGTACATTAATGTTAATTGCACATACAACGTCACTTCAGTTATTGCCAAAATTGATCACTTCAGTTATTGCCATATTTCCTTTTCATTGCAAATGGCCAAAAGACATTATTATATGTCGATTTGCCTTTTAATTAATTGAAATAAATTAAATGATCTAAATCTATAATCTCATTGTTTTAATACCCATTTTGTACATCAACTATGTATTATGTATACTTTAAATCTTCAAGCAATAAGTCTTAGTGATTCTTTTGAATATATATCAGCAAGAAAAAAACAACAACAAATTAATTAAAACTGACTGAATGAGACGCAGTTCTTTCATTAAATCATATAAATTGGTAATGATTCTTATTCTTGTTTAGACCCATCTTAAGAAGTTGGTTAGGTAGAAAGTGTAAAAAATGACATGCATGTACTTCATGTATATCCAATTTACATTGATTTCTCAAAATGAAATATTGGTACACTAAAATCCCTCATTGTCTAAAATATATTGTGCATATTTACAACCTTTTCAAAAGCAAGATAACTCTATATACATGTAGTAATATATGTCTTTGTAAAGCGCTCATGATAAGTCTTGACAGAACATGCATTCTTTTAGTTTCGTTATTCGGGTAAACAAGTTAAAACAGAATGGGACAACTTTCTCGCAATCATGAACATGCATATCTTCTCTATTCTATTTGAGCTATCTAGGGCTACCATTGCTTACATGGAGATACATCCATGACTATACAGTTCCTGTTGTGGATGGCTGCAGTATGACATGACTAAGCATTACATGATGCATGGAACTCAAATGGTTGTAGTGTTTACCATGATCATTTGGGTTTTTTCTTCATAAATTTTAAATTTCAAAGAAATGAACGCTGAAAAGATCATCTCCCAAAGTGGAACTTATTGAATAGCGCATCAATCACAATTGTTCTACTACGACTCCTAAAGATATTCACAAGGAAAATAATTTCTAAAAGATAAATATTGGAACACTTTCAATGATATATTTTCTTCTAGCATGACAGTCACCTTTAATTTCTATATAATATCCATGAATTTAGATTTATGTTATTGTGTAGATTAAATGCTTAGAACTGTACCGAAATTGAAATATTGCAAAATGCCAAAAATGTTTATCTTTAGTAAGCAGCAACAAATGAAGTTTTAAATTTCAACATGGGAACTGGTGGCCATGATTGAATAAAATCACAGTTTTATACAGACACATCTCAAGCCTACAACACATACATAGCCTTCAGTAGCAAAGATTATGGCAGCGGGTAGCCTATGTATTACATTCTATATATTTCATCTAGTTCTAGTGTTTAAAATAAATAGAGTCCTATACATGATTCTGTTATCAAAATTTGATTTTCCAAAGCAAAAACTTCAAACCTAGATATCAATACCCAACAACAGCATCTAACAATATGTTATTTGAGGGTTCCACTAAGTGCATTTATAGACAAAACTTTAAGAGTTATAAAATTGAAAAAATAACACAGGTTAATTGATATTATATCATTGTTGGCGAAATGAGCAGAAATTTAGGCAATTGATGTCCTACTTTGAAAAACTGTCTGAAAATGTGCCCTTTATGCCTAGATGGCAACTGGTTGTCATATCTGTTACTATCATTTATATGAGAACAGTAAAGAAATATGTAATAACAAAATTTAGTCCAAATGTGTTAAAAAGTAAAAAGATTCGATAACACCTAAATATCGAAATTTGGCAGCAATTTCGACCAGTATTTCAACTAATAATTGTTTTAAAGAGGCATGTAGCTGCCATTTCTGAATTTCATTTATACAATGTTGGTATAAAACAGAAAAGAAGAAATAAAAATGTGAAGAAATGAGAAGTAAACTAAATTTGGGTTATCAAGTTTTATGAAAAGGTGCCTTTTAAGACGGTTTAAAACTAATGTATATAGAAAAAATGTGATTTTCAAGATGGCATTCAGCAGCCATCTCTAATTTAGTACTTTTCCGATATTCATATGCAATATTTATTATCAGATTTGAATTCATTATACCCCCAAACCCCAA
The DNA here is from genome assembly GCA_963680895.1 of Fragum sueziense. Classification (NCBI taxonomy): domain Eukaryota; kingdom Metazoa; phylum Mollusca; class Bivalvia; order Cardiida; family Cardiidae; genus Fragum; species Fragum sueziense. Next base: position 7,229,354 of record OY804595.1, on the reverse strand, counting down.
GATAGACATTTTTCGCATCATTTTTAGGACAATTTGACAAAAAGTTGATTTTTCCAGCTGCGTTTGGTGGCCATCTTGGATTTTTGCGAATTGTGGGAGTTGCCCAAGGTTGCCATTCTGGCAACCAAGCTAGATCTTCTCTAGAACACCTATACAATGCAAAGAAAAAATAAAACTTCATTGTACTCGACATTGCAAGGTTCCGAAAATTTCAAATGGACTAAAGTGCTCTCTATGGCATACATTTATTGTGACAATGCCTTATTCGGGGAGCATTGTCCGTCTCTGACGGCCCTTGTTAATGATGGGTCATATACTTTAAGCTATTTTGGGTTTTCTTTTCAGATCCCTATCCAGAGGTGCTTTATGAAAACATAAATGGCAGAGATGTGAATAGAATGATGAAAACAGAGCTTTAATTCCCGATACCAAAGTTACATATTATGGCAGAAATATGACAAAGACTAGGAACCCTGTGAAATTAAGCTTTAACCCATTTCCACACATTGACGCCTTTTGACACCCTTTCAGATAATGGCTTTGGAAAACATTGGGGAAAATGAAGAAATTGCTTGTGACAAGCAATTTCTTCATTTCCCACAATGTTTTCTACATAAAAAGACCAAAAAATGTTAAATTTCATTCACTTGAAATTGTTGTCTGCAACATCTTAGAATTTGGACCAGCCTAAATTTATGTTTTGGTAATGGGTTAATCCTTTACCAAAAATATCTTAGGGTTATCCAAATTTAAAGAAGCTTCAGACGACATTAAAGGTTACAATAGATAGGATTTGCAAGTGTTATAGCACAGAAAATATTGATGCAAAAGGAGAAAATACTGATTATCAGCATTTTTTTCTTTCACCTCAATGTTTTCCTAAGTTCAGTGTATAAGGGACTTCAAAACTAGGTCTTGTTTGGAAAAGGATTAATTCCTGATACGAAAGTTATATGGTATGACAGAAACAGGTCACACACTGAGAACTCGGTGAAATTAAGCTTTTATATAGTACAATGATATGCCTTACAGAAAAGACTCCCAACCCTTTCCCAAACTGCAAAATTTTGGACTTTTCCTATTTGAAAGCTGCTGCAGACAACAAAATCAATGTTGCTACAGATCATAATTCTGCCAATTTAGCACAGAAAATATTGAGACAAAAGGAGAAAATGCTGAATATCAGCATTTTACCCTTTTGTCTCAATGTTTTCTAAGCCTTTTCTATTAGGGACATGAAAACAAGTCTTTTGGGGGAAGGGGTTAAATGAAAAGTTGTTGAAAAACTGTTGGAAAGGAAGAAAGTACTGGTTACCAACATTTTCAGTGAGAATATTAACCCATTACCAAACAACAAAATTTTAGACTGGTCCAAATTCAAAGATGTTGCAGACGACAATTTCAAGTTGATGGAATTTTAAAAAAAAATCCATTTTGAGTTGGAAAACATTTTGGAAAATGAAGAAATTGCTTTTCACAAGCAATTTCTTCATTCTCCGCAATGTTTTCCCAAGCATTTTTCTTGAGGAGAGTCAAAAAGAGTCACTGTGTGGTAATGGGTTAAATGGCAGAAAACATAAAAAACGAATGGTATTTTTGTCTCTAAAGTGCTTTATTAGTCCCCCACCGGTTACCGGTTGGGGGACTATAGGTTTGCTCGATTCCGTCTGTCTGTCCGTCCGTCCGTCCGTCTGTCCGTCACACTTTTGTCCGGGCTATATCTTCTAAAACAATATGTGCTAGCAACTTCAAACTTGGTACACTTATAGATCTCATTGAGGAGAAGTGTCATGTTTAAGAACCGTTACTCTGCCATGCCCACTTTTTGAGTTATTGCACTTTGTTGTTTTTACCCTTACATTCTTGTCCGGAACGTATCTCCTAAACTATGTGTGCTAGCAACTTCAAACTTTGTACACTTATAGATCTCATTAAGGAGAAGTGTCATGTTCAAGAACCGTTACTCTGCCACACCCACTTTTTGAGTTATTGCCCTTTGTTGTTTTTACCCTTACATTCTTGTCCGGAACATATCTCCTAAAGTATGTGTGCTAGCAACTTCAAACTTTGTACACTTATAGATCTCATTGAGGAGAAGTGTCATGTTCAAGAACAATAACTCTGCCACGCCCACTTTTTGAGTTATTGCCCTTTGTTGTTTTTAGCCTTATATTCTTGTCCGGATCATATCTCCTAAATTATTAAGTGCTAGCAACTTCAAACTTTGTACACCTATAGATCTTATCAAGGACAAGTGTCATGTACAAGAATTGTTACTCTGCCATGTCCACTTTTTGAGTTATTGCCCTTTGTTGTTTTTAGTCTTACATTCTTGTCCGGATCATATCTCCTAAACTATAAGTGCTAGCAACTTAAAACTTTGTACACATATAGATCTCATTGACGACAAGTGTCATGTACATGAACTGTTACTCTGCCACACCCACTTTTTGAGTTATTGTCCTTTGTTGTTTTTACCGTTACATTTTTGTCCGGAACATATCTTCTAAAGCATAAGTGCTAGCAACTTCAAACTTGCTACACTTATAGATATCATTGAGGACAAGTGTCGTGTACAAGAACTGTCACTCTGCCATGTCCACTTTTTGAGTTATTGCCCTTTGTTGTTTCTATCCTTACATTTTTGTCCCGAACTTATCTCCTAAACCATAAGACCTAGCAACTTCAAATTTTATACACTGGTAGATCTCATTGAGAAGAAGTGTAATGCACAAGAACTGTTACTCTGCCACATCCACTTTTTTGTTATCGTCCGTTGTTGTTTTTTATCCTTACATTTTTGTCCGGACCATATCTCCTGAGCCATCAGTGCTAGCAACTTCAAACTTGGTACACTTATAGATCTCATTGAGGACAAGTGTCATGTACAAGAATCATTCTTCTCCGCCCACTTTTGTAGTTATAATAGTAGATCTCATTGAGAAGAAGTGTAATGCACAAGAACTGTAATTCTGCCACATCCACTTTTTTAGTTATTGTCCGTTGTTGTTTTTTATCCTTACATTTTTGTCCGGACCATATCTCCTGAGCCATCAGTGCTAGCAACTTCAAACTTGGTACACTTATAGATCTCATTGAGGACAAGTGTCATGTACAAGAATCATTCTTCTCCGCCCACTTTTATAGTTACAATTGCCCTTGGTTGTTTTTAAACTTATATTTTTGTTTGGGACATTTTGTCCAAAACCTAATGTGCTAGCAACTTCAAATTTTGTATACAGTTATAGATCTAGTAAGTAGGAGATATATTATAAGAAAGGATTTTTTGTTATCCGGTGGGGGACTCCTGTATTGCATCGCAATACAACATGCACTTGTTTAGTATTTGTTATGGATTAAAACTTGAAAGAAGTAAACACGGTGGAGATTTTGCATCATGGGATGGATAATGACTGCAGACAAAAATAATCCTAATTTTGGTCAAATACCGGGGTATTTTGCAGTAACTTTTATTTCTGCGTCAATTTTCAAAAGGTTTGTTGCATGTACCCCACCTTACTGAGCTCTTTTTCAGATATAGGATTTATATGTGGAATCCTTTTACTTTTTCCAAAAATTGATCCCAACCTACTAGAAAACGAAATGATAACCACTACGGTAAAATTTACCACGCTTCAGGTAAGAAATTGTGCAATAACTTTCTTATTTATTAATTGATTTTCAAGCGTTTTGTTTTGTGTACCCTACCCCCTCTTACTGAACTCATTCCTCAGATATATGACTTATTTGAAAACACCTCAAACTTTTTGCAAAGAATGATCCCAACCGACCAGAAAAATGACTTGAATTTTTTGTGCAAAAAGGATTCAAGTAAGGCATACATCAAAGGAAAGAGCTCAGTAAGGTGGGTACCTGCAAAAAAATGTTTGAAAATTGATACTGAAATAAGAAAGATATTGCAAAATGTCTTTCCTTAAGGGTGGCAAAATTGCCCTAGATTTACCAATCCCACAATGCACAATCTCCAACTTGGTAAATATGTTATCTAATGGAAATCCCATGCTTTTAATACAGCAAACACAAATATGAGAAATAATTTTAAGAAAATTAGACTGTTTTTGTGACGGGAATTTTCCTGAAGCTTAATACCATTATCCTCCAATTTTTTTCCAGATTTTCTGATGTAAAATTTAATTGTCTAGTGCTAGGAAATTAAAATATACTGAGAGGCAAAAGAAAGTATACGAGGGTCATCCAATAATAAGTGAGACTGTTTTCATATCTCAAAAACTGTCTGACAGAATTTAATGAAACTTGGCACATACATGGCCTAATATATTAGCTATAGAAAAATTGCACAAAATGTTCTTATATAATTACGTCACGTTTATGACGTCACTTCCTATGACACAAACAATTGTAACGTGGACGCGTCTCATGCGGCTTGGCGGAAGACAAAAATGTGCATGTATAAAAGTTGCGTTATTTTAGGGCAAAACTAGGACGGAGATATTTCAAACCTAACTAAAAATCATTTTTGACAAAGCTTTGTCATGTACAGCTATTTTCTGGTGGGTTTCAATGTTTAATTACGAAAGGATTAGTGGGCAGAAGCAACCCACCTTTGGTCGGTAAACAAAAGCATAAAGTGAAGAAAAATATCCAAAAAAGACGATTTTTGTCCATGTAAATCAGTGCATATCATCTGAAAATTGGTCATATCTGAGAAAGCAATCAATGTACAGTATTATTGTATATTTTAATGCCTGTCTTGAGATCTGTCTTTTACAAGAAACGACCAAAGCCGAATGAACGTACGACTTTGGCTTTGCATGACGTCAAAAGGCAGGTAGGGTGACGTCACTTTTGACGCTCTATAAGTGGAATATTTTAGTGCAACCTAAAAATTGTCTGTACATAAGTCCTCCAGACTTTGATCATTGTTCTAAATTAAAAGAATGATCGCGATGTGTGCGTTTTGAGGATTTAAATGCATTGAAAGTAGACGTGGCCAGTCGAATGTGACACATTAACTCTGGTTGCCTAGCAACCGAAATTAGAAGAATTTCCCGCTGATTGAAATCTGTCATTATAAAGGGAAGATCTTATATTGAAGGAATATAGGGACTTTAAAAGCATATAAGTCAAGGTATTTCTGCAATATGAACAGTCTCACTATTTATTGGATGACCCACGTACACTTTTTGTTTGTCAACATCTCGCTTATTATCTATCATTTCGACTCAAAATTGTGTACATTTCATTTCTACCCATGGACGAATAATACAGTGTTGATAAATTTCACCTGAAATTGCTTGACTACCCATACTCTTGCTACTTGCTGATTTTGCAAACTTTGCACGTGCGACATAGTGGATCATCAAATGTTGTTGGTAATCCGTTCTTAATTTCTTTATTCTTTATCACAACAAATCACAACATTAACCCTTTCACTGCCAAATATTGACCTTTTACGCGTCTCTCACCGCTGAATTAATTCGAAGAAATTTCCAAGAATCGATACCCTGTTCACAAAATCATGCATAACTTTTGACTCATTTGATGGATTCCTTTCAAATTTTCAGGACATACAGACAAATGGAGCATCTTCATATAACTAAAATTTCAAAGTTATTCATGAAATTACAATATTTTTTTTCTTTTTTATCTAATTTACAAATTGTTTCAATCTAGTAGAACAATGGAAAAATTGGGTGAGCAAACCTCGACTAAATGTTTTCGTTGAAAGTGTAATAATTTGACAGAACAGATTGTTGAATTGTCAACTAAACATAACTTCAAACTACCCCGAAGCCTTTTCCAGCATTTTTGGTGTCATTCATAGAGATATTTACAGCTTGTAGGCATAAATAGCAAGTGTATGATCTAATGGCAGCCATATTGCTGTCTTTTGTCTTGGAAAATTCCCCATAAAAATACCAAAAGCTTACCGATTGTAACACAAATTCAACTGTTTTACCTGTCAAACGCTAGTACTTTGATTACTAAAACGGTGCTATAAGAAAAAGAATGTGTGAGAACCACTAAGCTGTAAAAAATATTCACATATTTCGCCCCCATAAATTTGTCGACTAAAGTCGCCTATGGCAGGGAAAGGTAAAGCGACAAAAGTCGCCTATGGCAGTGAAAGAGTTAAATTTTCTCTAATGTTATAACACAATTCGCGCTGGCTGGTTGAATTTGATCAATATGTCACTTTTTTAGCAATAAGACCCATTTTCTATGACGCAGCATGATGCGAAAGAAACGTGACACTCTATACACTTAGTCAGGTAGCTAGGAACATTTTGCGCAATTTTTTTCGGAATCCGTCTATAAATTTAGAATGAGTTATGTCAGATAACTTGTTTTTATCAAGCGCCCTTTTGCCGTGACGCATCTTAATATGGAAAAGTCTTAACAACGTACGCATGTTCCTATGTGAGTAGGCACTTTCTCTGAAAATTTGATCCAAATCCGTCCATAAATGTAAGGGTTGTGTCAACTAGAATGCTTGCATTAATTTATGGATGAAATCCCCTTTTTCGATGACGCTGTGTGATATGAAAAACATTTGCAACGGAAGAAAGGACAGATAAACTGATAGGCGGACAACGTTACATCAAACGATCACCTCCGGCGAGGTTTGAAAATCTTACATAATCCATTAATCGTTTTCTCAGAAAATATGGGAAACCTAGGGTGTATACTTATTTTTGCCTCTCAGTATATATTCAGGGATAGGATGTCTCAAGGAAATTAAGTTGTAAATGATAATAAATGTAAATATGAAACTTTATTACAGTAAATCAAATCTGATTTAACCGTTATCCAATTTGAAATATGTAGACAGTTCCAATTTGAAAGCTCCTACAGCAAAAAACAAATGATGAAAAGGATTGGATTTGAGTTCAAAGTAGCTCAGAAAATATAAAGGCAAAAGTAGAAAATGCTTACTAACAGCATTTTCTTCTTTTGTTTCAATGTTTACCCAAGCTTTTTCTATTTGGGACATCAAATCATGTCTTTTTTGGGAAAGGGTTAAACAGAGACAAATGTTTAGCTGACGATAAATGACCTGGCAGAGCATCTCTAGCTAATAAGACCTATCAAGACATATAATTGGTGCAGTTATTCAAAATATACATTGACAAATAAAAGATTCATTCATGTGTTTTAAACACTGATTACCTTTATTTTGTGTTATGGATCAAATAGCTCAATGTCTTATACTGTCAAAGGAATTTACAAATTGTATAAAAGCACAATTTTGGTCGACCCGCTATGCAGTAGGCAAAATATAGCCATTGCAATTTTGCTTCTGTATGTGTGTCTGTCTGTCTTTCTGTCATGGCCATATCTCCCTATTTATACATGCTTGAAACTCCAATTTTCTTACATTTTTGGAGAAGTGTAACTTGCAAGAATCTTAATCCTGGCACAGCACCATTACTTTATTGTGGTCATACATGCTAGCAACATTCACCTTTATACACTTATGGATCACATTGTAATATTTCTATATTATTACATTCCAACAACATAACTTACTTTCAATTATTCTTTTTATGGATTTACTTTGAAGGTGTTCACTGTATATTTTGAATTAATTAACCCATTACCAGATGATAAAAAATTGGACTTGTCCAAATTCAAAGATGTTGCAGGGGACAATTTCATATAAATAGAATTTAACGCTTTTAGGTCTTTCTTGGAAGAAAACATTTTGGGAAATGAAGGAAATGGTTGTCACAAGTTATTTCTTCATTTTTCACCATGTTTTCCCTAGCTTCTATATTGTGGGGGTATCAAAAAGTGTCATCAAACTGGAATGTGTAAAGATGGATCAACTTTGTAAAGTGAGTTATTAAATGTAAAGTTTCTTTATAAATACAGTTGTCCTTTGGTTACTCACTTTACATTGTTTGACTACAATGTATATTGATTTGAGCCAGGATCTGGAAAAGTATTCTATGGCATTTATCCCATTACTGCACAATGACTCTGTTTGACTCCCTACACGATAATGGCTATGAAAACATTGTGGAAAATGAAGAAATTGCTTGTAACAAGCAATTTCTTCATTTCCCATAATTTTTTCTACCCAGAAAGATCAAAGAATGCGAAATTTGATTCAAATTGTATTGTCGTCTGCAGCATCTTTGAATTTGGACAAGTCCAAAATTTTGTTGTTAGGTAATGGGTTAAGACTAACATGGATCCAGAATGATCCTGCGTATACACACTGTCTGATCAAGATCCACAGATGCTGTTTTCTAAATGCGTCTTCAATGCATGTAGCAACTCATGGGGCAGCAAAGACTGTGATCAGACTGCTCTTATGAACAGACTGATCATCTGGAACCAAGATGGTATAAAAATCCAATCTTCAATCTTTTTAAAAATCACAGCTCATTTGTAATTGTTATTATTATGTTTAATTGTAGATAGTTTGTATATGTATTTCTGTGTTTATATTCTTATAGTCAGATCTCTATGCTAGATATATTAATATGAAATGTTGATGTTACTTTATAAAAGTGATAGATCTATATTTTGATAAATAGTTCTTGAAAAAAACTTTTGTGATATTGATATTCATTATCCCCTCAGTTCCATATACAGTGGACACTCGATGTGTCGACATTGGATAAGTCGAATATCTGCTTAAAAGTCAAAGTGAAAGTCTGGTCCCATCCTCATCAATGGATATCAAAAATATTAAAAAAAATTATTTTGAAATAAATGTAGCCATTGAAATATGGTAGGTAAAGGAAAGAAATTGCTCATGTCGAGCAATTTCTTTCCTTTTCCTACTATATTTCAATTATGAGCGTACTTGATGAGCATCAAAAACAGTTAAAAAATGTTGTAATAAATACAATGAAAAAATCGGATGTGTCGAACTCCGGATATGTCGAAGTATTTTGACGATCCCTCTGACTTCGACACAATGAGAGTCGACTGTAATAAGAATAAGTGAGCATTGCTCTATGCATGACAAGCAGGGCCATCGTCAGCTGTAAGTCCATGTCACGGTGGGGAACCGTGTGTTACAACCCGTTTTGTAATAATCACCCGTTTTGTAATAAATATAACAAAGTGGGGGATTATTACAAAACGGGTTACAATGTCTAACCCATTTTGTAATAACCCGTTTTGTAATAAATTTATATATTTTCCCGATAAATACTATTTGCATCCAATACCTGATGTTAGCTATTTTAATCATTCTCAGAACAGCTGTGCTAACTTTAAATTGAAATAATTTTCGTTTTGCAATGAAATTATCACATGTAGAAAAATGATATAACGCAGTTTGTGATAATGTATTATAAAGTGGGGGATTATTACAAAACGGGTTACAATGTCTAACCCGTTTTGTAATAACCCGTTTTGTAATGAAAATTAAATATTTTCCCGATAACTACTTTTTGCATTCAATACTCAATGTTAGCTATTTTAATCATTCTCAGAACAGCTGTGCGAACTTTAAATTGAAATTATTTCAGTTTTGCAATGAAATTAACAAATGTAGAAAAATGATATAACGCAGTTTGAAATAATGTATTACAAAGTGGGTGATTATTACCAAATGTGTAAGAAAGCCAAACCCGTTCTGTAACAACCCGTTTGGTAATAAAAATTTTTACATTGTTTTCAATAACTAATATTTGCATAAATTATGCAGTGTACGTAATTTTAACACTTTCTGAACTATTGTATGTCTGTAAAGAAAGCAATTTTCATCTTAAAAGGAAAATTCCATCCGCAGATCATTGATATAACGCAGTTTATAATAAAGTATTACAAAGTTGGGGATTATTACAAAACGGGTTACAATGTCTAACCCGTTTTGTAATAACCCGTTTTGTAATAGAATTATATATTTTCCCGATAACTACTTTTTGCATTCAATACTCAATGTTAGCTATTTTAATCATTCTCAGAACAGCTGTGTGAACTTTAAATTGAAATAATTTCAGTTTTGCAATGAAATTAACAAATGTAGAAAAATGATATAACGCAGTTTGTGATAATGTATTACAAAGTGGGGGATTGTTACAAAACGGGTTACAATGTCTAACCCGTTTTGTAATAAAATTATATATTTTCCCGATAACTACTATTTGCATTCAATACTCAATGTTAGCTATTTTAATCATTCTCAGAACAGCTGTGCGAACTTTAAATTGAAAAAATTTTTAGTTTTGCAGTGAAAATAACAAATGTAGAAAAATGATATAACGCAGTTTGAAATACTGTATTACAAAGTGGGGGATTATTACCAAACGGATAAGAACGCCTTACCCGTTTTGTAACAACCCGTTTGGTAATACAATGTTCACATTGATATCAATAACTGATGTTTGCATAAATTATGCAGTGTAACGTAATTTTAACACTTTCTAAACTATTGTACGTCTGTAAAGAAAGCAATATTCATCTTAAAAGGAAAGTTCCATCCGCAGATCATTGATATAATGCAGTTTCTGATAAAGTATTACAAAGTGGGGGATTATTACAAAACGGGTTACAATATCTAACCCGCTTTGTAATAACCCGTTTTGTTATAAAACTATATATTTTCCCGATAACTACTATTTGCATTCAATACTCAATGTTAGCTATTTTAATCATTCTATTGTATGAAAATAGTAGTTACCGGGAAATTATATAATTTTATTACAAAATATGTTATTACAAAACGGGTTAGACATTGTAACCCGTTTTGTAATAATCCCCCACTTTGTAATATTTTATCACACACTGCGTAATATCAATGATCTGCGGATGGAATTTTCTTTTTAAGATGAAAATTGCTTTCTTACAGACGTGCAATAGTTCAGAAAGTGTTAAAATTACGTTACACTGCATAATCTATGCAAAAATCAGTTATTGAAAACAATGTGAAAATTTTATTACCGAAAAGGTTGTTACAAAAGGGGTTAGGCTTTCTTACCCGTTTGGTAATAATCCCCCACTTTGTAATACATTATTTCAAACTGGGTTACATCATTTTTCTACATTTGATAATTTCATTGCAAAACTGAAATTATTTCAATTTAAAGTTCGCACAGCTGTTCTGAGAATGATTAAAATAGCTAACATTGAGAATTGGATGCAAATAGTAGTTATCGGGAAAATATATAAATTTATTACAAAACGGGTTATTACAAAATGGGTTAGACATTGTAACCCGTTTTGTAATAATCCCCCACTTTGTAATACATTATCACAAACTGCGTTATATCATTTTTTCTACATTTGATGATTTCATTGCAAAACGACATGTATTTCAATTTAAAGTTTGCACAGCTGTTCTGAGAATGATTAAAATAGCTAACTTTGAGTATTGATTGCAAATAGTATTTATCGGGAAAATATATAATTTTATTACAAAACGGGTTATTACAAAACGGATTAGACACTGTAACCCGTTTTGTAATAATCCCCCACTTTGTAATACATTATCACAAACTGCGTTATATCATTTTTGTCGAGCCCGCTTGCGGTGAGCTCGACATAGTTGTCACAATGGCGGTTCGGTGTATGTGCGTTAGTGCGTTAGTGCGTGCGTGCGTTAGTGCGTGCGTCCGTCCGGATGGAGCTTGTCCGGGCCATAACTTCACCATGGATGGAGGGATTCAGAAATAACTTGGCACAAATGTCAAGCTCAGTAAGGCGGAGTGTCGCGTGCAAGAACCAGATTCCAAGCTCAAAGGTCAAGGTCAAACTTGGAGGTCAAATGTCAAAAATGAGAAGATTTTTGCTTGTCCGGGCCATAACTTCACCATGGATGGAGGGATTCAGAAATAACTTGGCACAAATGTCAAGCTCAGTAAGGCAGAGTGTCGCGTGCAAGAACCAGATTCCAAGCTCAAAGGTCAAGGTCAAACTTGGAGGTCAAATGTCAAAAATGAGATGATTTTTGCTTGTCCGGGCCATAACTTCACCATGGATGGAGGGATTCAGAAATAACTTGGCACAAATGTCAAGCTCAGTAAGGCGGAGTGTAGCGTGCAAGAACCGCTCAAAATGAGCGGGCTCGACATGTTGCCCTTCGGCATCTAGTTTTCTACATTTGATAATTTCATTGCAAAACGAAAATCATTTCAATTTAAAGTTCGCACAGGTGTTCTGAGAATGATTAAAATAGCTAACATTGAGTATTGAATGCAAATAGTAGTTATCGGGAAAATATATTATTTTATTACAAAACGGGTTATTACAAAACGGGTTATACATTGTAACCCGTTTTGTAATACTCCCCCACTTTGTAATATATTATCACAAACTGTGTTATATCATTTTTTCTACATTTGATAATTTCATTGCAAAACGAAAATTATTTCAATTTAAATTTCGCACAGCTGTTCTGAGAATGATTAAAATAGCTAACTTTGAGTATTGATTGCAAATAGTATTTATCGGGAAAATATATAATTTTATTACAAAACGGGTTATTACAAAACGGGTTAGACATTGTAACCCGTTTTGTAATAATCCCCCACTTTGTTATATTTATTACAAAACGGGTGATTATTACAAAACGGGTTGTAACAACCGTGTGACACAATTTTAGAAAATTGTCAATAAGGTGGAACAAAAGTGCCATAGTCAAAATATACGCCGCCACTTATAAACTTGAGACACGAAAATGACATTGACAAGGAATTATAAATATCCACTCAAAAACCTGTAAAAAGGTGTATTCACAAGTAGGTTTTATGAATATCCAGTCAAAAACCTGGAAGGAGTTGCGTTCACAAGGCTGAAATATCATGAAGCCCCAGAGACTAAGTGTCAATGGCATAACTCTTGCAAAAGTCAATGAACCATAAAATCCTTGATCCAAGTACATCTACAAATTATGGTGACAACATCCACCAAGTTTCATTAAGATCCAGACAGTAACTTAGGAGGAGTTGCGTTCACAAGACTGCAATTTCAAGAAGCCCCAGAGACTGAATTTTAAGGGGGCATAACTCGGGAAAAAATCAATGAACATAGCACAATTAAGGTGATAACATTGACCAAGTTTCAAAAAGATCCAGGCAGAAACTTAGGAGGAGTTGTGCTCTCAAGAAATGTGGAAGTACGGACAGAAAGCGGAAGTTTTAAGGGGCATAACTCAGGCAAAATCAATGAACCACAAAATCCTTACTTCATGTAGATCTACATCTACCAATTAAGATGATAATATGCACAAAGTTTCATTTAAATCCAGCCAGAAACTTAGGAGTTTTGCTCACAAGAAAAGTGGACCTACGGACAGACAGGCGGATGGATGGACGGACAGACGGAGAAGATAACGCCACTATACGACCGCCTCCGACGGCGTATAAAATTGTATGAATTTGTAAGATAAGGTAGATCTTTTTACAAATCAGCTGACAAAAAGTTATTGACTATCAAGTGAAATTTTACTTGGTTTTCAATGATTTTTTTTTTGTATCGGCCGATTTTAAAAAAATCTTTTCCTTGCATTTTTCATCCCTTTGTTCTTATTATTGACGATTTTTTCAAAAGTTTGGTGTCGCGTGATTCTTCGTCGTACATGTCCGTACCTGGCCCTACCATTTTTTCAACCCTTTCCCAAGCAAGACCTGGTTTTAACGTCCCTTGTAGAAAGGGCTTCGGAAAACGTTGAAACGAAAGAAGAAACTGCTGATAACCAGCAGTTTCTCCTTTTGTCTCAATATTTTCTGTGCTATTTTACACAAATTTTATCTTTGAAATCATGCCTTTTGTCATTTGCAGCAGCTTTTAAATTGCACCACCCTTAAATTTGTCGTTTGGGAAAGGGTTAAAAAGCAGGAGACATCTTTCATTTCAAAATACTATAGGGAGCGGCCTACTGCACCTTCTAACTTATGATAGGGGGTATTATCCCCCATCTTGTTCTTGCACGAAAAATTCCGACGTTGCCAGAAAGTATAAAACAAGCTGCAGTTCCGAGGATTTTGTTGAAAAGCATCGATATAGATTCTCGGACATTGAAAGTTTATATGAAACCGCGGTAAAAGAAGTAAAGTCGAGTTTCCCATAAAATAAACTAGACTGGTCCACACTGAAAACTACTGCAGTCTACACAATCGTTATTACAAGTTCGGTGAATATATACTTAGAGGCAAAAAATACTATACACCTTAGTTCTTCTACGTTTGCGGGGAAAATGATTGATAGATTATGTACGATTTTTAAAACGCCACCGTAGGTTTCCGCTGTGTCATGGAAAATGGGGACATGATGCCAAAATGTTCATTGTCTTAATTCCTTGCATATCGAGATATTGTGATAAAAATTATGCAAAATGTTCCTTATTGACCAGACTACGTGTATTATCACAGGGGGCTAGCACGACATAGTATCACTGTATGCCTATTTGTGACCAAAATGTAAGAAGAGATTATATTATAAGTAGTGGCGTCGCGTGCGGGGCGGCAGGGGCGGCGGTCGCCGCCCCAATAATTCGGCAAGTATAAAGGCATTTTGTCGTTTGGGGCGGCGAAATGTCAATCGGTCGGTTTCACTTCTTATCGGTTTCCAGGGAAACGGTCACACTTTAAAGCAATAAAATGACTGACCAGTCATAAAATAAGTGTGAAAGCGTGTGGTACCCGTTCGAGTATACATTCAGTAATTATAGGCTACATAAAACTATATTCAACTTTTTTTTGTATGCTCCCCGAAAAAAATTCGAGGGAGCATATAGTTTCCACGATGTCCGCCTGTCCGTGTGTCCGTCCTTCCACAGCCAGATCTCGGCAACCCTTGGACCAAATTCAATGAAACTTCACATGTGAACTCCCTTGGATAATCCCTAAGGACCTTTTTCTCCGTTTCTTAATTTGAGGCTGCGTCATGGAAAAAGGGGCCTTAATGTTAAAATTAGTTTTTCTCAAATTTATCTTCATTTAATGGACAGAATTTAATGAAATTTTGTACTTATGTGATAAATGAGATGTTCTAGACCATATTCTATAAATAATGTGTGTACAAAAATGCATCATGGGAAAAGGGGGCTTAATGGATGATTTTTTTTTTTTTTTTTTTTTTTTTTTTTTTTTTTTTTTTTTTAGTTTTAGTTTTAGTTTTATCATTTTTGTTATCATGTTTAAGTTTCAACTCGCCAACAGGTCATGTTAGTTATGATCCATGATTGATGCCTATGACATTTGAATGAAGTCCATCCTTTGGTCGATGAGAAGCGCAGATTTCCCTCAAAAGGACCAGGGCCCGTATTCACCAACAAATTCTAAATTTTAGAATTAGACTGTGTCTAAATTCTAAATTCTTTACTCAGTCAAGAAGTTCTAAATTCCTTATTCACCAACGCAATTTAGAACTGTCTTAATTTAGAATAGATTAAAAAAAACCATTTCGGAGTGACCGTAACTAAGCAGAATTCAATTTACACATCTGCACTTTGTAGTGAATCTTCGAGTAAAAAAATGGACAAAATGAATTGGATTTCGTTAACAACGTTCGAAAAGGTCGTAGCTACAGCTTGCCTTTAACTCATTCCCACACATTGATGCTTTTTGACGCTCATCAAGAAATATGCTTAGGAAAACATTGTAGAAAATGAAGCAATTTCTTCATTTCACGCAATGTTTTCGTATCCTAAATGGAAAGATCTTTCATTCATCAACTTGAAATTACCATCGTCAACACTTTTCCAATTTGAACCATGCTACCTGGTAACAAGATGCTCTTTTCAATGACCCGTTTTTTTCCTAAAATTGCGAGTGAAGAGCAAGACCCCTCTCCCTAGATCCGCGCATGTTCTTCGTTCATATAAGATTATAGATTGTACGTATTCAATATTTCCCGATCGATCAGATTTCGATCTATGTACATACATAAAATCACAAAAAGTATCGAATAAAGCTATTTAAACATTTTAAAGTGTATTGAAATATTCTTATCTTTTCCCAAACACCCTTTGCTTTTTGTCTAATAACCTACATGTATATAACAACCCATAAGGGAATGCTGTGTAAAAACATGGAAGAACTAGGAAAAACTAATATTTGTAATGTTAAGGAGACTAAGGATGACCCCCCTCCCCCAAAAAATGAAATGAAAAATAATAATAATGAAAATTAATCAACAAATGAAACAGAAAAAATATGAAAAAGCTTTGCGAAACATTTAAGAAAAAGGAGGAAATGAAGCGGTTGCATTCAGTATGAAAACTATATGTATCACTACTGCATATATGTGAAACTGGCATTAACCATTTCCCGAAACAATACCTGGTTTTTGGAAAGGGACCCTTGTGGGTTATATACTCAGTTCCAAAAGAAAGTGTGCACTTTTGCGTTTTACCTTTACCTTAATTTTCACACAGTTAATGGCAATTTAGGGAGTAAAAGTGATATCATACTTCAGATTAGACCTTAAAGAAAACTGGCACCAAAACAGATGTTGATAGAATTGCTCATATTGCATACACAGAGTCAGATCATTATGGTGTTGATGGTGTTGAGATTTGCACTCCTTACAGCTTTTCCTGTGGATAGAGTTACAAGCTTACATGCAGTAATAGGGTTTGGCCAGGCCTTCCAAGCCATCTCCACGTTAAAGCTTGAACTTTCTTGTAGACGTTACGTGTACGTCAACGTTAGTAATCGCTACGTTAGTAGTCTAGTGAATTGCCGTCGAACGGTGTAATAACGTCCTAAAGCGAATTTATTTGCCTTTAAGATGTCATACAAATGACCAATTGCTATTAGAACATAAATACCGTACAAATTCAAATTTTCGGAATGTTTTTGTTTTCACCAGGTTCGGTCTTGCTCACCAACGTTAATTGTAATTCGTTTCATGCTAATGCACTACGTACAAATGTAATGAACATGTGATTTTATGCTATGATATGCCAAAAGGAGTGCAGCGAGTGAAATTTCTGATCGATAAATCATCCAGCACGTAAAACGCTAAAAATGCAAAATCGCATATCAAGCCGAAAATTCGTGCGTGCTGTGATTTATTCATCAATATATCGTCTGTCAATAGTCTTGAAATGTGTCGTACAAAATTTCCATGTGGTAGACGGTATACTTTTCGAGATATTCAAAAATTAAAAGTGCACAC
The DNA here is from genome assembly GCA_963680895.1 of Fragum sueziense. Taxonomy (NCBI): domain Eukaryota; kingdom Metazoa; phylum Mollusca; class Bivalvia; order Cardiida; family Cardiidae; genus Fragum; species Fragum sueziense. The sequence goes on along the minus strand of OY804595.1, from coordinate 7,212,287 downwards.
TTTCTTTTGGAACTGAGTATATATTGTGCCGCCTAACCCAGAACCGCGGTGAGATATGGATTACTTCAGACAAGACACAATATTTTGGCGTTCCCAGTAGAAAAAAAAACTACACTTGAAGATAGGATGTCGATTTCCAGTATATCTTTGTACAGAAAGATATTTTTATAGAAATTAAAAAAACACACAAAAAAAACACGGATTTTGTAGTCTGAAGCAGCTTTTAAACTCATCCATCCTATACTTTTTTTTCATTCAACGAAGTGTTATCTGACCTGTATATAGGCCCTACTTATCAGGTGACCTTACATTTATCTACACACAGACTATCGTACTGGTCAAACTTTAAATTGATTAACTCATTATCAGACGGCAGGACTTGCATTAACTCAAAGATTCTGCAGATGACAATTTCAAGAGAATGAAATTTAAATAATTTTTGTCTTTTGGGTAGAAAACATTGCGGGAAATGAAGAAATTACTTTATTTTCCACAATGTTTTTTTATGTCTTTTTTTTTCTTTTAGATAGTCAAAAAATCAATGTGGGGGATGTGTTTACCCTTTCACCAATAATGACCAATAATTACTGGTTTTAAAGTCAATGACAAAAAAAGTTTAGAAAACATTATTTGTCAAGATTGATTATAATCAGCATTTCTCATTTCCCTCAATGTTTCTATTTGAAGCATACAACGATAGACGTCTTCGCTCACTAAGGAACGTCACTTAACATCGGCAGATGTCAAAAATGTCCGTGGTCAATATTTCATACAGAAAATTGATAAACGATTACAACATGAATTCATTTTCCTTAATCAAACTATTCCTGTTTGACAACCAACAAAGAAAGGTTTTGGAATTGAGACGAATGAAGACATCGCTTATAATCAAATTTATATTTTCTCATTTCCCCTCCACATGTTGGTCTCAATGCCTTATGTTAGAATCCCTTTCCACTAGCCGAGACGATTGAATTTAGTTTTAATCAAATTGGAGATGTTTAACCGAATTACGTGAAAAGATGCACCTAACAGGTACTACATGTTTTGTATTTGCTCATGCCTAACATTTCTAAGGAAGTGCTTAAATACAAAGTTCGACCATTAAACTTCCAATTAGAAGCATCTGGCGTTTAAAGGAGATACCGATTCCGACCACGGCGACAAACTATACTTAGATATACATGTCATTGAGCCCACATATTTCTGAGATTTGATTTGAGCAAAGGTCTATAAAAAGGTCATTTGAGATCAGCCTGAGCATTTGTGTAGTCTGAACGGGATCTATTCTGCCTTCTGACAGATTCTATAGGACACGGATAAGCTATTAAAGGTCAACATAAATCCAGATGGGACTGCGTCTAGATAAACACATGTTGATCTGAATCTATGTCGGTCCCAAAATGTCATAAATGACCTTTGCCTAGATCCTGGCCCATTTGTTCTAACATTACTGCTATATAACGATAGAATGTCCATTGCTTCCAATAACAATTCGGTAAACTTTTAATTTTTATTTCTTTGGAAATTGTGTGGTCAGTATAGACCTAAAAGTAATTTTCTTTATTTCCAGAACTGTATTCCCCAAAATTCAGCAGTGTAGAGCTTTTAGACTAGACATACAAAAAGTCGATAGATTTGTTCTGGCCCTATGCCAGCGTTGTATTTAGTCAAGCTTCGAGCAAAGGGAAACAATGCGGCTCTAATTCTATTATTTCAACTCCAAACCCTATGTAGTGGGTACTCATTAGAATCGTCTCGACGAGACGATTCTAATGAGTATCCATAACATAGGATTTGATGTTGTGTAAGAAATATCTTTAGTGTTTTGCGTATTGAAATAAAATTCCCTGTCTTATCTGTGACTATGTTTCACAGATATTTGTTCAATGAGCGCTGGGTAAATCCATTACAACCTTGAGATTAACTTTGACATTGAAACACCGCAAATCACTTGTGTCAGCGATTCGGACCAGCCACGAACAGTTGGGATCAGATTTAAGGCAGCTAGATATTTTTTTACTGATTTAATATTTTTGTGTGTTTCGGGACTAAAACCAAGATCTCAAAATGCCAAATAGAGAAAGCGCTGAGGAATTGTACGCGAAAACTTCGAACACTAACACACATTCCTTAATGAGAAAACATTTGACAGAAAGTAAACTAAAAAATCTGAAAGGAAAAGTGACAGCTTTTGGTGGAACTTTGGGAGATTGTATAAGATCAGGTAAAATTATCTTTCCATTTTTGTGCATTTTGTTTAGATTTTTGTCTTTTGCAATTGTCAAAATGTCCGTTTTCTCGACCACTTTAGTTGAAATGGCTAGAAATTCGCTATTGTCATGTAGATCCCCAGCTAATACAGTGCTTTTCGGGTTACATAGACAAAGATCATTCCGTTCTTACGTTCAGTCTTATCTTAGTCAGCGTTGCCTGTATACGGGCTATATACTATTAAACAATTCGACAAAATTCAGCAGTAAGGTAGTACCGGTATTACCCTAATGAGATTCGCGCGACGTCGGAATTATTCGGGCGACGTCGAAAATATTCGGCGGTGGACCACCGCCGAATGTTTACGACCGCGCCCGAATAGATTCGGATACGTTACGATGTCACTCGAAAAAAACCCGATGTTTTAATTATCTCAAAATGGCCACATTACGGGTATTCTACCTTAATTAATTCGGCCTCCAGGGATATTTGACCAAGCTCACAAAAACAGGCCGTCTATAGGAAAAGCGGAGTATCGACCCCAGTCAGTTTGGAGAGTCAGACTGCACATGCTTCACGTAGGGTCGAATTTTTTGCTATGAGAGGATTTTATGAACACAGATTTTTCCAACCTTGCTAGATCTATATCTTCATTGTAGAAACGCGATTTCTGGCTGACCCCTACAGGTCCATCTTGGTCCGGTCTGTTTTTCGTACATATTTACTCATCGGTAGCATATATCGCTGCTTTTCAACAAAAATCTCGTAACTGCACCTTAAAACAAGCTGCAGATACTAGGTTATGTGGAAAAGCGAGTTAGCGACGATATTTGGTTTATGGACTTCCTTGATAGCCTCTTTTTGCGTGACTGGTCACAGTTATGGACTTCAGTTTATTCACCACCCATTCCCACATGTTGACGCCCCACTACATAAAGGCTTTGGAAAGCATCGTAGGAAACGAAATTTGGACTTGTCTAGAATGTTGTAGTCCAGTAATTGGTGAAACCTCACTCAAACAGCATATTGTTTTGATATTTTGATACATTTGAAACATCATGTTACAGGTAATAGTTTTGTAGTAGCTGTCAAAGTGGACCAGTTGGTCCAAAGTTCTGTCGTTAACGAAAATGTTTTACCAAGCTTTATTTTTGACTTCTGAGAGAGACTTCCAAGTCAAGAGAATGCGTGATATGTGTTAGTTTCAATGCGATACGCGTTAGATGCGGCAGGTGCGATGCAGATCAAAACAGTCTGATGGTTATATCAATTCATTTTTGCAACTAATAATGTATTCGCTTTTTATTTGTTCTTAACACATCCCGTTTAGAGACACCAAAACACAGTGTAGTTTGGAAAATAGTTAAAGACGACGATGAAATGGCGTTCTGATTCTTTTTTATATACCCATCTTTAGTTTAGATACACACACAAGTTACGAAAACCGAACTACGTACGAAATAGCTCGGTATCTAGGATTATGGTTTTGTCACCTAAGATAACTTGCATTTTTGAGTCAGCAAATTTGTATGTGTCCTTTTTGTCAAATCCAGACAGATATTCCATTTTCCCGTAGAACTGGTCATTCTAATCATTACCTAAACAATTTCCGGTTTTGTAGTCAAAGGAAGATTGGCCTTTTCTCTCTCCCCCCCCCCCCCCCCCCCCCCCACAAAAAAATGTTGAACTGCGTTATAGTAACTATAATGCTGTTTTTCAACAAAAACCTCATAACTGCAGCATAAAACATACTACAGTTACAAGGTTTTAATGAAAAGCAGTGAAAAGATAATATTTTTTTGTTTTAGAATCATGATATCTACTTTCTAGTCTACATTCTAGATAGGACAAGTGGCAAAGAATTGTGTGCTAAAATAGATTTGTTTTACTGTTATGTTTTGATAAACCGTCAGTGTTGTAACAAAATCTCGCAACTACGGCTTGAATCAAACTTTCTCAAATAGCTTTGTTATGACCTGTAGCAGTTATTGATCAGACGTCGTCGCCGATTTTAATCATAGGCTGATTTGAGCCCGGCTCATATATTAGTATATTGTTGGAAAATGTGTTGGAAACGTCTACATTCGTATGCAAATAGATATGACCTTATCAGGCTATATTTGGTCTAGACCATACCTGACGTTATATTTGAACAGTACGCTTATCATTGATATGTATACATGTACAGAGATCTTAAACCCTTCCCCGAGCAATTTTTAGAATGGTCAAATGTAACATGAGTAGAAGACAGCAAAACACTTTATATCAAAAGTAGAACATGTGCATGCTTTGGCCCAGAAAATGGTGAGGCAATAAGAGAAAATGTCTCAAATTTTAATCTTTTTTCTATCACCTATGTCAAAGGGTTTCACGGTTTGGGAAAGGGTCAAACCGGAGGTGCGTTCTTTAGAGCGAGATTTTTTAAGATTTCTTAAGATGTTTTTGATACAGCGTTTTCGAGACCGAGACTGTAAGCGAAGCGTTCCGAATGTTCCATACTTCATACAAATGACGTCATGATGACGTCATTTGTATGAATTATGGAGCATTCGGAACAACTCGGTCAATTCTCTCCCATATAGATTCTTCAGAATTTACCGAAGGGTTCCGAAAGAAGTATAGAGCAATGGCGGCTCGCAGTGATCGTCTTTTAAAAAATCTTGCTCAAAAGAGCGCTTTATCCTAAAACATCTTAAGAAATCTCGAGATATTTCAAGAAATATCGCCCTAAAGAACGCGGCTCGGATCTCTCTTTCCTTGCAAAAATATGGAATTGAATAATACCTGGTAGATCGAGTGAAAAATGACCAAAATAGTCATCAACGGGAAAGGTTGGTTCAAGTAAGGCCACACAGTCATGTGTTTTGAGTACAATATAACACAGACAATATTGGGACGAATGGGGAAACTTTTTATTTCTTAATTCCCTTATCTAAATGTTCTCTCGTGCTTTAAACATTGTATAAAGGACATAAAAACGAGATCTTGTTTGTGAAAGGATTAGGTGATATTTAGTCTGTACGTAGCATGCTATTCTCTGAAGTGACGAAATTATTGCAAAAATGCTCGGATCTTGATTGGACTGCGCATAAACACATGCTGATCTGCATCCATTTTGTTTCACGTATTATGGCGTCCTTTTTCTATACACCATCAGGTGTATATCGTTTGCATATTTATCAAAATGAATAACGTTTATGGTAAAGGATAAAAGAAAAAAGCTATGCTCTAGTCGATATAATCCGGCCAATCTCTCCATAGAAGGCATTGATTTTTGTGTCCGTATAATAACTCATAACGTATTAGGGAATAATCGTATATCCTTAACATTCTCATAGACATGGTACAATATCCCGTTGTATTTCTAAATTAAGAACTCGTTTTGACTTCTCCTATAGAAAAAAAAATCATTGGAAAACATAAAAGGAAAAAGAAGTAAGTGGTGAATCAACAATTTCTCCTGTTCCTTCGATATTTTATATGCTATTTAAGATACACGTTTAAAAAGACGAAATAAATTATTTGCTATTGCAATATGAAACTCCGTCTGGAATTTCGTCGTTTTTCTTCCCAAACTCTAGTTAAGTCATGGTTACTAAGATATCAAATATATTGATACTTTGTTAGTAATTTCATGCATCTGTATGGTTGGTTCTGAAGTTTATGATGTGTAGCGGTTCTTTATGTAAGTACTCGTACATGATAAAAAGGGCCTACTAACCCCCTAATTTCCGATTGCAATTTAAGTAATGTTTTGATTTTTTAAATATCTAAATCTAGTTGTTAATGTCGCGATACTGAAGCCGATCTTCGTGATCTTTTTTGTGACGGAAGCGACATAACCTACTTTATATGAATTTAATGAGATCAGGACAAGACTGTGCATAAAATGTAACCATTTTGATAATAGATCTACTACATTGCTTAACTAAACTGACACGATTTAAAAACGCAAAAAGTACTTTTTGCAAATGGTATCTCCTACATCTTACAAAACCGATTTATAGCCATGTAAAATTGTAAATGTTACAATTGTTAACATAACAGGACAGAAAATGACCTTTAAAGCCACGAATAATGGCTGAATGCACGTCAGATCATGCCAAAATGCACGTTGAGTCAAGAGCCTGGCATCGAACATCGACGACAACGAACCCCGTGTTTTCACAGGCGATTTATCACCATGTCATGATGTATAGGCCGCCCACGATTACCAACCATACAATTTGCTGTAGACTTCAAGTCGTCAAAGATCTGTTGCGTTAGTGACGTTGACGTATACACAATTGTGTTTACGTACAGTTGTTACACGCGGCTGACCGGGACGTGGGTGGTCTGTAAATCTTCCTGTGCCGTTTACACGTCTCATAAACCTTGGAACCGTCGATTCAGCTACATTAAATCGTCTAGCTAACTTCAATTGCGAAACACCACAAACCAAAAGCCAAAAAACTCGGTTCCTTTTTCGCAAAGTAAGTCTTGAAGCATTTTGTACACAATTTTCTTTCGTTGTGCTCGTATGTTTTCAATAAGTAAATCAAAGTGGCAATTTGTACACAAAAAAAATCTTAGTGATTTAACACGTGGTCTGAATGCACGAGACACACGAGCATATAGTGATGGGCGGTTCAGATGTCCGGATAGTTTACAGAAAACACGACAAAATTGCTCGGGCGTGAAGCGTATACATTGCCTCATGCATGTCCTCAAACATGGTGCCGATCGAGGCAATAGGAAAGGAATGGTTAATGAAAACGTGTTTTGCGTTTTTAAATCGTGTCAGTTTATGTTCGTGGATCGATATGACTTCACTGTTACAGAGAAACACAGGCGTGACATTTTTGCGTTTTGAACGAATATAGGCGTATACATGCAAACAACAATAGAAAAGTTTCCACTAAGACACCCCCCCCCCCCCCCACACACACACACACAACAGCAACCGGAAGTCGTCCTTATATGCAAAAGGAAAAATTCATCCCTATTCACTGCCTTTATCCATGCTCTGCGCTTGCGTTGATCTTGTGGATATCAGAAAAAGTGAAGATTCTCTTAACTTCCGTCATTTATCTTCCGATTCTTGCATTGATAAGCGATGCAGTTTAAAACCATTTCGATTCCCTATAGATCTAATACAATGTTGATTTCCCATAAACCCATTGTTTACCACCGGAACTTTTAATTTGAGTCTTCTCTGATGAAAATTCGCTCTTTGATATTTGGATGTCGCTATTTACACCAGAGCGCTGTCCCATTCAAAAAGAAAAGAAAATTTCGAGACATAACTTGTGTCTGATTTTTCTTTTGTTTTTGAATGGAACAGCGTTCTTATGTAAATAGCGACATCCAGATATCAACGAGCGAATTTTCAGCAGATAAGACTCGGATTACCGGAAGTGTTCTGCGGGTACGGACTAAAACGATAATGGAAAGGGGTCAGTTCTCGAAAACTGTCAACTACATTAAATTATTGCCATGAAACGTGGTCATCATTAAGTAAATTAGAAATCTCAGATTGAAAATAACAAAGTATTTTATATCAGTCACCATCTTTGCAGTCTTACAGCCGACAAGGCCACTTATTTGTTGATATCGTCGCTTTTCAACGGAAACCTAGGTTTTCGTTGAAAAGCAAGTATGGACGGATCTAAAGGGGGTCGGGGGGGTCCGGACCGAATTGGCCGAAAATTGAATTTTGACTATATGAATTTAGTTTAAAGTTACATATTTACTACATTTTAAGCCATAATTTGGGCTTGGATCCCCCACCCCCTGGAAAAAATTTGGGCTTGGACCCCCTCCCTTGGAAAAAAAAATCCTGGATCCGCCCTTGACAAGGATGGAATTGTCATATCGAAACGTCACAGGACAAAAAAAATATTTCATTAATAGTTGTGAGGATTACTTTATGACGGAGTTCTATCGACGTATCCAGAAAAAATGTTGGAATCCAGCATTTCTCATTTGCCTTGTTTGGGAAAGAGTTGGTCGATTTATTGACAAGGGTTTTGTAAACTATTGGAATAAGCTGACGTGGACAAGTTTTTAATCCTTTTTTCAAGTTAAGAATATAGATCTAATATCGGATTTTAATGTTATAACTTTACGCATTAAAAAACCTTTAAAAACACACAATTCTATTTTACGCCATTGAACGAACAAACAAATGCGCAGAGATAACTAACTAAGTAATGTTATCCGAAATAAAGAAAGACGAAATTTATCAATCTTAATAGGCTTACAAAATATCAGTAATCTCCGTTTGTTTAGCATAAAATAATTCTTAAGAAGGCATACGCCGAAACGTTGAAAAATAACGTGTTGTTGTAGTTCTTACTTTAATATTTGTTTGCCCAAATTAGCAAATTGTCCCTTTTCCCATAGCATGTCATAGTTTGGGTCTACATGAAGCCTAACTCTGGGAAGGCTTTGAAAGTATTTTAAGACAGGAAGACAATGTTTGTCTTCGGTATTTTCTTCTCTGTTTTCAATGTTTTCTATACCAAAACATCCAAACTTCAGTTTTCATAAATCTAAAATTTACCGTATAAACTGCAACGTTTTGACCAAAGGCGCAAATCATTTTGCTGGGTCTATTGCTAATCTGTTGTTGGAGATTTTGTAGATGTTGGTTCGTCCTGCCATTTTTCGTCTGTCTTCTAGAGATTGTCATTCTAGGTCTGTGAGCATATTGTTAACACTGGAGCGATTGTAATATTCCTTTAAACTCTTCTGTACAAGTTTCAATATAGGCCTACACAAATTTCATTTTATCTATTAGCAAAAGCTGGATGAAGATTCTATCACATTGAACAAGTCAAGAAATTTATCGCCTGAGAAGGGTTTCTTTTCTAAGAAAGTTATGTCTATATCTTCTCTTGAAATTCTTTTTGTGTATCGATACGCCGCTGAACTTAATACTGGGCCGTATGCTTTTCACAAACTGTTCTTTAAGATTAGAAGAAAAACGCCACAAACACGATTATATTAACAGTTTTTTCTTCAATGCATTTCCGACGTTTCACCCTCATGGGCTTCTTCAGGGAGAATCAAACTGTTCTTTCTAATTCTAAATTACATAACAAGCGATTCGATTGGACGAGACGTATATTTCGGCCAATTAGATTGATTGAACAATGAATAATTTCGCAACTACATGTATATCGGTTGGTGAATCATACCGCTTTAAAGTTTTACGCAATGGCCAGGCGGCAACACAGCGCGACGTAGTAGGCTACTTGAACAATGATGTAAACGGAAGTTGCTATGTTAAACTGCCGCTAAACGACGTCACGTCGTAACGGCGCCAACGTGACGTCACAATAAACAGACGTTCACCTTATTCAAAATGACGGACAAAAGTTCTGACGAGCTTTATAAAGCTCTAAGAAATTCCGGTCCTGAGTGTAAATCATTGCTGAAAAAGTATTTAACACCGAATTTGTACCAAAGATACAAAAATGTTACAACAGGTTTTGGAGGACGAATCAAAGATTGCATCTCTTCGGGTATGTTTGTGAATTTATGTTCAAATTGATCATTGCCGTCGAGCGACTGTTGATAATTTTGAGTTCCCTGGATGTACGGGCACAATTCTATACTCACAATATTCTATATTCACTATAGATCTATATCAAAAGGTAAATCAACGACACGTTTAAAATTTTTAACCCATCAACAATACAGTAAAGCAAATTATGTTATGCGCTTGGTGAACCCGGTTGGGTCTATAGTAGATCCACCTGCATTTTACATTTTCCTTCGCTATTTTATTCACGAATCAAACCAGTTTATTTCATCTATTTTTAGGTTGCCTTCACTTAAAAAGCCATTGTGGTATTTATGCCTCGGACCCGGACGCATACGAAGTGTTCGGCGAGGTGTTCGAACCCATCATTAAGGAGTAAAGTGTCAACTCACCAGTTTGGCTGAATTCTGACGTGTAGTTGTGATCGTTGGTCAATCTCGCAGTCGATAGTTCGGTCGTTAGTTCGTTTGTTTGGCTATTCTAGTTCGTAGAAGTGAATGCGTCTGCACTGTCCGGAGGCTCAGCGTAGAAGAACGAGATGCCGCTTCGAATTTCGTGTCTCGTGAGCGTTCCTCTCTCAGCCAATCAGATGTCTCGGAGTATCTGGGTCGATCAACAGCGCCACCTACGGGAAGCTACTTTCACTTTCACTACACTCCCCCCCGTTCTATTTGAAAGGCGTTGATCCATACCCTGAAAACTAATCCTGAAAGCTAAAATTAGTTACTGGAACATTTGAAGACATCTGATTCGAAGTGAGTTTTGGCGCCAATGGTCTGTACAGGGAAAGTCGGTTACATGTAAGTCACAATTAAGGCCGATGCAACCAACAAACCCCCCTTGGAATGGGTACATCTACTTGTACAGCTGTAGAGCGTTCTGGGTGGCAAACTTCAGGACATCTTTCCAGTTAGTCTCTAAACGGGTAGCCACTGTCTTCGCAACCATTCCAAGTAAACCCGGTGTACTGTAGGCCTTGCTGGGATGTATCTCGCGGAACGTGAAGTACGGTGCATCAGTTTCAAGTAGGAAACGGTATTGTGGTACACGACGTAATCCGTTGAGCGCTTGTTCATCAAAACCATCCACAGCTCGGGTAAATCCGAAGAAAGTGTAGGGAAACGATGACAGAAATGATTCCACCACGCAGGATGATCCACTGAAGCAATGAAGATGAATTGGTTGGTTCCTGGGTAAAACTGCTCTCATTGATGCTAACGCTGAAAAATAAGCTGAATCCCCAGTCCTTGCTGCTCCTCTACAATGAATCACCACCACATGATGGGGTTGGACCTTTTGTAGGCATCTGTCAAACGTTACATACTGCATTGCCCACTGCTCCATGGGTGTTGTGAAATCCAGACCAATCTCTCCCACACCGGAAACTTGGGGCATCTTGAGAAGTTGATCCAGATTTTCCTCCGCTGAAGTCAGTAGAGCTGCTTTCTTCGGATGTAATCCTACAGTAACCTTCAATCCTTGACCGTGCAGACTAATCAGTTCCGTCCGGGTAGGGTAGGTGTCCGGATCGCAGAAATTCGCAGTTGCTCCTATGACCTGTACTTTGTATCCAGGGGCTGGCGTGATCAACCTGCAAATGTCTGCGAAACTGGCATCCAATTTCCTAGCGGCTGTCCTGGTCCTATCCAGATGGAAGTGACTATCAAACGCTGGCGGAATTGGCTCTCGGTCCCCCTGCTTCTCCTGTCGTGGTTCACTCTGTGGTCCTCTGGTCGAATCGTCTAGCGGCTCCGATGCTGGTCTCAAGCGGAATTGGGCGAGTAAACTGCATCGGTAACGCGGTTCGAGTCTTGCAACCAGTATACACATCGCTCTCCAGTGAAACAGCATGGCAGGGCAACTCAATGGTCGAAGGGTAAACTGTCCAGGAACACGGATACTACCTTCTAAACAAAGGGCTGTGACGGCTGCTACCAAACTTGGGGTAACCTCCTCGTTCATCTCCGGTTTCAGCAATTCGGTACTGTCAACGTACACGGCAAGGTTGTGTAACGTAGAACATCCTCCAAGCATCCATCCGGCGATGAGCTTCAGGGCCGAGAGCCTCCTCTTCGTCAGATCCTCAGTGAGCGGAAGGGCTTCGTCAAAAATCTCCGGTAGTTGGTCCCTAACACCACCAAATCCCTCCTGTCTGCTGCCTTGGTGACATCCAGGAATGATGCACTGGTTCCCGTCGCCCAAGTTCCTCAACTTCGCTTGTAGCTTGTGACGACGGATGGCGCGCTTGCTGGGCTTTGGCAACGTAGGGCATGACACTATCTTCAACTTTCCCTCAGCTTCTTCCACTCTCCTCGTCTCCTTTGGCTTGGTAGTCTGCACGGTCGGGGCGCGGTCTTTCGCAGATGATTCCTTGTGCCGTTTGTCCAAGGGTCGATGACGCGTATCCGGCGAAAGGGATGCTTGTCGCTGACGTTTGGCGATCCTTGGACTCCTCCTCCTGGCTGGCTGACGCGAATCCGGTTTTGCCGTTGCTTGAGTTGATGTAGGTCTCTTAGGCTTCGAAGAGTGTTCCTTCTTCTGGTTCGACCTTGATGCATGCGGTTTGTCCGATGGCTTGCTATGCACCAAGGGAGTAGGCTTCTGGTAACGCTCCCCGGTTGTCTTCGAGGGCCTGTCATCACATCTGGCAACGGGCTCCACCTTCTTCTGCTCCACATCACTGGCTGGGAACCTAATGGGCGAGTAACTCCTCGTCGTAGGCGTAACGTCCACGTCCATTGGTTCTTCCCGAGAGGCATCCAGTCTCAACACGTCCTTGGTGACCTTGACCGGCGAATCCGCAACTTCGTCGACGACTCGAAAGTCCCGCAGAAACTGTAACATCTCCTCGTCGTCGCTGTCCGGGGCGGGCTCGTCAGTCTTGGCTTCCCTCACATCTGCTGCGTTCGTAGAGATGGTTGGGATCGACGGGTCGATGTCTCGACGAATGTCTCTCGATGGGCCAGTGGGCGCTGCACTGGGCTTCCTTTTGGGCCTGCGTACGGGTGCGAGGTGAGTAGAAATCCACTCCTCCGTCTGGAAGTCCAAATCCAACGCTTGCTTCGCGACGTCAGCCAACCAGGATTTGTTGCTCCTCTCCTTCGCAATCTTCGCTTGTCGTATAAGGGCTGTCTCAAAAGCGCTGTATTTCCCGTTGCTAAGAAGAAGATTGTGAATGAGGGTGTGCTTCGGCACCTGCTTTCCACTATCCGAGGCGAACTCCATCTGTTCTAAGAAATCCATAACTGTAAGTAGGTTGATGGGTGTTTCGAAGAAAGAAGTAATTCACCTGAAAACCGAAAAGCTGTAACCTGCGGCCTGGCTAAACTCGCTAGTAGGTCCTAGATGGATCGCTAGTAGGGTTTGCTGTGTCTGTCTATTTGTGGCTGAACGTTACCAAGTCCGTAAGGGATCCGAGTAACGCTTGCTCTCTACTCTAAGCTACACAATCTGAAACGAGAAGGAAGAATTGCATTTAATGTCTGTTTACTTTACTGATCTCAACACAGTTTTTGCATTTGTATTTGTCGATTTCCAGGGCATCTGATGCAGTAACATCGACACAGGAACCATGGTACCACTCGTCGCAGTAATCACACTGGATCATGAAACGTCCCTGCCATGGCTTCCTACAAAAACAGTAAAGTTCACCATTATCCTCTTCCCCCCCGTTTTGATCTTTTGGGCTCGACTTCCAAGCATGTATCCACGCCGGTAGGTCACGTGAGTTACATGGTTTCATTCTATCGTGATTGACAACAAATATGGTTTTCCGCAACATAATCCTGTACAGACTAGGTGATAATTTCTTTATAATTACTGCTGGGCCCTTCCAGGGAGAACACAATTTCTTGCATTTCCCCTTCAGGACGGCTGAATCAAGTAAATAAACAACATCACCTTCACTGTACGGGCGCTGGAGAATCCGCACATCGTAATCCCGTTTCATCCTGTTCAGGGATGCCTTAAGGTTCTCCCGCGCTATTTTGTGGGCGTCTTCCATAGCCGTTGTCAACCTGGTAACATACGTCTCTGGGGCATCGGTACTTTCTGTTCTAAGTGGATACATTATATTGGATGGAACATTTACCTCCCTACCTAGCATCAGCATGTTGGGTGTAAAACCGGTACTTCTGTTGACTGCCGCTCTTAGGGCCCCTGCAATTTGTTGGATATAGAGGTCCCAATCATTTTGTCGTTTACTTACGAAACATCGGACAGCACCCATCAGAGTCCGGTTAAAACGCTCCACCTGTCCGTTTGCTGACGGTCTGTAAGAAGTGGTTCTAGCCTTATGGATCTGCAGCACATCGCAAAGAGCAGCAAACAGCTTGGACTCAAAGTTCCTACCCTGATCTGAAAAAATCTGAAATGGTACGCCAAACCTGGAAAAGAAATGATTAACAGCCGCAGCAGCGGTATCTTGTGCAGTCTGAGATGGGAGGGGGATACACTCCACCCACTTGGTAAACTGGTCAACCATCATCAGAATGTACTCATTACCACTCCTCGTCTTAGGTAAAGGGCCTAAAAAATCAATGTGAACTCTTTCCATGGGCGCACCAGCTTGATACTCTTTCATAGGAACTTTGCCATATTGGGGCGACTTTTTCTGCAGGTTACAAGTTGCACATGAAATGACATACCTCGAGACATCTGTGGACAAACCATACCAGAAAAACTTCTCTTTCAGCCTCTCCTTGGTCCTACGAACCCCTTGATGACCAGCTGACGGAAGATCGTGGTTCCACTCCATGGCTTTGTCTCTCAGGCTGCTTGGCACAACCAACCTAGGTACATCATCTTTCCCCTTAAAGAACAACACACCATCAATCAAGCAGAAACGTGACTTGTTCAACCAGTAGAACTTGTTTGCTGGACTGGATAGAAACAGGTCCCTCTCCGATGGCTCTGTGTTGTTGCTCAGCCAACCTAAAATGAAATCTAAATCAGAATCATTAGACTGGGCCTCTTTAAGGTCCGGGATGCTGAAACTCCAGCACAAAAGTGTACTGTCGCCTGCAGCTCCCGTATCTACACTACAAATTTGTGGATTGCTCATGGTTTCCACATGTGTTGGATAAACCACGCATCCCTCAATTTCAAAATCTAGGTCCCCAGAAAACAAAGAATTAATTGACAGGTCATCACTCAAGCTTACATCATTCGGATTTCCTACCGCTACCTCATTTACGTGATGTACTTTCCCGCGTTTCCCCCCTGGACGTGACCCAGAAGTGCCTACTCCCAGTAGAGTAGCAGCAATACGAGGCGGACCCGGGACTCCCCCCTCTTCTTGCCCATTGACTCCTATCCCATTGTCACGGCCCGAGTTATCCTCCCAGTGGAGTGTCCCCTTCATAGGACCGGGAACTAACGGTACAGTGTCATCGCAATCCTCTTTAAAACGTTTCCAATTATGGTCTTCTGCACGTTGGCAATAGGAACATCCACCGCAAGGCAAACCATCAATCTTACCCAGTGGTATCCTGGACAGAGCATCCGCGTTTCCGTGTTTAGACCCTGGTCGATGGCGGAGGATCATATTAAATTGCGAAAGCTCTTCCATCCAGCGCGCGATTTGTCCTTGTGGCTCTTTAAAACGCAATAACCATGTTAAGCTTGAGTGATCGGTACGCACAACAAAGGGTTTACCTAACAAATAGTGACGATATTGGCGGGTGAAACGAACCACCGCCAGTAGCTCTTTCCTGGTAGTGCAGTACCTTCTTTGTTCTTTGGATAGGGCAAAGCTACCGTACGAAATTACCTTCTCTTCTCCATTCTGGACCTGTATCAGCTCTGCTCCAATGGCTACGTCTGACGCGTCGGTGTCCAGAATGTACGAGTCTTGGCGGTTCGGGATTCCAAGTACTGGTGGTGAGATAAGCGCTTGTTTCAGTTTTGCAAAAGAATTTTGTTGCTCATCCCCCCACTTGAATTTGTTTTTCCCGATTACCAAATATAACGGAGAAGCCAATTCCGAGAAATTCTTGACAAAAGTGCGGTGGTAGTTAGCTAAGCCCATGAACCTTTCAACATCCTTAGAGTTTTGTGGAACGGGCCATTCAGATACAACCTTAACATCCTCATCAGACATCGCGAGTGTATTTCCGGTTACTATTCGGCCTAAAAATTCGACCTCTTTTTGAAAGAATGCGCATTTTTTCGGCTTTAAACGCAACCCATACTCGCGAAATCTTTGCATGGTTTCCCTGAGGTTAGCAATATGATCATTAAACGTTTTCCCTAAAACGAGGATATCGTCCAAAAATGCTAGTGCTATTTTCCAGGTCAAACCTCTCAAAACGAGGTTCATAACGCGCGAAAAGGTTGCTGGCGCGTTGCAAAGTCCAAAGCCCATCTTCTTGTGCTCGAATAACCCAAATTTAGTGGTAAAAGCAGTCTTCTTCCTGTCCTCGGGCTTGATATTGACCTGCCAGTAGGCGGAGTTGGCGTCCAGTTTTGAAAACCAAAGATTACCTACCAGGGTGTCCAAACAATCATCTACCAGTGGCAGTGGGAACACGTCTTTGACGGTGGCATTGTTGAGTTGGCGGTAATCGATGCACCATCTGACGGAACCATCACGTTTGCGGATTAGCACGGGTGCAGCAGCCCAATCTGAGGTAGACTCTTGAATGACGCCGGCATCTAGCATTTTCTTCAAATGTGCTTCTTCTTCTTCAGCAAAATGGGCAGGGGTACGTCTCATCCCTATCTTGATAGGTTTGGCCCCCCCTGTGTCTATGCTGTGTTCAATTGCTGTAAAATTCCCTAGGTCAAATTCATGTTTCGCAAAAACGTCATGATAATCCCATAGGAGTTTAGCAAATGTAGCACATTCGGAGTCGTTAAGGTGTGTGCATGATCTTTCATAGAGTTCTTGCAAATGATCCGGTACCTTTCCCTTAATTTCACTTTGCTGTACGGTGCATATGTTGGGTGCACTTGACTGTACGTAGCTAAAGTTGGGTGCAGGTGGGTCTGGCCCAGATTCGTTTGATTGGTCAACTACCTCCCCCCCGAAAGAAAAAGCATTTGCAATGTGTTTTCCACGTTTTAGTGTGCGATGTTTGTCGGAAATGTTCACAACACTAATCAGCGGCGACCTGTCATTGCTGTAAATTGTTCTCGGGACAGAGATAGACAATCCTTCTTTTCCCTCTATGAAGAATTCGCTTGAAATTGGGCGAGTCAATTTGCATTTAACCATAACAACGGAATTCGGCGGAATTACTCGGCGGCGGGAAACGATCACATTTGCTAACTCAGGGTCTCCATCCGGTTTAAGACCTTTTGAAAGTTGAACAGTTTGCCCATCAAAAATCATGGTACTTTTTCCCAAATCCAGAATACATCGGCGTTTTTTCAAAATGTCGGCGCCGAGCAACATGTCATGTTGTATTGGGGCTACATAAATGGAGGATTCGGTATAAATTTTGTTACCTAATTGGAGGTTGACCGGACCTACAATGTAACCTGTCATTTTCATTTCACGACCTGCTGCCCTAAGCGTCACGTCTTTGATGAAATCTGGCTTGGGTTTCATCTTTTGGTAGACCCTGTCGGAGATAATTGTTACTTCTGCTGCAGTGTCCACCATAGCTTGCAAGTAAGTACCATTAACCTTGACGTCGACACATTCTATGGATGTAGAAAACAGATGGCAAACTGTGACATCATCCCGTAGATCAGGATCGGCGGTCTGATCTTCAGTCTGATCCGTGTCCATAATCTCTGAATGGCTCCCAGTCTGTTCCACAGGTTCCCTTACTCTACTACTACTAATCTTACCTAAATTTTCCAGTGAAACAACTTTCCCTTGCGTGAAAAGCTGTTCCCCGGTTCCCTCTAAATTAACCCTACCCTGGCCTTCTGATAATGGAAAGGTTGTTGAACGGCCCTCTTCCCCAACCCAATCTAGTTTTTTGGAGGTGTGTAACCCTGGGGTTTGGGGCAGTCCTTCACCAAATGGTCGGTGCTCTGACACCTAAAACAGGCCCTTTTACCTGGTTTACGTCTCCTGTCTGAGAGTCGCTTCACCTGTTCCTGCAGTTCCACAATAGTAGCCTTCAACTCCTTCACGACTTCGGTTTCTTGAGGCTCTTGTTTTACTGCCTGAACAAAAGGTTCTTCTGCAGCCCGCTTTGGTGCCTTCCCCTTCCCGTAAATGGCCTGATGTACGTGTTTGTACATATAGATTGATTCCAACGCGGATTCAATGGTGGCTGGTTGGAGTAAACTCGTATGATGCCCGGCTTCTTTGTCCAAAAGGCCCTGGCAAAAGCGAGAGATAGCTTGCTTGTTTGAATAACTCTCCGGCAAGGACCTAAAAGCAGAATTGGCCAAGAACATCACTCGGTCTGCCCAATCTTCCAATTTCTCATCCGCTTTTTGGTTTGCTTGTTGGAATCTGAGTAGCGCAGTCTCTTCCAATGGTTGTTGTCCAAAACGCGACTCCAATCGTGACATGAGAGAATGAAAAGTAATGGGGGCACCTCTTTCTACAAAAATTGAGTAATACTCTGCCGCCTTACCTGTCAAACTCCAGCAAAGGCAGTTCAAACATTCTTCGGGTGACCAAGCACCTGCCCTCGCATATCTGACGAACTTGTCCTTAAATATTGTCCAGCTCGATTTCCCGTCAAAGGTTAGGTTGGA
Organism: Fragum sueziense; assembly: GCA_963680895.1. NCBI lineage: Eukaryota > Metazoa > Mollusca > Bivalvia > Cardiida > Cardiidae > Fragum > Fragum sueziense. The sequence continues at coordinate 7,193,881 of OY804595.1, read as the reverse complement.
TGGCAAACTCACGAGGCGACGAGCAGAGCCAGGAACCGGCAAGACAGGCTGAGTTTGATGAACAGTCTGACTACCGTCCCCCGACTGAAGCTGTGCCATCATTTTTGCCAGACGGTCCACCTGCTGGTTCAATTTCCTTGACCTTTCATCATCCTCATCCTCATCAATTCCTTCCCCCTCTCCAATATAACCGAAATCCATAAATGGGTTACCTGGTGACCAATCCATGCTGTGATTCACTTTCACAGGAGCCTCGGCGGCCTCGGCGGCCTTGGTTTGCTCATGTTTCAGGTCTATGAACGAGAGCAGGTCAGTGACCCCTGCACTCGGACGAGGGTCTGCCATTCCTTGAATGTATTCCGCATCCGGAGACGGCGTCTTGCATACAGTCGGCGGCTCAGGAAGGGAATTCATAAATCTATCTGCATCATCTGGGTTGAGGGTTGGCATTGATGTGGTGCTAATGGGCCCAGTAAACCTGCGGTTACGCGTAAAGTCCAAACCAGCCAGCTCCGAATCGGTGAACTTGTGTCTGGTTATGGCTTGCAATAATCCCAGGTTTAGATTTCCCCTGGTCTCCCTGTACTCGATAATTGTATCGGCGATTTTGGGGCCTACATGGGGGATTGATGTTAGGGCATTCTTGTCAGCAAAATTGACAGCAATCAAGAAATCAGCCATTCTTGTCAGGATATTGTGGTGACACTTGTGATAACTGAACAATGTCGAAATTCCAGCAGACGATGTAAACAAAGTCGGCGAAAGGCAAAATTTGCAGATAAATTGCAGTTGGGGTGCACAACCAGCTACAATTTAAATCAAAAACGGTTATTGCCAGTGAAATTTCAGCAGTTGTTGTCTGTATAGTCGACCAAGAATATTGAAATTTCGGAAAAAATCAATATGGCTGCCGGCGAACGCGGTGTTGGAATGCAGTTGGTCGGGTTCAAAAAACAATTCTGACACCAATAAAGTGTCAACTCACCAGTTTGGCTGAATTCTGACGTGTAGTTGTGATCGTTGGTCAATCTCGCAGTCGATAGTTCGGTCGTTAGTTCGTTTGTTTGGCTATTCTAGTTCGTAGAAGTGAATGCGTCTGCACTGTCCGGAGGCTCAGCGTAGAAGAACGAGATGCCGCTTCGAATTTCGTGTCTCGTGAGCGTTCCTCTCTCAGCCAATCAGATGTCTCGGAGTATCTGGGTCGATCAACAGCGCCACCTACGGGAAGCTACTTTCACTTTCACTACAGGAGTACCACAAAGTCAACACGCTCAACCACCCAGCACCAGACTTCGGTGACCTCGATAACCTTGGGTTCGGTGACCTTGACCCCAATAATGAGTTCATCAACTCAACCAGAATCCGTGTGGGACGATCTCATGCCAACTATGGATTTCCACCAACCACATCGAAAGAGGTTAGTTGGCATAAAAAGTGGCTATATTTTTGCTTATTTCCTAATTAATGGGCCTTTTTAAAAGTTTTAATCGGGAACCGCAAAATGAAATTTACCTGAGCAGAGCTGTGAAAACATTGAACAATTTGAAAATGCAGACAACAGTAATTTCTCCTCTTCTTCAAAATTTTGGCGTGTTGTAAATTAAGTTTGTGCATGGTGTAGAATATATGAAAACCTCGAAACCCGAAACAATTTTACCGCCTGGATGCACATTCCTTTGAATTTTGTACATCCTTTAGGCCATACTTGTTGCCTGCAAATGATATATAAATAAACAATTCTTTCCCAGTTAGTTAGATAACATTGAGAGGGGGGGTTGAGAGAACCAGGGGAACACATCTAGTATACCGGTCCCCATTGACTAGGAAGTCGTTTGGGGGCTGCTTTATTTTATTTTGAAATTATTTATGGGGGCTGCTGCCCCAACACCGCCGCTCATTTTCCTCTTTATTGATGAAAAATTACTTTATTTTGTCACTTTACTGGCAACCATTTAGTATGGGGACCGGCTAACTAGAAACTTCCCGAACCAGGAACACATCTAGTATACCAGAAAGTATTGGGGGGCCCGGGCGGGGCTTGGAGGCTGCCGCCCCCACATCCCGCTTTATTTTATTTTGAAATTATTTATGGGGGCTGCCGCTCCACACTCCCCGCTCATTTTCTTCTTTATTGATGAAAAATTACTCTATTTTGTCACTTTACTTGCAACCATTTAGTCTGGGGACCGGCTAACTAGAAACTTCCCGAGAACCATACTATTTTTGTCCCAATTGTTCTCAAACCTTTTCTATAAGGGAAGCCAAACGAGTTTTTGTATGGAAAGGGATTTTAAAATAGAAGACAACTGAGGTATTTTTAAAGCAATTTTTACACAAGCTGGAACAAAAACAAATTAAGTTATTGTCATTCCGATCTATTTTCTGCTAAAACTGAACATGAGATTTCCGAGAAACCGATTAAATTGGCTGTTCACACAGTGAGTGGTTTTCAGGGAAACATTCTATTTTAAATGCTGGTTTGGGAGAAATCAATATGCATGTATGAGTCATTTTAAAAATCGTTGTTTCCATTTGTGCTCGATATGTGACTCGTAGACCTAGAATTCCGCGTAAAAAGTATCATACATATAAATATACCAAACTTATGCTTAATTTAAAAAAATCTATATCAGTGCATGGTAGCCGATATTATCATTATGCATGTAGATCTAGATCTATTTGTTCTATTCACTCAATGTTTTATGAACGGGTTTTCTTAAAAAGTCCCGTCGATACAATGGAGTGTAATATATTAACCATGATTAAAAGTTTCATATTAATATTTTTACGGTGTTTTTCCATGCTAGGATCTACAAGAGATGGAGAGAATCACAGTCGACGCTCTCCGAACATTGCGGGGAGATTTGGCGGGAAAATATTATCCACTACAGGGCATGACCCCGGAAGTACATAAACAGATGATTGAAGATCACTTCCTCTTCAGAGACGATGATCCGTAAGTCGCGTTTATAGCCAAATGTAAAAAAGACATTTTATATTAAAAAAGATGCGTTTGTGAAATACCAATGTCCAATCATAACGGCATGCAGTTTTACTTATCTAAAAGATACATGTACCTCAATAATTTACATTCACATTGACGTACGACATTATCTTTCGTATCTATATAGATATATTTCATTGTTTTTTAAACCATCTATTCAGGCACAAGAACGTCCGAACCAGGTATAGTTTGGAAAAGAGGAAATTGTCTTAGTTAGAATAGCAAACAAAATTGTTTATCTTTACCTAATTACATGCGTCTTAGCTTGTCATGAACTAGGTCTTTGTGCTGCAAAATTGACCTGCAGACATCTGCAAACGTAATGGCCTTACGTATTCAAACTATTTTCTTTGATCTGTTCAGCGAGCGATTTTTTATCAAACTTTAATTTATCTCGGGTTTAACCCAATACACCACACAGTGACTCTTTATGACTCCCCACAAGATAATGGCTTGGAAAATATTGTGGAAAACAAAGAAATTGCTTGTAACAATCAATTTCTTCATTTCCCACTTTTCTTTAACACAGAAAGACCAAAAAGTGTAAAATTTCGTTTACCTGAACTTGTCGTCTACAACATCTTTGAATTTGGACCAGTTTAAAATTGTGTCGTTTGGTAATGGGTTAATGTTTCCGTGTCTATATTTCAGAGTGTTGGGTGACTGCCATGGTTACGACAACTGGCCGACTGGTCGTGGTATCTTCTTCAGTAACAACAAGCGGTTCCTGGTCTGGGTGAACGAGGAGGACCATCTCAGAATCATCTCTATGCAGCCGGGCGGTAACCTCGCAGAGGTCTGGCAGAGATTAGTCAAGGTACAGTTACCCTTCTTGGTTGTTGATTGAATTGTTTGCTATACGGATGCACTTAGTTTAAGTAATGAATGTATCATAGTTTAATCGCAGTGTTCATTCTATATTTAAACTAGTTTTATACAGAATGTCCAAAAAAAAAAAAAAAAAAAAAACGGAACCCATTTTTGAAAGTACATTTCTCATGTATCAAGAAATATTGCTCCACCAAATTTACATATGCAATAGCAACGACAGTTGTCTATTAGCAGTTAAAATTTGGTTGAAAATTGAAAATATCGGCATTCCAATAAATATGCCCGGAAAACCATTTTAACACGATATCGATCTTTTCGTTTTGCAGCGGGCGCCTACACTCATTGGATAAATTGACGCTATACAATTGGTTGATATATTCAATACAATACAAAAATGATTTTGAAACATTGTATTCACAATAGTGCATTTTCACTTCATCTTTTTTGCTAATAAATAAACTGTTAATGCTGCGATGTAACTAAAATGAATACAAACAAAATATCCAAGTGCATCACAGACTCATGAATAATAATTATAGGCACTTATTTTTATTTCTGACCAACATGCCGGTCAATGCTCAATTAAAAAGTATAACGGGTTTCATTTGACCAGACACTGACCTTTATGCAAAACACAAATAACACAAAATGCACCAAAAAGAATGAAATCCTAGTCCACAGAAATGTATACTATGCAAGAAAATTAAGACTGGACTAATTTTAGGAAACATATCAAGCTTGTAATTTATGAAAATAAAAGTTAAAACTGAGTCATATGAAATGAATCACATAATAATTTGAAATTAATTTAAACAGCTACCCAATGGACTCAATTTGAACGTACAGAACGTGTACATATTAGATTTTGAGATAATCGGTACATACGTACAACGGTACAGAATTCAAAAGCTGACAGTTAGTGCGCTTTCACGAGCAAACAAGACGCAAAAATCAATATCATGTCAGATGTGTGTGAAGTTAGCTGCCAGTTGCCAGTTGCCAGTTGCCAATTCAATGGGCAACTGGCAACTGGCAGCTAACTTCACATCCAGTTGCCGATTCAAAAATGAACAAAATGTGAATTGGTAACTGGCAACTGGCAGCTAACTTCACACATGCAGCTGCCAATTCAAAATGCGCCCGAATAGGCAACCGGCAACTGGCAGCTGACTTCACACTTACAGATGCCAATTCAAAATGAATCGATGCCCCGAATAGGCAACCGGCAACTGGCAGCTAACTTCACACATGCAGCTGCCAATTCAAAATAAATCGGAGTCCCGAATAGGCAACCGGCAACTGGCAGCTAACTTCACACATGCAGCTGCCAATTCAAAATAAATCGGAGTCCCGAATAGGCAACCGGCAACTGGCAGCTAACTTCACACATGCAGCTGCCAATTCAAAATAAATCGGAGTCCAGAATAGGCAACCGGCAACTGGCAGCTAACTTCACACATGCAGATGCCAATTCAAAATAAATCGGAGTCCCGAATAGGCAACCGGCAACTGGCAGCTAAGTTCACACATACAGCTGCCAATTCAAAATAAATCAAATTATCGAATTGGCAACTGGCAGCTGAGTTCACACTGACAGATGCCAATTCAAAATAAATCAAATTATCGAATTGGCAACTGGCAGCTGAGTTCACATTTACAGATGCCAATTCAAAATAAATCAAATTATCGAATTGGCAACTGGCAGCTAACTTCACACTTACAGACGCCAATTCAAAATAAATCAAATTATCGAATTGGCAACTGGCAGCTGAGTTCACACTTATAGATGCCAATTCAAAATGAATCAAATTATCGAATTGGCAACTGGCAGCTGACTTCACACTTACAGCTGCCAATTCAAAATAAAGGATAAACTGTCATGAATCGTGTAATTCGAACTGGCACCTAACTTCACATCCAGTTGCCTATTCAACAATGCACAAATAGTGAATTGGCAACTGGCAACTGGCAGCTAACTTCACACTTATAGCTGCCAATTCAAAATAAAGGATAAACAGTCATGAATCGTATAATTCGAACTGGCAGCTATAATTTCACATCCAGTTGCCTATTCAACAATGCACAAATAGTGAATTGGCAACTGGCAACTGGCAGCTAACTTCACACTTACAGCTGCCAATTCAAAATAAAGAATAAACAGTCATGAATCGTGTTATTCGAACTGGCAGCTAACTTCACATCCAGTTGCCTATTCAACAATGCACAAATAGTGAATTGGCAACTGGCAACTGGCAGCTAACTTCACACTTACAGCTGTCAATTCAAAATAAAGGATAAACAGTCATAAACCGTGTAATTCGAACTGGCAGCTAACTTCACATCCAGTTGCCTATTCAACAATGCACAAATAGTGAATTGGCAACTGGCAACTGGCAGCTGACTTCACACTTACAGCTGCCAATTCAAAATAAAGGATAAACAGTCATAAATCGTATAATTCGAACTGGCAGCTAACTTCACACCCAGTTGCCTATTCAACAATGCACAAATAGTGAATTGGCAACTGGCAACTGGCAGCTAACTTCACACTTACAGCTGCCAATTCAAAATAAAGGATAAACAGTCATGAATCGTGTAATTCGAACTGGCAGCTAACTTCACACCCAGTTGCATATTCAACAATGCACAAATAGTGAATTGGCAACTGGCAACTGGCAGCTAACTTCACACTTACAGCTGCCAATTCAAAATAAAGGATAAACAGTCATGAATCGTGTATATCGAACTGGCAGCTAACTTCACATCCAGTTGCATATTCAATAATGCACAAATAGTGAATTGGCAACTGGCAACTGGCAGCTAACTTCACACTTACAGCTGCCAATTCAAAATAAAGGATAAACAGTCATAAATCGTGTAATTCGAACTGGCAACTAACTTCACATCCAGTTGCCTATTCAACAATGCACAAATAGTGAATTGGCAACTGGCAACTGGCAGCTGACTTCACACTTACAGCTGCCAATTCAAATTAAAGGATAAACAGTCATGAATCGTATAATTCGAACTGGCAGCTAACTTCACATCCAGTTGCCTATTCAACAATGCACAAATAGTGAATTGGCAACTGGCAACTGGCAGCTAACTTCACACTTACAGCTGCCAATTCAAAATAAAGGATAAACAGTCATAAATCGTGTAATTCGAACTGGCAACTAACTTCACATCCAGTTGCCTATTCAACAATGCACAAATAGTGAATTGGCAACTGGCAACTGGCAGCTAACTTCACACTTACAGCTGCCAATTCAAAATAAAGGATAAACAGTCATGAATCGTATAATTCGAACTGGCAGCTATAACTTCACATCCAGTTGCCTATTCAACAATGCACAAATAGTGAATTGGCAACTGGCAACTGGCAGCTAACTTCACACTTACAGCTGCCAATTCAAAATAAAGGATAAACAGTCATAAACCGTGTAATTCGAACTGGCAGCTAACTTCACATCCAGTTGCCTATTCAACAATGCACAACTAGTGAATTGGCAACTGGCAACTGGCAGCTAACTTCACACTTACAGCTGCCAATTCAAAATAAAGGATAAACAGTCATGAATCGTATAATTCGAACTGGCAGCTAACTTCACATCCAGTTGCCTATTCAACAATGCACAACTAGTGAATTGGTAACTGGCAACTGGCAGCTAACTTCACACTTACAGCTGCCAATTCAAAATAAAGGATAAACAGTCATGAATCGTGTAATTCCAACTGGCAGCTAACTTCACATCCAGTTGCCTATTCAACAATGCACAAATAGTGAATTGGCAACTGGCAACTGGCATCTAACTTCACACTTACAGCTGCCAATTCAAAATAAGGGATAAATAGTCATGAATCGTATAATTCGAACTGGCAGCTATAACTTCACATCCAGTTGCCTATTCAACAATGCACAAATAGTGAATTGGCAACTGGCAACTGGCAGCTAACTTCACACTTACAGCTGCCAATTCAAAATAAAGGATAAACAGTCATGAATCGTGTTATTCGAACTGGCAGCTAACTTCACATCCAGTTGCCTATTCAACAATGCACAAATAGTGAATTGGCAACTGGCAGCTAACTTCACACTTACAGCTGCCAATTCAAAATAAAGGATAAACAGTCATAAACCGTGTAATTCGAACTGGCAGCTAACTTCACATCCAGTTGCCTATTCAACAATGCACAAATAGTGAATTGGCAACTGGCAACTGGCAGCTAACTTCACACTTACAGCTGCCAATTCAAAATAAAGGATAAACAGTCATGAATCGTGTAATTCGAACTGGCAACTAACTTCACATCCAGTTGCCTATTCAACAATGCACAAATAGTGAATTGGCAACTGGCAACTGGCAGCTAACTTCACACTTACAGCTGCCAATTCAAAATAAAGGATAAACAGTCATGAATCGTATAATTCGAACTGGCAGCTATAACTTCACATCCAGTTGCCTATTCAACAATGCACAAATAGTGAATTGGCAACTGGCAACTGGCAGCTAACTTCACACTTACAGCTGCCAATTCAAAATAAAGGATAAACAGTCATAAACCGTGTAATTCGAACTGGCAGCTAACTTCACATCCAGTTGCCTATTCAACAATGCACAACTAGTGAATTGGCAACTGGCAACTGGCAGCTAACTTCACACTTACAGCTGCCAATTCAAAATAAAGGATAAACAGTCATGAATCGTATAATTCGAACTGGCAGCTAACTTCACATCCAGTTGCCTATTCAACAATGCACAACTAGTGAATTGGTAACTGGCAACTGGCAGCTAACTTCACACTTACAGCTGCCAATTCAAAATAAAGGATAAACAGTCATGAATCGTGTAATTCCAACTGGCAGCTAACTTCACATCCAGTTGCCTATTCAACAATGCACAAATAGTGAATTGGCAACTGGCAACTGGCATCTAACTTCACACTTACAGCTGCCAATTCAAAATAAGGGATAAATAGTCATGAATCGTATAATTCGAACTGGCAGCTATAACTTCACATCAAGTTGCCTATTCAACAATGCACAAATAGTGAATTGGCAACTGGCAACTGGCAGCTAACTTCACACTTACAGCTGCCAATTCAAAATAAAGGATAAACAGTCATGAATCGTATAATTCGAACTGGCAGCTAACTTCACATCCAGTTGCCTATTCAACAATGCACAACTAGTGAATTGGTAACTGGCAACTGGCAGCTAACTTCACACTTACAGCTGCCAATTCAAAATAAAGGATAAACAGTCATGAATCGTGTAATTCCAACTGGCAGCTAACTTCACATCCAGTTGCCTATTCAACAATGCACAAATAGTGAATTGGCAACTGGCAACTGGCAGCTAACTTCACACTTACAGCTGCCAATTCAAAATAAGGGATAAATAGTCATGAATCGTATAATTCGAACTGGCAGATATAACTTCACATCCAGTTGCCTATTCAACAATGCACAAATAGTGAATTGGCAACTGGCAACTGGCAGCTAACTTCACACTTACAGCTGCCAATTCAAAATAAAGGATAAACAGTCATGAATCGTGTTATTCGAACTGGCAGCTAACTTCACATCCAGTTGCCTATTCAACAATGCACAAATAGTGAATTGGCAACTGGCAGCTAACTTCACACTTACAGCTGCCAATTCAAAATAAAGGATAAACAGTCATAAACCGTGTAATTCGAACTGGCAGCTAACTTCACATCCAGTTGCCTATTCAACAATGCACAAATAGTGAATTGGCAACTGGCAACTGGCAGCTAACTTCACACTTACAGCTGCCAATTCAAAATAAAGGATAAACAGTCATGAATCGTGTAATTCGAACTGGCAACTAACTTCACATCCAGTTGCCTATTCAACAATGCACAAATAGTGAATTGGCAACTGGCAACTGGCAGCTAACTTCACACTTACAGCTGCCAATTCAAAATAAAGGATAAACAGTCATGAATCGTATAATTCGAACTGGCAGCTATAACTTCACATCCAGTTGCCTATTCAACAATGCACAAATAGTGAATTGGCAACTTGCAACTGGCAGCTAACTTCTCACTTATAGCTGCCAATTCAAAATAAAGGATAAACAGTCATGAATCGTGTTATTCGAACTGGCAGCTAACTTCACATCCAGTTGCCTATTCAACAATGCACAAATAGTGAATTGGCAACTGGCAACTGGCAGCTAACTTCACACTTACAGCTGCCAATTCAAAATAAAGGATAAACAGTCATAAACCGTGTAATTCGAACTGGCAGCTAACTTCACATCCAGTTGCCTATTCAACAATGCACAAATAGTGAATTGGCAACTGGCAACTGGCAGCTAACTTCACACTTACAGCTGCCAATTCAAAATAAAGGATAAACAGTCATAAATCGTGTAATTCGAACTGGCAGCTAACTTCACATCCAGTTGCCTATTCAACAATGCACAAATAGTGAATTGGCAACTGGCAACTGGCAGCTGACTTCACACTTACAGCTGCCAATTCAAAATAAAGGATAAACAGTCATAAATCGTATAATTCGAACTGGCAGCTAACTTCACACCCAGTTGCCTATTCAACAATGCACAAATAGTGAATTGGCAACTGGCAACTGGCAGCTAACTTCACACTTACAGCTGCCAATTCAAAATAAAGGATAAACAGTCATGAATCGTGTAATTCGAACTGGCAGCTAACTTCACACCCAGTTGCATATTCAACAATGCACAAATAGTGAATTGGCAACTGGCAGCTAACTTCACACTTACAGCTGCCGATTCAAAATAAAGGATAAACAGTCATGAATCGTGTATATCGAACTGGCAGCTAACTTCACATCCAGTTGCATATTCAATAATGCACAAATAGTGAATTGGCAACTGGCAACTGGCAGCTAACTTCACACTTACAGCTGCCAATTCAAAATAAAGGATAAACAGTCATAAATCGTGTAATTCGAACTGGCAACTAACTTCACATCCAGTTGCCTATTAAACAATGCACAAATAGTGAATTGGCAACTGGCAACTGGCAGCTAACTTCACACTTACAGCTGCCAATTCAAAATAAAGGATAAACAGTCATGAATCGTATAATTCGAACTGGCAGCTATAACTTCACATCCAGTTGCCTATTCAACAATGCACAAATAGTGAATTGGCAACTGGCAACTGGCAGCTAACTTCACACTTACAGCTGCCAATTCAAAATAAAGGATAAACAGTCATAAACCGTGTAATTCGAACTGGCAGCTAACTTCACATCCAGTTGCCTATTCAACAATGCACAACTAGTGAATTGGCAACTGGCAACTGGCAGCTAACTTCACACTTACAGCTACCAATTCAAAATAAAGGATAAACAGTCATGAATCGTATAATTCGAACTGGCAGCTAACTTCACATCCAGTTGCCTATTCAACAATGCACAACTAGTGAATTGGTAACTGGCAACTGGCAGCTAACTTCACACTTACAGCTGCCAATTCAAAATAAAGGATAAACAGTCATGAATCGTGTAATTCCAACTGGCAGCTAACTTCACATCCAGTTGCCTATTCAACAATGCACAAATAGTGAATTGGCAACTGGCAACTGGCATCTAACTTCACACTTACAGCTGCCGATTCAAAATAAGGGATAAATAGTCATGAATCGTATAATTCGAACTGGCAAATAACTTCACATCCAGTTGCCTATTCACCAATGCACTAAATGTGAATTGGCAACTGGCAGCTAACTTCACATTTACAGCTGCCAATTCAAAATAAAGGATAAACAGTCCTGAATCGTCCACTTTGAACTGGCAGCTTACTTCACACTTACAGCTGCCAATTCAAAAAAAAATCGCAGTCCTGAATAGGCAACCGGCAACTGGCAGCTAACTTCACACTTACAGTTGCCAATTCAAAATAACGGAAAAAAACAGTCCCTTATCGTGTAATTCGAACTGGCAGCTAACTTCACATCCAGTTGCCTATTCAACAATGCACAAATAGTGAATTGGCAACTGGCAACTGGCAGCTGACTTCACATTTCAGCTGCCAATTCAAAATGAATCGGGTATTGTGGTAGTATACTGGTATGAGAAACAACAGGAATCCATGGTTAGGTGCTCCAGCCGTGCGATATGACCCTTGCAGTTGAAAACAGCGTAAAACCCCTCAAACTCAATTACTATATGATACTACCGCGACGGCTTAAGCACCTTACCGTGGTTTCCGGCTCCCGGTTTCTCGAAAAAACTGAAGTATATACTTATGAGAACATGCTCAACTTCAAAGTAATACTCTCCAACGTTGAGGGGTAATCGATTGAAGTTCACGTAGACTTTGTGCGATTTGAGCACGGTGCTCAAAATTGAGCATGAGAAGATTTTTTCGAAAAACCGGGGCCTGGTAATTTCTCCACCAGTACTATCTCAATATCCAAGCCGTGCCTCCAGCTGCTCTATCATGTGGATGATAGATACACAAGACGTTTGTTAGTAAACGTCTGATTGGATTCTGGCCGACCCTGGGTTCGAACTAGAGACGCTGTGCTTGTGGAGCATCGACGTTTCCTTCAGAACCATTCGGGCTTTCTTCAAATGCCGAATCTAGAATTTTGCGCTGTTTTTATATAACTATCTATACGTTTTTAAGATAGGTCTATATACATGTAGATTTATTTCAATCCTTTTTTAAAAAAATCTACACAAACAAGCCAATAAAAATGGAGTTTTTTTAGAGAATTATATACGATTATCAGACCAAATGCTTTCTTTATATAAAAGATTTGTGAAAACACGATTTTTGTCCAAAATTTTAGATTACCTCCCTTTACTATATACACACTAATGGTGAACGATTTTATCCAGTTAACCGTCACGTATGTTCTTGCAAAGAATAGATACAGCAAGGGCGGATCTAGAGGGGGTCGGAGGGGTCCGGACCCCCCTGGCATTGGCCGAAAATTGAATTTTGACTATAAAAATTTAGTGTAACGTTACCTATTTACTACATTTTAAGCCATAATTTGGGCTTGGCCCCCCCCCCCCCCCCCCTGGAAAAAATTTTGGGCCTGGACCCCCCCCCCCCCCCCCCCCCCCCTGGAAAAAATTTCTAGATCCGCCCTTGTACAGAATAATATATACTATTGTTTACCTCAAATTAATTGTCTTCCTTGTTATCTGTGGTCTGACACGTCTCACAAACTCATGAAACATGTCAGCATCAATACGGAGAAAGTTCTTGTAACATTTGGGATCTTCTCTGCTTAGTTCACGTAATGTTCAGATTATCATATTGACCATATAATTTGAGCAACGTTTGTCTGTTTGTTCGTTTGTTCCCCTACTCCTCCCAGGTCCTTGGGCCGATCTTCACCAAACTTGGAGGGAAGGTGGAGGGCGGCCCCGGGTATTAGCTTGAGGGGTTCATTTTTAGAAAGGTCAAGGTCATCGAGGTCAAAGGTCAAACTTATGTTTTTACGGTTACGGGTATCGTTTTTACGGGTTACGGGACGGGATTGCTTACGGGTTACGGGACGGGATTAGGTGGAGGGCAGCCCCGGATAGGTCAAGGTCATCGAGGGGTCAAGGTCATCGAGGTCAAAGGTAAAATTTCGAGACGGGTAAAATTGCTAGTATTGACCAAACATGACACTTTTGTCCAAACTTGCCTTCTCCTTCTTCTCCCTCTGTTGGCTTGTTCATGTCTCCGCTCACGCATTCTGGCCATAATAAGCTCGGTGTCAAGCAATCTTATTTGAATTTTAATTCTCTTATTCCGTCATCTGCCATTTTATGTCTTCTCAGGTGACTGTTCGCCAATTCATGAAGCCAATCAATTAATTATATCAAAACATACACGAATGTGTGACACCTGCTGGTGCTTTACTCGAACAAAAGTCGGTGGCACCCTGTAGGCCTAAATTATGTCCTGTAAATCGAGTAAAAGTCGTGTTTTATCGTACTAGACCGATTTTCATTGGTGAAAATATCGAGAATTTTTGTCTTATTAGACTAGCTGGATTTTATGTCCAAAAAAAAAAAAGAAGAAATTTTGACCTTAAAATTGATTTTCACAATTCATGCATCCGAATTTCGCACTAGATCTACAATGCACAGCAAATCTCAACAGTATTTTTACATCTTACAAAAATATAATATCCTCAGAATGAAATATTGCACTCCGTTATTGACGTCGTTAGATTTATTTCACAATTAAATGACAAATATATGATCATGGTGTGTACCGGGGTAAGTTGAACCACTATGAAAATAAGTGCCGAAAACATGTACTTAATATCCTGGATCTATATATGCCTTAGCAATATATCTTGAAAACTGGAATATTTTTTTCATTCTTTGTGTGAAATTTCTTGATATTATTGCAGGTAACACCCCTATTCATTATTTTGAATGAAATCTCGTGTTTAATTCTCTTTTTAGTGTGAATAATTATCGCAAACATACCGTTTGGTTCAACTTACCCCACGTACTGGTTCAACCTACCCCGTCAAAGGGGTTAAAAATCAAAAAATGGTTCATGATACCCCGGTATCCCCTACACCGTATTGGAAGCGTGTGTCCAACCGTGTTCTGTGTGAGACGGCCTTTTTAAAAGCTAGTGTTGTCCCGAAAGCAAGCATGGAAAATGCCTGTATAAACGAACGAACGAACGAAGCGATGGTTTGTAATCTTATTGTACTTGGGATATTGAAATGAATGAGGGACCAGCACAATACTGGTTACCAGCATACTAACAAACCATGTCTTTACGTCTCTTCCCAAACATTTTCTATAAAACACTTAGATCTATTAATTTTCATTTAATATTGCAGTCTAGAGAATGTAGGCCTATTCTGCTTTTCCAAAAATGTATTTGTATGCGTTTTATTTATCATAGGCCTACCATCAGGACTAAAAATTGTTTGAGAAAAGGGTTAACCGACTATAGATTTCGAAGCCTATCTAACATTATGAGAGTTCAAGCTCCTTACCAGTGACGGGTTTCAAAATGAGCAAACATTTCAATGACAAGCTGGCATTGGAGTAGGCTACCATCTTAATTAATTATGATACTTATCCAACGTAGGCTTATAACTAATCCGAGTCTTCTCTGGTGTAAATACGCTTTTTGATATTTTGATTTTTCGCTATTTACGATGTAAATAGCGAAAAATCAAAATATCAAAGAGCGTATTTACATCAGAGAAGACTCGGATTAGCTTATAACCAAGTCGTACAGGCTGGTATAGGCCTAATCACGACAGGAAATCGACTGACACAATATTTTTTGATAATATTTGGTAATTCTGTCAATATAATTAGATCTATGACCAATTTGAAAAAAAAAGACATAAAGCATAGAATGCGGGAAACACCAGGGATTTGCTGAATACGAAGGATCTTGAAAAATTAGCTGATAAAATTGTTATTGACGACCAACCAAAACTTTTTTCATAGAATCTACCACACTAGATCTATGTAATCTAAATCTTAACTTTTGTCTACCTTCTCTGCTTAAAATGATTTTCGGTTCGGTCGGTATTTTAAAACAAAACTAGATCTAGAAATCCAGACCTATTGAAATTTTTCTGTAATTGTTGTGTCACATGATTCTCGACCGTGATATGCATGTTGTCATTACCATCAAAGACATACCCTCACCTGCGTAATATCGTGTAGGCTATTAGATTCTACAAAGTCACATATCGACAAGAAAAAATACCTTTGTAAAAAGCATTTTATTCTTTTCCCTCGCCGGTTCAAGAATCTTTTTTTCCCCCAATAAGGAATAGTAATAAAACTAGGAACTACTTCCCTTTATATTCCTTATTAAGAAAACTGAGCAATGCGTACCTTTTATTCATTTAATAGGATTAATAATCAAACCTCCGTATGTTTTTATGCTAAAAAATATCATTTATTTAGTATACATCTACATTAAGTGCTTCTGAGTGATTTAAAATGTTTGAATTGAATTTTTTTTCCAGATTTTTATATAATTAACTTTTCGCCCTCTGTTATAGCGGTAACTGGACACAATACACTCTATTTTCAAACGAGCCTCTTTCCTTGGCGGCCGATGTAAAAATCTTATATAAACAGACAAAATTATGAACTAAAGAAATTCTTGAAAGACTTTGTAATTTGGAACCTTCTAACCACGGTTTGGTCTTATGCCAGAACGCACCCGGCTATATAGATTTCACAGTGTAGGAGCGGAAGTGTGTGAACACTTGTCTTTGAGTGATAACTTGTGTGTCTGTACATCGAGGAAATGCAACTCTGACACTAAAGGAGACAATGCAATGGAATTTCGATAAACAATAGCTGAAAGCCTGGGAAATACCATCAAAATATATTTTATGCTATTAGTTAGATACTTTCCCAGATATAAGAAATCTTGCAGTGTAGCGTTTTCATTTTTGTTCAGTATATAATTAATCATTTTGAACGATAACCTTAGATATATATGCCAATTATTCCAGGTATAAAGAAGACATGCAGGCTGGTATATAGGCCTACGCGGTAGGGAATCACGTAACACGTTCCTGATATTTTTTCAATATTTCTGTCAATATATAACCTATTAGGCAAAAAAGATATTAAGCAGAGAATGCGGAAAAACACAAGGAGTTTGCTTAATATAAAAGATCTTAAAAATCAGACGATACAAAAGTTATTGACGACCAATCAAAAATTTTAGTTAATCGTCAATACCCAGCTGGCAAAATTGGTCGTTTTTACGTTGAAATGACGTCTTTTAGAGACGTCAGGAAGACGTCTTTTTCTGGTTGAATTTGATATAAGGAAAGACGTCCTTTCCCGACGTCTTTTCAACGTCATTAAGTGACGTTGAAAAGACGTCACTTAATGACGTAGAAAAGACGTCTGAACAACGTCAGTTAATGACGTTGAAAAGACGTCTGAAAAAGATGTCTTTCCTTATATCAAATTCAACCAGAAAAAGACCTTTTCCCGACGTCTCTAAAAGACGTCTTTTCAACGTAAAACCGACCACTTTTGCCAGCTTGGTACATGCTGTATGTTTAGAAACCCTTGAGGCAAAAGAAGAAAATGCTGACAACCAGCATTTTCTGCTATTCCCTCAAGGATGTCTTTGTTGAAAGCTGTATAGCTACTATTTTCAGTGAAATGATTTTTTATCCACATCTCAATTTGTACTAGTCTTAAAGTTTTTCATTTGTGAAAGGGTTGAGAGTTAATTGGTCTAGATGAGAATTCAATATTTGTTACCAGCATTTACTTCTCTCTTTTCCACAATGTTTGAAATTCTTTTTAGGGTGTTCAATATCTCATACACCATTGTATCATGCATTAAATCAGCCCTTTCCCAGACAAGGCCTAGTTTTGATGCACATAATAGAATTTTGGAAAACATTGAGACAAAATAATAAAAAAAGTGTTTCTCAGCATTTTACCTATATGATTTAAAACAATCCTATTTTTGACTACATTCATCTTGATGTCTGCAGCAGCTGCCAGTTTCGAATTTTTGTTTACAATTTTCTCATCTTGGGAACTGGTTACAAGCGAATTGATACAAATTATGATTGGGAAGAAAGAAATACCTACAACTTAATGTTTATAATTACAGGTACATTTTATTGATATAAAATCAATCAACACTAACAGTTACTGTTGGCCTTTAATAACAAAAAGTCATTTAAATAAAATCTTCATCATTAACCCTTTCTAAAACATTTCTCAGTTATGACAGAATGATCAAGGAAAGGATTGAGGCAAAAGAAGTAAATGCCGATGATCAGCATTTTCTCCTTTTGCCTCAATATTTTCTATGCTGCATTGTAGACAAATCCAATTTTTATCAACACCCCTTTTGTCTTCTGCAGCAGCTTTGGAATTCAAACAACCTAGAATGTTGCTGTTTGGTAAAGGGTTAACTAGCTTTGGTATCAGATGTAAGCACCTAATTTATCAACAATAGCGATCTTTTAATATTGAATTGATCAATTCCTTGCAAACGTATTATAGTATTTGTCAGACACCCATCTTGCACTGACTAATTACTAAGATCTTGACAGTAATGCTACGGTCAGTTATTCACATCAAGTACAAGCACCAAGATTTTGACAATTACTAAGTTGTTTCGTGTCACAAAAAGAGAGAAATTTTGGTCCGTTTTTTCAGTTTTTCACCTTATGAAATTTAAGGATCATTATTTAGATTAAGGCCTTAAACTTTTTTTTCCCACTAAACTGGAGTAGATCTAAATACTTGAAAAAATACGTAATATATACTGACATTCAAAACAAACTGTGCATTTTGTTATAGGACATTTTGTACACTTATGTAACCAAACTATTGGCATATTTGGTATCAAAATTTACAAAAATGTATTGACTGCATGAACGTTTTTGACTGCAATTTGATTATTAATAGATTTTGTTCTATGTGTAAAGCAACGGATGAGTCAAATGCAAAAGTCGCAGACTAGTGTTTTTTTTGTAAATGCTTGTTCCTTTTGGAGATTTTGTCAAGTTACACTACGTCAGGTCCAAGCAGCCATGCAGAACACTTGTGTTGATTTGTAGACAAGGAGTGCACAATAGATACTGTCACGGGGTAAGTATCGTGTAACTTTAAGAGTTTCCAATAGGAAATAAACGTTTACAAAACATCATTAGTCTGTAACTTTTACATTTGACCCCTCCATTATTTTACACGTAAAACAATATCTATTGATGATCAACTATCAGTCAAAAGTAAACTATCGAGCAGTCGATACATTTCTTTTTTAAATTTTGATACCAAATATGCCAATAGTTTGGTTAAATAAGTATAAACAAGATGTGTTCGTGAAACACTAATGCCCCCGATATGGCTATTGTACTTAACACAACTTAACGCCGGACAGACAGCAGACATGGCGAAGAACTAGAAATCTTTGTCAGACATTTGGTCTGACAGTACCAAAATTATTTAATATTCTGTCAGACTGAATAAAATTTTGTCAGACCAAACTATATTCAACTATCTTACATATCAAAATTTGTGTCAGACAGTGGGACTGACAGTAGCCAAAAAATCATCAGACCGAAGGAATTTTCATCAGACATGTCTGCCGGTCTGACGGTCTTCGCCATGACTGACAGACAGACGTACACAATTAAAACAATATAGGCATAAAAATGTCCTATAACCAAATGCAGTTTGTTTTTCGTGTCAGTATACATTAGTTTATACAGTAACACACAAGATATTGTTACCAATGTACAAAAACATGATGCATACAATATATACTAGCCAAAACTTCTAACAGGCCACTTAATCTTTGTCAAAGAAAATATAATTTCCGACATGACAACCACCCATCCCTATATTAGTCATTAAATAGAATCATCTTTTTCGAAGTAAAATAAAAAACAGATGAAAATGTTCCCAATATTCTATCTAGAACTGTTTTGAATTGGCACAAGTTTTGGAGTACCTTTAATTATTATGATTTTATACGATTTTAAGATTGATGGGTAGGGTAATATACCGGTATTTTACAGGGAAAGGTTTTTACATGGGCAAGATGGAACAGAATTAATTTCTCTTTCGAAAATAATGTTTCTTTACCGGTTGACTACCAATGTTGATAGATTAACTTTTACCCATTACCACACACTCTTTTTGACTCCTCACAATATAGAGGCTTTGGAAAATATCATGGTGTTGGAAAATGAAGAAATCGCTTGCAATTTCTTCATTTCCCAGTTCCCACAATGTTTTCCATGCAAAAAGACAGGTCCAAATGTTGTGATTTGGTAATAGGTTAAGAATATTAACTTTTCATTATGTCGGAAAATTAAATTTCCTTCGAAATAACCTGTTTTTGTGATTTTTGAAAATGAGGGCTTTTGTCTTTCATGTAATCGCTATGAGTCCCATTTATCTAAATTCACATAACGTTTGTGCAAAATGATAATGAAAGAAAGTAAAATTCCTTCAAATTGAATTGTTGTAAATATTTGAAAAGTGCAAGAATCTAAGTGGCCGGTTAGAAGTTTTGGCCAGTATGCATTTTAAATTTGTCCTTTTCATTTATTTCTGCCCCCTCCTCCTGCTCTATCAGGTCCATATTTTAACGTCCAGGCAATGGTGTCTCTGGCGTTCTTTTCGCTACTGTCAAACACCCTATCAGCAACATCTGAAATTGAATCATAATACATATATATACATGAACAATCCAAAGATGAAATGGCTAGATTTAAACCATGTAAACTTTAGTTTTGGTTTATCATTATTTTAATTACATTTATAAAAGATATAAGTAAACAATTGTGATCACTGATTTAAGACAGAATAGCCAAATTTGATTGAAATCCTAGTTTTCAGATCTATGAATTGATTACCATCAGTCCTACTTCTTGTTGTTTCAAGTGTTGTTTGAAAACACACATCTTATTTTTATAACAAATAACAATTGGTGGCTATGTGAGTTTTGTTATGATTGCTTTTCCTAGCTTCTCATTTAGAAAGCAAGATTATGGCCATAAAATTTTAATTTGTGGTATCTGGTCATTTTTCATGACAATTGATGAGGGAGGGGGCATTTTTTAAATGTATTTATTACCACCAAAAATTATGAGGGTACTTTTATATTACTCAGCCTCATAGCTAGAAACAGGATGTGTTTGTGAAACACAAATGCCCCCGAAATGTTTTTGTGGAGTAAAGGTTGTCAAGGGTTAAGGGATGACCTTGAGGAAGGTCCAATTGCATGGAAAAGATAGATATCATTGAAAGGAAGTTGCACAGTAAATTTAAGATTTGTGTGTCATATACTTTTGGAGAAAAGGCAAAGGTTAACTTTTCGGTGTAAAAGGTTTAGTTTGTGTAGAGTAAAGGGTTGATAAGGGTTAACCGATGACCTTGAGAAAGGTAAAATTGCATGGAAAAGATAGGTATCATTGAAAGGAAGTTGCATACCAAATTTGAGCTTTGTATGTCAAATACTTTTGGAGAAAAGGCAAAGGTTAAGTTTTCGGACAGACGGACGGACAGACACTGACAGACACAAGTAAAACAGTATGCCCCCGATCTCTCAATATGGGGACATAAAAATGATGAGGTATGGGCTTTGTTTGTTTTTATTTTATTGATGTGACAATTAAAACGGTAATGAGGCATCCTTAAAAGAGATGAGGGAGGGCCTGAGAACCACAAAAATAGTTTTCATGGCCGAAGCAACTGAGATTTGACTCATCTTAAATTTGATATGATCAGCCAGTTTATTTGATATCAGCCACCATACTGGCAAATGCGCACAAAAGCAAATGATCAACCTTAAAAATTCATGATTTTATTTCTTACCATTGATAACCCTGTATAACGGTGTACTCCTGGAAGGCTATCTTCCCCCCTGTGCCCACTCATGTTAAATCGTGTTCATTTGCCATTACCCTGAAAAGGATGTTAAACAAGATTTGGCATGCTGCTCTTTCTGTGTTGAAAAGGAAGTAAAGGTCAATTAGACTCTAAGAGAAATTTCCTCAAAAACTATGTAATACTGTGTGAAATTTCCGTTTTAATGATAATTATGATGAAAACTGGGTCGTTCCTGGGCCGTTCACACTGTGCGACTCTGTTAAATTCAACTACTAAACAATTGAGAAAATCAACTGAACAGCGAAAGCAACCACGTTTAATATTGCGACGTAAGGATATTAATGGCGATTTTTTTGCATGTTTTGGGCTTCAAATCCATGGCTTCATCGAATCATACAATGAAATGTACCCTGGAACGATACCGAAACAGACATTTTTCTGACAAAAGAATAATTATTTTTTTAAGAAAATTCTTTGAGAAACTTTCTAGAGATCTAAAAAACAGCGAGCCAGAGTCAAACAATATTACATTTTCAGTGTTTTTATCAAAAATATTCAAATATTACAATCCATCAAAAGTTGCTTTTATAACCCTTTCCCAAAGAAGACCTGCCTGGTTTTGACGTCCCTGATAGAATAGGCTTGGAAAAACATTGGGGCAAAAAAAAGAAACTGCTGATAACCAGCATTTTCTCCTTTGCCTCAATATTTTCAATGCAATATTTTTAAATTACACAAATCCAATGGTTTTCAATCTTAATTTTGCTGTCTGTAGCATTTTTCAAATTGAAGCACCCTGAAATTTTGTCATTTGGGAAAGCGTTAAGTAAAGTATTGCAAAAGTACCTTCACTTCCTCCCCAGCCATCATTCACCTCATATCATTATTATACCTACTTTTCACACCATAAAATTCAGTAAAAATGAAATACACACCTTCTCAACATATTTCTGACACTATCTTTTTAATTCTTTTACATCCACCCCGCTAACCGACAGCAACATGTGCGTCTAAAAGCAAAATGAATAAATTTAGAGAAAATATCTAGAAATTAAGAACAATTTCAACTATGCTAAACTTGCATTCCAGCACCTGCTCTATTGCAACGAATAGGAAGGAATAATAATTGAAACCAAAACTCGGATTAATTAAAATTAAAAAAAAGTTTCGGTTACATTATTGCAACTAGAATAAGCAATTCTCGATACCCCTACTGTTCCGTTTACTAAATGCCACCAAAAAGTCACTTGAAAACAACATGTCAACTTGATCAGACTCTCTGTGAAAAGCAGGCTGATCCGGGCTCATACTATTTTCAAAGCACATTTGGGATCTCACAGGACGCATAAAGATATTGAACAAAAAATACAGTTTCATCACATTCCGTTCATCATTTTGCTGTTAGACATCAGCAAGGGCCAAGATCAGGCCCGTCATATGAAGCCTGATTGAAGTGATCTGGAGCCTTGTAGATCCTAGATCTTATAAAAAATGGGAAAAGGGTCAGGGTGAATAAAACATGTTAAAGAATTTGTTTTTGATTTTTATTTTGTCATTTTTGTCTTCATGCAGAATCCCATTTTTCGAATTTTGCATGGCATCACTGTGTCGACCTCACAATGACCTGGATGTCGAGTCGACCCGGATAAACTGAAATCGTCAATTTCAAAGTCAAAATCAACATTTTTGCAAGAATGCATTTGTGTGCATATTAAGGAGGTGTTTATTGATTTGTTTGCACAAATATTATTTGCATTAAGGTGTAAAATACGGAGAAAATTCATTTTATGTGTACAAATAAACCAACCTTGTCGTTGAAGAAGCTCACTGCTCAGAAAAAAGGCACGAGAAGTATTACGTCATCATCTAATAAAATACGTCATGTGCGCACTTATTTTTCTTTATATTTTGTTCGGATCAGTAAAGAGGCTTGAAAAATAGTTCCTTGTATATGGGTTAATTTTTCAGTTTTGATGCACTTAAAATGTACCCGGAATCATAATTTCTTTGTCTTATTTATTATGTAACACATAAAACAGTTAAACAGGAATAATATACACGTTTTCCTCGGTTTAACAAAATTATTGCCATTCAGTCTGTTGCAGAGGCTATAAAGAATATAGATTTATGTTCCGTCGTTATTAAAAAGGTTAGAATCTAATTTGTTTAGTATGTTTCTAACTTGAGAGAAAAAATAGAAGATATTGTCGGAGTTTAGTCAATAAATCTACGTCGCTAAGACGTCATTAAGATGACGTTGAAATTAAGTCTGTGGAGAGACGTTGTATTCACGTTGAAGTCGCGACCATACCCCGAAAAAGACGTCATAAAAACGTCTTATTAGGACGTCTTTTTTACGTCTGGAAAAAGACGTCTTTTTCTGGTCGATATTTGGTTATATGACGTCGCGACCACTTTTCAACCAAAAAAAGACGTCTGGGTGACGTCTTTTGCCTGCTGGGTAACTTTTTTTGTAAACTGGTTTTTATAAAAATCTACCGTTTCTATCCAAACCTTGACTAGTGTCTACCTTCTCTGCTTCAAATCGTTTTTGAATTGGTCAGTATTAACAGAAATATTGAAGATTTTCTGTATTTGTTGTGTCGCGTGATACGGGCCGTGATATTCATGTTTTTACCATAAAATACACACCTTCATCTACACAATGTCATGTGGACTATCAAAAAGTCACAACTCCACACAAGGAGAAACTTTTGTAAACCGCCTTATATTATTTTCCTTCGCATGTTTTTTTCCTTCTAAATTTCCCTGCAGAAGATAGGCCTACATGTACACAAATCTGATCGGATACATTGTAATGACACTAACTAGCATTGATATATCATAGGCCTACGCGTATTTTACCTTCTGTGGTACAAACAATATACATCTGACATTTTTACGCATTTTTGGTTTTTTTAGAACCACCATTACACTCAATATATACTGAGAGGCAAAAATAAGTATACACCCTAGTTCTTCCACGTATTCTAAGAAAACGATGTATAGATTATTACGATTTCTAAACGCCACTGATGGAGGTCGTTTGTTTTATGTACACTTCTTCGCCTACCCGTCTATCTGTCCTTCCTTCCGTTGCGAAGGGTTTTTCCTATCATACAGCGGCATCGAAAAAGGGGATTTAGGAAATAAATTAACACAATATTTCACGTTGACACAAACCCTACATTTATGAACGGATTTGGATAAAATGTTCGCAGAAAGAGCCTAGTTACCTAGGACCATGCGTATATTGTTAGTGTTTTCCATATTATGATGTGTCATGACAAAAGGGGGCTTGATGCAAACAAGTTATCTGACATTACTCATTCTAAATTTATAGACGGATTTTGATAAAATTTGCACAGGATATTCCTATGCTACCTGAATAACTGCATATTGTGTCACGTTTCTTTCGTATTACGCTGCGTCATAGAAAAATGGGTCTTAATGGCAAAAATGGGTATGTTGATCATTTTCTAACAACCACCGAGAATTGTGTTATGATGTTAGAGAAAATTTAACGTTGTGATTTGTTGTGATAATTGATTAAGAATTCCAATAAGGACTAACAGCAATATTTGATGCTCCACTAAGTCGCACGTGCAAAATTTGCAAGATCGGCATGTAGCAAGAGTACAGTTAGTCAAGCAATTTCAGGTAAAATTTAACAACACTGCATTATTAGTCTATAAGTAGGAATAAGTAGTGCAAAATTTTGAGTCGATATGATGGAAATTAAAAGAGATATCTAAAATCAAAAAGTGTATACTTTCTTTTGCCTCTCAGTATATTTACACATTTGAGCTAGGCCTATCCAATGTTTCCTACCAGAAATACTCACGTTTAAAGCTAACTTTAATTGCTGGATAGCTAAGATTGTATGTTGTTTTCTTTCAATGCTAATTGTACTCATGCTACTGATTGTAGTTTTATTTCTGTAATAAGTGATTATTTTACGACATTTCTGGTTGACTTCTTTCTCATATTATCACTCGAATATATCTAGACAATAACAATAAGGGAACTGCTGATGGTAAAATTATTCTCGTATTTTCCTTCTCTCCATTCATTCTCTGAACGTTGTTTAAGGGCCTACACTTTCCCTTAAGATTGGTCGATCTGATTGTTCTAAAGCCCCCACCCCCCAATGTTGGTCAAAAATGCCGAATTTTCTTAATCTTACACTGAAAATTTTGGGAAAATCCAAATTAGCCCTCCCCAATATTCAGGATAAGGGCTTTAGCCCCCCAATATGAAATTGCTTCCTACGGGCCTGATATTTATTGTTTGAAACGGTTCCATTTCTCCGACAGGTGTAAAATATTCATTTTCAATATTCATAAGAGCTTGATTTTTCAAAACTTACGAAATTACTCTGTTGTTTATTTATTGATAGTTGAGATTATAAATTTTGTACGGTGCTATTTTCATTCATGCATGTATTGGTATTATTTGGAAAATGTTTTCTTTTGGCCAGAGGTACAGGACGTGCCGAATAAAAAAATGTTGAATTGAGTTGAGTTGAGTTGGTAAAATATTGATAATTTGCCATTTCTCGTGTTTTGGGGAAAGTTGTAACTTTCTTTACACATTTCCGTAACGTTAACGTCGGAAAACGGACGATATGCGTGTTATGTACAACGTTGGCCCGATACTTTTGACGTTACGTCTTACGATTGTTATTACGCATTTGGCACTGTGACGAATGCACTTGCAAAAAATGGAATTGGGTTATTAATGTAGCATAATACTAATGTAAATTAGCAGTAAGAAAAATTGGCGGATATTCCCCTCCATATCTTGTTTCCTGTGTGTACACAAATGCGTATTGCTTAGTGGTTAGGCCTACTTACAATTTTAATTTCACGTTTCTTATGTTTTAGCGACAAGAATTGGAAGTATGGAGTACACATTTAGCACTATGATGAATACACTTGTAAACAAAGAATAAAACTATTAATTTAGCAAAATATTAATGTAATTTAGAAGCAAGACGAATTGGCGGATATTCCCCTCCATACTAGACACAAGTTTCATGTAGAAAGATGATAATTAGAAAACTGTTATTAAAATTATTGAGATCTTATTGAATGGTTGAAGCAGAGATAATTGAAAAATGTCAGGGATTTGACAGAAGTGAAAGATCTTTTAAAATCAGTTCATGAAACATTTATTGACGACCAAATACATTTTCCTATGTCGGCAATAACTTTTTTCGTTTTCTAAAGGATCTACCACCCTTGGCAGATCACTGGCATTTTTCGTCTCCTCTGCTTCTAACCATTTTCGAATCAGGCGCGTATAAAGAAATTTATTAAAGCTTTTATTTAATGGTTGGGTCGCGCTTTTCCCTGCTGTGTACATGTTTTGATATTGATAAGGACACAGAACAATGATCATATTCATATGGTGTGATTTATTCCACTACCAAATGATAATTCTAATCAACTAATTTTTAGTTTATCTTTGGTACCAAAATATTAGGGTTGTTTGCTACCCTTTTCATCTGAAAGTTCCTTGACATTTGTGTCATAATTTTTGTTTTATTATTAATAATTATAATTATATTGTGATGTCAAAAGTTAATAATATTTTTTTCTGACGATATATAGTGGAAACTAAGTCCCACATACTGAACTAGTGCACTTTTTAACTTTCGAAAACTTTGAAATTCTTTTTGTTCATTAGCGCGTTTTCAATCATTTATATCAGTCATGTGTTGTAATAATCTTGCATACATGTAATTCTAAAACAAATTACTACTACTACATTTTAATTCAGCTAAAACTCAAACAGCTTGTAGCTCCACTGACCGTCAGGCAAGCGGGCTATTGTAATGGCGGCGTAACCGTCGTGCGTCTGTCCGTCCGTAAACTTTTCTTTAAAAATCTTCTTCTCAATACTAGTAATTACAGATTGGATTTCAACAAAACTTCACAGGAATGATCCTTGGGTGACCATCTCTCAGAGAACTGTGATGGAAGGCTTCAGGCACAACGTCTAGAGTAATCTGCCCTTGAATATCGAAAATGGCCGTTTTAACTTTGTTTTCACTCCAGCAACTACAAATAATGATCAATCAAGACACAATTTTGACAGAATATTGGTGAGTATAAGATTTTGCCTAGGTGTAATTTTCAGCTTGATATTAATTTTACATCATGAATTATGTGCCCTTGAAATCGACAAAGTTGCAATTTTCGACTACAGCTACCACTCTAACAACTACAAATATTGACCAATCTTCACAAAACTTGGACAGAACGTTGATGATTATAAAAAATTGCCGTTTTCGACTTTATTATCACTCAAACAACCATAGATATCAACCAATCGACATAAAACTTTAACAGAATCTTAAACACCATACGGTCTTGCATGCATGTAATGTTCAGCTTGATCAGGTATTAAAACCAGATTTAGGCGCCCCTGAATTTGACAATACTGCCGTTTTCTATTTTGTTTTTACCCTCTCCACATCCACAAATAATAATCAGCATAATCAAAACCTAAATAAAATGTTGGATGAATTAAGGACAGATCCTCCATTTATTTCCCACGGTAAGAATTTTTTTATTTTTTCTGTACTGATATTTAAATATATGACAAGTAAAAAAATGACTTAAAAACTATAGGTCACCAAGCGAATTAAAAAGTTATTGAATTTCAAGGGAGACTACTCTTGTCTAAAATTGCAAAAAGATGTGTCACTTAAATACCCACAAAAAAAGGTGTTCGAAATGACTAGGATTACATAAATAAGTCTTTATTGTGTTCAATATGTTTTATTCTGTCTAAAAAAGTATCAATTTGGGAACATTTAGTGATGATTTTGAAATTTTTAGTAAAACATTCTTTCAAAAGTAGCTGAAATTGCTCTTTTGTCGCAACGTTTCTGATAATAAAAAATATTCCAGCGGTAAGAATTTTTTCTTTTTTCGTATAGACATAGCGCTTGGTCATACCTACAAAAACAAAAAAAGAAAAATATATCAAACCAAGCGTTTTTCTTAGTTATAAGTAAAATTTGGTTTACTTTTTACAGCTCTGTCCGAATTTTTTTCACTACTTTTATCCATTTTCTTCCTTATTACCAGCTTTAGATAATAAAACGTGTCATCTTTTGTGTCCATCTGAAGCGGACTATCTCATAAAGACACCATGTTGCTTTTGTTGCTCCGTTTCCTATCGCTAACGCCACATTTTGAACACGTAACAGAAAGCGAAATGTACCATCCGAGTACTATTACACTTTAATTGACCAAACAGAGAAAATTGAAATAACCGAAAAGGGTCTTGTCATTTATCAACCAAACATTAGATAAATCTAAGAAATACATTTTCTGAAAAGGCCAATTACTGAAACAGCTTTATTTCGTAATTTAGGATATGCGCAGTAAGTTGCGCATAAACAACTGGAGGATCTGTCCTTAAGGTAAATTAATTCAAATGCTGTGCAAGACATAATTGACTCTGAATATATCTCGTCGAGATTGTCGATCTGTTCTATGATAGGGGCCTGATTTTTTTTTTTCAAATTACCCTCGGGACATGTTCGGCTACAGCCTCTTGACAGAGATAGAGAGCCCGGAACCAGATTTTAATGTCTCTTAAGGTATATGACCCATCATTAAAAACTCCACTTTCTAGCCATTGGACATGCATCAAATTACACACTCTTGTAAATACACTTCAAATAAGTTGATTCACCGTGCCGGATTTTAAGATTATGATTCAAGAAGAAAATAATTTACAAATATCTTTTTACTCTATATTCATATGCAAGGGAGGTAATTTATAACATTTTTGTCAAATATTTCCATAATTATGCATGAATTCAAAATTGTAAACCGTTCAAAATGCTTATGTTTGTATTTGGAATGGAAATAAAACACAGTTTAGGATTTACTGGCACTTTTCAAATTTCGCCTCTAGCTCTTTGGTGCTAATGATGGGTTGTATACGTTAAGACGGAAGCTGTTCACAGAAAGTTTTTGGTCGCGTTGAATAGAAAAACATGGAAATTAGAACACAATTCTTATTTTTTGACACTGTCAGTAAATTTCCACATTTGTGTAAATTTTCATTTATCATTCATTTCATTTATATTAAGATGCGCAATGATTTAGATTTCTTTTTTTTTCATACAAGTTTATGAAGACAATTAAGTCCCTTTTCAGATTAAAACTTAAGATGACGATTTCATGTCTTCTAAAAGAAAATGTAACATGATGTTTCCATGAGGTCTGTCTGGGACTAGTCCGACTATTGGGGGTCAGGGCAAGTTCGGCCACGACCAATCTTGCATATTGATAAAAAGAATTATCACGGTTAGATATGTTATTTCCTGTCGCATCTAAACATATAAATCGAAAAGCGTAAAAAATGGAAAAAATTCAAAACCACTGGACGAACTTGCCCCGGTCCCCTGCTTTTTATCCCGAATGCCCCCTTTCTGACGATGTTGGCTGTTAAAACAATACCTTTTTTCAATCTTTACCTTCATTTGGCAGTTGTAAACAGATTCCTAGCAATTAAAACTGTCTAAAAATCCTTTATAGTGAATTATAGCTCTGAGCATACCTAGCCCCAATAATCGGCCGAACTTGCCCCGTGCATGGGGCAAGAACGTCCACTACGATCAAAACTTTAAAACTTGAACTATTCTTTCTTGAAAGGGAACATATAAAATGATAGACGCATTTAGAAAGGCTATCACTTGTAGAACACACATATATATACTCCCCGTCATAAGAAAGTAGCCACTTGTCTAATGCAAATGGTCGGCAATTTTAAGATTATTCATGAACGTATCGAAATGAATACAAAACATTGCAACAAGGCAAGTAAAAATGCTTTCGCGAAAGTACCGAAAACAGTCGAACTATCCTATTAGCTATGGTAGCTTGGTGGTAGTTCCAGGAAATCCGTAACTGATACGGAACACACTACTAAAATTCACGGCCATATATAGGGCTAGAAAAGAGACAAAAATGAATAAGGATATGTGTTTATGATACTGTTTTTATTCAAAATGCTTAGTTACTAATAAGTGATTTTCATTACACCCAAGACCCTTGTAAAATGGCGGTTTCCGGTTTTAGCCCAACCAATCCCCATTTGCCTCTCAAATGCTCCATTCATTGAAACTTTGTTTCTCTTTGGTCTTTAGCAAGTTCCTAATTCGAAAAATGTTTCCCTTCACTTTACTCAGCAACCACTTCCGGTTTTTATCAAACTTTTAATATTGAGACATGCTATAATGGCAGTGCTAAATTTTCATAGACCTCTATCAATTCAATGGAAGGACTTTCTGTTAAATTGAAATGGGACTTTCGTTTGTGTTTCAACAGCGTCAATTTGTGCAGAAAATGACAGCTGTAAATAAACAAAACTGAACTTTGTATTCTAAAATACTGTTTCGAACCCATATTACAACTAAACATCTTTCCGGACATGTTGAAAGCAATTAACCATTGAGGTGTGAAAAGAAACCACTGGGAATGCGTATGAATGTGTAAAAACAAAACGACATAAAGAATTGTAAAAAATATAGCTTTTTGAAAAGTGGCTACTTTCTTATGACGGTGAGTATATATAGGCCTACTAGGACAAAAAAGATACGCAACCCCATTTTTTCATAATATTTTCGACAAAATATATTTTTAATGGCTATTTAGTACATTTTTGATATACCTGCATCCATACGCATTAATAAGGTGCCATTTTATTCAGATGTCGTAAATTCATCACGTGATACAAAGTAAATTGTTAAAAAGCTAATTATCCCCTTTCGTGTTTTCTAAATGACTAGATCTCTACTATCATTTTTTTTCATCAAACACAAGCTAAAGCATAGACCAAGAAGAGGCCAAAGCGTTCACATACTTCTCACTATCCTACGCATAGCACGGCTACGCCAAAACCAGCGCTTGGCGGCGGTACGGGTGTTTTTAGGTGGAAAAGGTAAAAATGTTGTCGTAAGACATTGATAGGGCAATAAATCGACACATCTTCGACTGTATGCGTTGTTGGCTTAAATGGGACCACAACCGATCGAGCACGAAGCGGACGTGCAAGAGATATGACGTCATGGAAGGACCGTATCATCACGTTAACCCCCACCTACGGGATAGGTTTAAGACTGTGCACAACGGAGACTAAAAATCGCATGGACTTCACAACATTCGAATATCGGACCAAACTGAACGAAACAGAATGTGTTTTTCGACCTACATAGGCCTACACTTTTTTGTCAAATTGTGCTGACGTCCGGTGTAAACTGGGCGTTTTCTTATTAATGGAATTTACAACTTTCAGGATTTTGTGAATTTTACCAGGTGAAATGTT
Organism: Fragum sueziense; assembly: GCA_963680895.1. Lineage (NCBI taxonomy): Eukaryota > Metazoa > Mollusca > Bivalvia > Cardiida > Cardiidae > Fragum > Fragum sueziense. The sequence continues at coordinate 7,162,339 of OY804595.1, read as the reverse complement.
ATTGCTCTCAATATATCAAATTTTGTTTAAATCTGATTTGATGTCTTTGCGGAAGAAGGAGTTGAAAAGGAAGTTGCGTATCTTTTTTGTTCTAGTAGGCCTATATATACACACGGCATGAATCAGCGGCAGTTACAGATTTTATAATAAGACATAAGAAATACTATTCATAAACAAGGAAATACTGGACAAAATCGTTCACTATAAGTGCAGAATCGAGAGGGATTAAAATAAGTTGAAAAAACTTGCTTCCTAATCGATGTAAAATAAATAGATCTACGTTCAAAGGAACGTCTGAGGAAGAAGAAGAAGTGTGTATATAGTAAAGGGAAATAATCTAAAATTTTGGAAAAAAATCGTGTTTTCACTAACCTTTTATGTAAAGAAAGCATTTGGCCTAATAATCGTCTATATGATTCTGTTAAAAACTCCATTTTTATTGGCTTGTTTGTGTAGATTTGTTTCAAAAAGGATTGAAATATATCTACATGTATATATCTTAAAAACGTATAGATAGTTATATAAAACCACCGAAAGAGTCAAAGTTCAGCATGTGAAGAAAACCCGTATTGTTCTGAAGGTAACGTCGAAGCTTCTCATCTCAGGCGTCTTTAGTTCGAACCCAGGGTCGGCCAGAATCCATTCAGACGTATGGCAAAAGATTTGTGTCTCTATCATATATGGCTTTAAATCGTCCATGTGATAGAGCAGCTGGAGGCTCGGCTTGGATTTTATAATAGTACTGGTGAGAAAAATACCAGGCCCCGGTTTCTCGAAAAAACTTAAGTACATTCTCATGCTAAAATCTGAGTACCGTGCTCAAATCCCACAAAACCTACGTGAACTTCAATCGATTACCCCTCAACGTTGGAGAGTATTCCTTTGAAGTTGAGCATGTTCTCATGAGTATATTCTTAAGGGTTTTTTTCGAGAAACCGGGGCCTTGAATCCACGGTAAGGTGCTCAAGCCGACGCGGTAGTATCATATAGCAGTTGAGTTTGAGGGGCTTTACGTCGTTTTCAACTGCCAGTGTCATATCGCGACGGCTGGAGCACCTAACCATGGATTCCTGTTGTTTCTCAAACCAGTATACTACCACAATACCCGATTCATTTTGAATTGGCAGCTGAAATGTGAAGTCAGCTGCCAGTTGCCATTTGCCAATTCACACTTTGTTCATTGTTAAATAGGCAACTGGATGTGAAGTTAGCTGTATGTTCGAATTAGACGATAAGGGACTGTTTTTCCTATATTTTGAATTGGCAGCTGTAAGTGTGAAGTTAGCTGCCAGTTGCCAGTTGCCAATTCACTATTTGTGCATTGTTGAATAGGCAACTGGATGTGAAGTTAGCTGCCAGTTCGAATTACACGATTCATGACTGTTTATCCTTTATTTTGAATTGGCAGCTGTAAGTGTGAAGTTAGCTGCCAGTTGCCAGTTGCCAATTCACTATTTGTGCATTGTTGAATAGGCAACTGGGTGTGAAGTTAGCTGCCAGTTCGAATTATACGATTCATGACTGTTTATCCTTTATTTTGAATTGGCAGCTGTAAGTGTGAAGTTAGCTGCCAGTTGCCAGTTGCCAATTCACTATTTGTGCATTGTTGAATAGGCAACTGGATGTGAAGTTAGCTGCCAGTTCGAATTATACGATTCATGACTGTTTATCCTTTAATTTGAATTGGCAGCTGTAAGTGTGAAGTCAGCTGCCAGTTGCCAGTTGCCAATTCACTATTTGTGCATTGTTGAATAGGCAACTGGATGTGAAGTTATAGCTGCCAGTTCGAATAACACGATTCATGACTGTTTATCCATTATTTTGAATTGGCAGCTATAAGTGTGAAGTTAGCTGCCAGTTGCCAGTTGCCAATTCACTATTTGTGCATTGTTGAATAGGCAACTGGATGTGAAGTTAGCTGCCAGTTCAAATTACACGATTCATGACTGCTTATCCTTTATTTTGAATTGGCAGCTGTAAGTGTGAAGTTAGCTGCCAGTTGCCAGTTGCCAATTCACTATTTGTGCATTGTTGAATAGGCAACTGGATGCAAAGTTAGCTGCCAGTTCGAATTACACGGTTCATGACTTTTTATCCTTTATTTTGAATTGGCAGCTGTAAGTGTGAAGTTAGCTGCCAGTTGCCAGTTGCCAATTCACTATTTGAGCATTGTTGAATAGGCAACTGGGTGTGAAGTTAGCTGCCAGTTCGAATTATACGATTCATGACTGTTTATCCTTTATTTTGAATTGGCAGCTGTAAGTGTGAAGTTAGCTGCCAGTTGCCAGTTGCCAATTCACTATTTGTGCATTGTTGAATAGGCAACTGGATGTGAAGTTATAGCTGCCAGTTCGAATAACACGATTCATGACTGTTTATCCTTTATTTTGAATTGGCAGCTGTAAGTGTGAAGTCAGCTGCCAGTTGCCAGTTGCCAATTCACTATTTGTGCATTGTTGAATAGGCAACTGGATGTGAAGTTAGTTGCCAGTTCGAATTACACGATTTATGACTGTTTATCCTTTATTTTGAATTGGCAGCTGTAAGTGTGAAGTCAGCTGCCAGTTGCCAGTTGCCAATTCACTATTTGTGCATTGTTGAATAGGCAACTGGATGCGAAGTTAGCTGCCAGTTCGAATTACACGGTTCATGACTTTTTATCCTTTATTTTGAATTGGCAGCTGTAAGTGTGAAGTTAGCTGCCAGTTGCCAGCTGCCAATTCACTATTTGTGCATTGTTGAATAGGCAACTGGATGTGAAGTTAGCTGTATGTTCGAATTATACGATTCATGACTGTTTATCCTTTATTTTGAATTGGCAGCTGTAAGTGTGAAGTTAGCTGCCAGTTGCCAGTTGCCAATTCACTATTTGTGCATTGTTGAATAGGCAACTGGATGTGAAGTTATAGCTGCCAGTTCAAATAACACGATTCATGACTGTTTATCCTTTATTTTGAATTGGCAGCTGTAAGTGTGAAGTCAGCTGCCAGTTGCCAATTCACTATTTGTGCATTGTTGAATAGGCAACTGGATGTGAAGTTAGTTGCCAGTTCGAATTACACGATTTATGACTGTTTATCCTTTATTTTAAATTGGCAGCTGTAAGTGTGAAGTCAGCTGCCAGTTGCCAGTTGCCAATTCACTATTTGTGCATTGTTGAATAGGCAACTGGATGCGAAGTTAGCTGCCAGTTCGAATTACACGATTTATGACTGTTTATCCTTTATTTTGAATTGGCAGCTATAAGTGTGAAGTTAGCTGCCAGTTGCCAGTTGCCAATTCACAATTTGTGCATTGTTAAATAGGCAACTGGATGTGAAGTTAGCTGCCAGTTGGAATTACACGATTCATGACTGTTTATCCTTTATTTTGAATTGGCAGCTGTAAGTGTGAAGTTAGCTGCCAGTTGCCAGTTGCCAATTCACTATTTGTGCATTGTTGAATAGGCAACTGGATGTGAAGTTATATCTGCCAGTTCGAATTATACGATTCATGACTATTTATCCCTTATTTTGAATTGGCAGCTGTAAGTGTGAAGTTAGCTGCCAGTTGCCAGTTGCCAATTCACTATTTGTGCATTGTTGAATAGGCAACTGGATGTGAAGTTAGCTGCCAGTTCGAATTACACGATTCATGACTGTTTATCCTTCATTTTGAATTGGCAGCTGTAAGTGTGAAGTTAGCTGCCAGTTGCCAGTTTGCCAATTCACTATTTGTGCATTGTTGAATAGGCAACTGGATGTGAAGTTATAGCTGCCAGTTCGAATAACACGATTCATGACTGTTTATCCTTTATTTTGAATTGGCAGCTGTAAGTGTGAAGTCAGCTGCCAGTTGCCAGTTGCCAATTCACTATTTGTGCATTGTTGAATAGGCAACTGGATGTGAAGTTAGCTGCCAGTTCGAATAACACGATTCATGACTGTTTATCCTTTATTTTGAATTGGCAGCTGTAAGTGTGAAGTCAGCTGCCAGTTGCCAGTTGCCAATTCACTATTTGTGCATTGTTGAATAGGCAACTGGATGTGAAGTTATAGCTGCCAGTTCGAATAACACGATTCATGACTGTTTATCCTTTATTTTGAATTGGCAGCTGTAAGTGTGAAGTCAGCTGCCAGTTGCCAGTTGCCAATTCACTATTTGTGCATTGTTGAATAGGCAACTGGATGTGAAGTTAGCTGCCAGTTCGAATAACACGATTCATGACTGTTTATCCTTTATTTTGAATTGGCAGCTGTAAGTGTGAAGTCAGCTGCCAGTTGCCAGTTGCCAATTCACTATTTGTGCATTGTTGAATAGGCAACTGGATGTGAAGTTATAGCTGCCAGTTCGAATAACACGATTCATGACTGTTTATCCTTTATTTTGAATTGGCAGCTGTAAGTGTGAAGTTAGCTGCCAGTTGCCAGTTGCCAATTCACTATTTGTGCATTGTTGAATAGGCAACTGGATGTGAAGTTAGCTGCCAGTTCAAATTACACGATTCATGACTGCTTATCCTTTATTTTGAATTGGCAGCTGTAAGTGTGAAGTTAGCTGCCAGTTGCCAGTTGCCAATTCACTATTTGTGCATTGTTGAATAGGCAACTGGATGCAAAGTTAGCTGCCAGTTCGAATTACACGGTTCATGACTTTTTATCCTTTATTTTGAATTGGCAGCTGTAAGTGTGAAGTTAGCTGCCAGTTGCCAGTTGCCAATTCACTATTTGAGCATTGTTGAATAGGCAACTGGGTGTGAAGTTAGCTGCCAGTTCGAATTATACGATTCATGACTGTTTATCCTTTATTTTGAATTGGCAGCTGTAAGTGTGAAGTTAGCTGCCAGTTGCCAGTTGCCAATTCACTATGTGTGCATTGTTGAATAGGCAACTGGATGTGAAGTTATAGCTGCCAGTTCGAATAACACGATTCATGACTGTTTATCCTTTATTTTGAATTGGCAGCTGTAAGTGTGAAGTCAGCTGCCAGTTGCCAGTTGCCAATTCACTATTTGTGCATTGTTGAATAGGCAACTGGATGTGAAGTTAGTTGCCAGTTCGAATTACACGATTTATGACTGTTTATCCTTTATTTTGAATTGGCAGCTGTAAGTGTGAAGTCAGCTGCCAGTTGCCAGTTGCCAATTCACTATTTGTGCATTGTTGAATAGGCAACTGGATGCGAAGTTAGCTGCCAGTTCGAATTACACGATTCATGACTTTTTATCCTTTATTTTGAATTGGCAGCTGTAAGTGTGAAGTTAGCTGCCAGTTGCCAGTTGCCAATTCACTATTTGTGCATTGTTGAATAGGCAACTGGGTGTGAAGTTAGCTGCCAGTTCGAATAACACGATTCATGACTGTTTATCCTTTATTTTGAATTGGCAGCTGTAAGTGTGAAGTTAGCTGCCAGTTGCCAGTTGCCAATTCACTATTTGTGCATTGTTGAATAGGCAACTGGATGTGAAGTTATAGCTGCCAGTTCGAATTACACGATTCATGACTGTTTATCCTTTATTTTGAATTGGCAGCTGTAAGTGTGAAGTTAGCTGCCAGTTGCCAGTTGCCGATTCACTATTTGTGCATTGTTGAATAGGCAACTGGATGTGAAGTTAGCTGCCAGTTCGAATAACACGATCCATGACTGTTTATCCTTTATTTTGAATTGGCAGCTGTAAGTGTGAAGTTAGCTGCCAGTTGCCAATTCACTATTTGTGCATTGTTGAATAGGCAACTGGATGTGAAGTTATAGCTGCCAGTTCGAATTATACGATTCATGACTGTTTATCCTTTATTTTGAATTGGCAGCTATAAGTGTGAAGTTAGCTGCCAGTTGCCAGTTGCCAATTCACAATTTGTGCATTGTTAAATAGGCAACTGGATGTGAAGTTAGCTGCCAGTTGGAATTACACGATTCATGACTGTTTATCCTTTATTTTGAATTGGCAGCTGTAAGTGTGAAGTTAGCTGCCAGTTGCCAGTTGCCAATTCACTAGTTGTGCATTGTTGAATAGGCAACTGGATGTGAAGTTATAGCTGCCAGTTCGAATTATACGATTCATGACTGTTTATCCTTTATTTTGAATTGGCAGCTATAAGTGTGAAGTTAGCTGCCAGTTGCCAGTTAATTGCCAATTCACAATTTGTGCATTGTTAAATAGGCAACTGGATGTGAAGTTAGCTGCCAGTTCAAATTACACGATTCATGACTGTTTATCTTTTATTTTGAATTGGCAGCTGTAAGTGTGAAGTTAGCTGCCAGTTGCCGGTTGTCTTTACCGGACTCCGATCTATTTTTGAATCGGCAGCTGTAAGTGTGAAGTTAGTTGCCAGTTGCCGGTTGCCTATTCGGGGCTTCGATTCATTTTGAATTGAACAGAACAGAACAGAACAACTCTTTTATTCACCCAGGTACAAGTTTGTACAACATGGGGTTATAACATACAAAGTACTACATGCAACAAATTTTCCGGGGAGGTGGGAGACAAAGAGAGAAACAAGGAGAAAGAGACAGATAGAGAGAGTGAGAGAAAGATAGAGAAGAAAGATGTTCAGAGAAAGTTAACGTTATAGGGGAGAGACTGGGCTAACATTCGATATGCACCGGTAGATAACCGTTACACGGCTTCCACGTGCAAACGCACATGTAACCCGTGTCACGATCTTCTACGAAGGTCAATGTCTATTGTGCTTTTATGCGAGATTGGATTATCTTATTGAACACGTATTATGGATATTATATGCAAAAGAAGTAAGTTTTGGACAATTATCATGATTAAAACAGAGATTAACGTGTTAACATGTGGGGTAGAAGGTAAATTAATTTTTTTCCCAAATAGCAGGCGTTTGGGTTGTTCCAATTTGAATTTTAATGCAGACGACAAAATGGACGATATAACGGTTGAAATATGTGAATAATATAGGAAAAGAAAATATTGAGGCAAAAGGAGAAATGCTGATTATCAGTTTTTCTTCTTTTGTCTCGATGTTTTCGCAAGCATTTTTTTATAAGGCACGACAAAACCAGGTTTTGTTTGGGATATGGTTAAATAAGAAATAAATAAGTAAATAAATTGTCTGGTGGCATTGTGTGAAATTTAAAAATTTTGGACTGGTCTATGTAGTACAAGCGCAGCGATCGAGGGAGTAAATTTCGTTAGCGTATTAATAGAGCATGGATAACACCGCGGGAAGAGGAGAAATTGTTTGATATCAGCAATTTCTGCCCTTCTCTCGACATTCTCCTTCTCTTCTCAAAATAAGCTAACATATGAAGGCTAGCTAGTTGAATTTAGACATTATAATTCTCAGATACTTACAGAGATGTTTTAAATTTTCAGCATCGTTAATTGTCAATAAATAGCGGAGTTCGCGTATATGATCGTTTTGTAAATTTAGATTTGACATGAAGATGGTTCGATGAGCCGATAAAGACTCGCACTCAAACAAATAATGCATTTCAGACCCTATTTTGTCTTTTCTACATAACTGACAAATTCTATCGTGATATGGGATTGATTCATAGCGGCCGACTTCAACTGGTAATCTATGGTTTGAGGTTCGAAATTTAAATAAAGACAGCGCATCAAAATTGCTCAGGACTTTAAAGTACGATTCTAAATTATGCGAGTCTTTAAAACTGTTATAAGTTCTACCCTTTTCTGATTCCCTCATCTGAGATGCCCAGGCCTGTTTATATTGGTCAATGTATGACTGCTTAATTGTCTTACTTAAATGCTTACTAGTGATATTGTTTTGATTTAGCCAAAGATCAGGTCGGCCTGCACCGTTTAAGATATTTTTTATTTGATTTGTCCATTTGAAATTATTGTTGTTTTGGTTGATCATGTATGTATAAATTCGATATGATAATTTGGAAGTTTTGCCAGTTATTAAGCGATTCCAGAATGAGATCATACGTGACTTTATAACGATTGAGATCGGATATCTACCAAGTTCGCCGTATAACATGTAAAGTGGTGTCGATTTTCGCGCTTTGGTAATTTTTCGCAGAAAGTCATTATGAATTTTTTCGAGCATTTCAATGTTTTCGTAGCCAAATATTTCTGAACCGTATGTTAATATGGGTAGTACAGTATGATCGAATAATTTAATTATAAGATCTATCGGTAAATCGGAGTTATTACATTTAGTGTATAGTAAGTGTAATGCTTTAGTAGCTTGCTGAGCGATATGTTTTTTAGCGTTGAGGAAAGAGCAGCTACTAGTAAAAGTTAAACCCAAATAATGATATCTATCTGTTACTTCAATATTTGTACTACCTAGAGTAAATGAAAGGTTATTTATTCGACGGGCTCCAAATACGACGACTTTTGTCTTGGAGATATTGACTCGAAGATGCCATTGATTACAGTAATCATTAAACGAGTTAAGACTTTTTTGCAAATCGGACGCGGCATTTGATATCAAAACAGTGTCGTCTGCATAGAGGAGAACTAGCAGCTTAAGCCATAATGTATTATTTCGTGGGTTTTGTAGTTCTACTCCTACAGAGCCTTGATTTTCTAAATATGAATACAGATCATTGAGGAAGATGGCGAATAGGGCGGGGGATAAATTTTCCCCTTGACGAACCCCTATTTCCGAAATGAACGCGTCCGAGAAAGTTCCATTATGCGAAATCATAGATTTAATATTTTGGTACATGTTGAAAACCACTTTGTAAAATTTTCCGTTAATATTATTTTGTAAAAGCTTGTGCCATAACCCAACCCGCCAAACCTTATCAAAGGCTTGGGAAAAATCTATAAAAGCGCAGTAAATTTTCTCTTTCTTTTTTCTAAGAATGTCTAAAATAGCATGTAAAGTGAAGAGATGATCAGATGTAGAATAACCACGACGAAATCCAGCTTGATTTTCGTTAAGGATGTTGCTAAGTTCAAGGTAGCTGGTTAACCTTTGGTTCAAAATAGACGTAAATAATTTGCCCAAGCAGCTCAAAATAGTTATCGGCCGATAGTTACCTGGGTCCGCTGGATTACCCTTATTTTTAAAGATAGGAACGATAACTCCTTCCAACCAAGACTTAGGGATATGGCCTGAATCTAAAATAGCATTGAATAAATTGTTGTATAGAGGACAGAATAGGTCTTTTGTACATTTTAAATATTCATTTCTTATTTGATCGACCGGACTAGAAGCTTTGCCATTATTTAAATTTTGTATACATTTTAAAATTTCTTCATTTGTAATCGGGCTGTTTAATAGTTGATTTGGTTCTTGTATGTCATTTAAAAAGGCTGGTAAATTGTCGTTTTCATCATCTGTTATGTCATTTGAATTAATTGTTTTAAAATAATCGTAAAATTCATTAATGCTTGGCGAGTTATTTTGTGCTTTTTTGGGTTTAATATTGTTCAAGAATTTCCAATACTGTTTTGGACTTTTTTCGCTAAGTCGCCTCAACTTTGAAACGTTATTTTGTTTATCTTTTTTAATGTAAAAGTTCATTGTTCGTTTGTATTTTTTACTAGCAAGTCGAAGTCTAGTTTTATTATTATCATTTGGGTGATTTTTATAAGCATTTTTGGCATCGTGATAATTTTGTCTAGCGCGGTGACAAGTAGGACCGAACCACGGTTTATCATTAGTAGCTGATCGCCGGATTCTAGATTGGGATTTGCGCGGGAAAGTAGAATTTGCCGCGTCATGGAATAATGTTTGAATATCATTTGTTATGGATTCTATAGTTTGATTAATGTTTGTTGAACGCAGAATTGTCTCATTTAAAGAAATCAATTTTTCAGTATTTATATTATTCAAAAACTCGTTACTTAAATTACTATCCCATCCTAATAGGTTTGGATTAGATTTAACTTCTATATTTTGAAAATTTAATAAAGATAGCTTCAAATCCCAGGAAATAAGACAATGTCCATCGGAAAAAATGGAATCAGTTTCAATTATTTCGAAATCCGAGAAATATTGCAAGCAATCGGCAGTTGAGAAAACATAATCTATGACTGTTCGGTCTCGGAAAGTAAAACGACCAACATTTTTATCTTGAAATAATCGACCGTTTAAGATAAAAAGATTATTATAGCGGCAGATTTCGATTATTCTAAAACCGTGCGTATTTGTTTTATGGTCACAGGTTAATCTCTCGAGCGGTATAGACAAATTCTCTAATTCTGTAAATTTTTGGAAAAAATCGTCTGCTATGTCCGTTAAGTCGAAGAATTCTTGTAAAAAATTATCGGGTTCAACATAATCTTTCATATTGCCAGTGCGAGCATTCGTATCTCCCGCCAGAGTAACAAATTTATATTGGCTACACATAGTGGTAACTTCTGAGTGAAAATCGTTAAGCATATCATTGTCGAAAAATCGCGAATTTTCAGGGGGCAGGTAAACCGCGCCCAGTATAAGGTTTTCACTAAGATTATGTAGAGTTTTATCGATGCTGATCCATAAAACATATTCTGATGCATTTTCTAGGACTGAGATAAAAGGCGCTATTTCATTGCGGACATAGATTCCAATGCCACCAGATTTCCTTTTATAGGATTGTTCTCTGTGCTTTGAAAAGAATGTAAAATTTTCAATTTCAACTAAGTCGGAACTGTCTAAATGAGTTTCTGAAACACAAAAAACATCGTATTTGTTCACAGTGTCTACAAAATCAGGATAATTTAGCTTCCTTTTTAGACCATTAACATTAAGGCTACCAAATTTCAAGTTCGTATGTTGATCATTTAAATAAGAGTCTGACCCCTGGGAATCCTATCTAGGTTGGTGTGTAGTGGGTATCGGCGATCCGTTGTTGAAGAGCTGACCGTCAGTGTCCCATGGTCTCCTAAACTGGGAGTTAGGAGTATCAGGATCTACGTAGAACGAGCCAGACGGAGAACGACGACTAGGCGCCTGGTTTCGGGCCCCACGACGAGGGGATAGCGATTCCTTTCTCCTCGATGATTTCGGTTTGTCAGATTCTCTAGACGCACTACGCCCCTGCGTGACATCACTACGCGCACGTGATTGTTGTGAGACCGTGGGAACATTTTTACTATTACTACTGTTTGTTTTGATAGTATTTTCAATAGTCACTCGGTCTTGTTTCATAATGGGGACCCAATTGGGGAACATGTCCTTGATCACTTTGCCATCCATAATTAATTTTGCTGGATACACAATGCTAACTCGGCTGTCGGGAAAGTCGCTACGTAGCTGCTTGCATTGTGGCCATAGCTGTCGCCGAGCAGATTCTATTTCAGGCGGAAAATCTCGGTTGATAGAATATGACGTCCCTTTCAACTTTCTCGCGTTATTTATGACATATTCAGTGTCACGATAGTCCAAGAAATAAACGATAACGGGTCTAGTATAGCCCCTCTTGTACTTGCCTAGTCTGTGGGCTCTAGGCATAGCGGGGCACGGGCTAATGTCAAGATGTTCGGCAAGAAATCTGGACACAGTATCATGACAATTTTCATCACGGGATTCTGCTATGCCACTAATAATGATGTTATTACGCCTGCTGCGGGCCTCAATATCAATGGATTTATATTCAAGAAGGGTCAGTCTTTCATCGTGATTGATAACTTGATTGTACATGGCCTTTACAGTTGTTTGGAGCTCCAGACAACGATCGAACTTTTGGTTTATTTGCTGAAGTCCGGCATAAAGTAATGAAAGCTTCTTGTCAGGTGAAAGGCTTTCGAAATTTTCTACCTCAATATGTCCACTTTGGCCATCCGAACTTACTCTGTGACGTTTTCTAGAGTTGGTGAACAAAGTCCAGTCGGAGCGCTGACCATCACCCAAATCCTGGTGGCGGCCATTTTGCCCAATTTGAGAATCCATCACTTCAGGCACTTCTCCTCGATTATTTGTGGATATGTCGGCTATATTCATACCTTCAATGGTTGTATTAGGTGTTCTTCTGTCCATCACTTCAGAATGTTCACTCATTTTGGCCCAGTACAACTCTCCAGGTGTATTTTTCGAGACAATTATCTCCCAATTTGAAAATGTCCGACCACCTCGCTTGACCGGAAGTAAAAAAAAAAAAAAAAAAAAAAAAAAAAAAAAAAAAAAAATTGGCAGCTGTAAGTGTGAAATCAGCTGCCAGTTGCCAAATTGATAATTTGATTCATTTTGAATTGGCAGCTGTATGTGTGAACTTAGCTGCCAGTTGCCGGTTGCCTATTCGGGACTCCGATTTATTTTGAATTGGCAGCTGCATGTGTGAAGTTAGCTGCCAGTTGCCGGTTGCCTATTCGGGACTCCGATTTATTTTGAATTGGCAGCTGCATGTGTGAAGTTAGATGCCAGTTGCCGGTTGCCTATTCGGGGCTTCGATTCATTTTGAATTGGCATCTGTAAATGTGAAGTCAGCTGCCAGTTGCCGGTTGCCTATTGGGGCGCATTTAAATTGGCAGCTGCATGTGTGAAGTTAGCTGCCAGTTGCCAGTTACCAATTCACATTTTGTTCATTTTTGAATCGGCAACTGGATGTGAAGTTAGCTGCCAGTTGCCAGTTGCCCATTGAATTGGCAACTGGCAACTGGCAACCGGCAGCTAACTTCACACACATTCATGTCAGATCGTTTTTTTAGTGTCATTATTAATTTGCTTATAACTTTTGAACCGATGTATATTTTTAAGTGAAATTTGGAACACAAATGCAAAAATGATGTATCTTCAGTACTGCAAATTCAAGAATTAGATTATTCGCTTACGCTTTAAAATATTTGACTTAGAATTAGGGTTCCGTTTTTTTTGGGACACTCTGTACAGGCGCTCATGAATGCGTGTTCCTGTAGCATTTCCACAACTCTAAATGTTCAATCTAGGCATGTTCGAATTCCACCAGATCCGTTATGGAGGAACGATCTTACTAGTTGGCTGTTTGATTTGACAAAATAAATAACCACATATTACGGACTAAATGAGGGGGACAGAAAAAATGTTGATATAACGCATAATTCATTAACACCTCATATCTAAACGTTTTGCAGTCACACTAAGTTATTGAAGGTTTACATGATTATATTGCACACCAACTGATTCAGAACAACGGAGCAATGATTGCACCTAATAATCATCGAGTTAGGTGTTTAAGTCGCAATGCATTTTCCAGCATCAAGTATATCTTTACGCTTCGTCGTTGTTATTGCACGACCTCCTTACTCCAGCTTGATTAAAGATTTACGAACGCATAATCTTTTCGTTTACAGGGTTTGAAGAAGTTAGAGGAGAAGCTAACGTTCGCTCACCACCCCAAGTACGGTTATCTGACCTTCTGTCCCACTAACTTGGGAACCACTCTCAGGGCTAGCGTACATATCAGAATACCAAACGTCTCCAAGAGTAAAGACTTCAAGGCCATCTGTGAACAATACAATCTACAACCTAGAGGTAAACGGGGCTCCGTATCGATTCTAATATGTATCATAATTATATGGAATTAGAAAAAAAAAACATTCAAATAGATATCTGAAATCATTCAAATTGAACGATTTCGCAATACTTTTGCTGAGACGTAGCGCATGGTATTACGGCACTAAAAAGTAACATCAAACTAGCGAACGTCAATTTTTATTAAATGCTGTAAAGTTTTTGCGTAGACGGTTGTGCTGTGTTTTTAATGTTTACTCTCTATATAATCTAAACTGATTTATAAAGACATGGCCACGTTTTAAGAACACTCCACAGTTTCCATCTTTTGACATTCTATAGCTTTTCCGCCACTTTAATTCTTTCTTTTTCATCTTAACCCTTTCGAGTTTTCAACGACATGAAACAATTTCTGTCCACACGCATTTTATACAATAATTGTTTCGTTTATTATGTTATTATGCTAACTGATTTTCTTCCATATATTATAGAAATAGAAAAAAATGGTATTTTTTATATCAAGTTTGGTTGCATTTGAGTCATTAATTAAAGGGGGAATAACACTTAACATCTTACAAATTTTCAGAGAACTTCGTGCAAAAAATAAATATATATTATGAAAATATGGCCTTTAAATTGCATCTATGCCAAATCTTAGCTTTCTATCTTGTGTATTGGCTAGGATGTTGACGGATTTAAAACCCCATATGTTTTATTATGATTTTTATCCCCCCGACAAAAAAATCATGGGGTTTGATAGAATTGGTGCAGAATATACCTCAGAAAATATTGAGACAAAAGGAGAAACTGCTGGTTATCAGCAGTTTCTTCTTTTGTCTCGATGATTTCCCAAGCAAATTATATTAGGGACGTCAAAACCAGGTCTTGTTTGGGAAAGGGTTAAACCCCTCTTCATTCCTTTGTCTTTAGGAATCCACGGTGAACACTCTGACAGCGTGGGTGGCGTATACGATATTTCCAACAAACGACGAATGGGTCTGACTGAAATCCAGGCCGTCCAAGAAATGAGGAAGGGTGTAGAGAATATCATTCAGCTCGAGAAGAACATGCGAACAACGGCTAAAAAATGATTGGATACTTGTGATGTGATTTATCTTAACTGGATTTATAAGGACATTTAGTTTTGATGGTATTTTGTATATGTGAAAGTAAAACAGTATTTTGTCTGAATTGTTAAGTGATAGTATTATATTGAAGGCAAAATGAACATCATTTTGGAATAAATGTGGATTTTCTATTGTGATATTTTTTGGTGAAAATAAAGATGAACTATTTATGTATCTCAGTTCTTTGTTATTCAAAATAAGATGCCTTATAACAGTTTATAATCACGGTCTTACGTGAGTTTTGAATCTTGTTATATTTTTTTCTTCCAAACAACCGTTTTGACGTCCCTAATGGTAAAAGCTACGGAAAACACCGATGTAAAAGAATAAAATGCTAATAACCAGCATTTTCCTGTTTTGCATCAATGATTTCTATGCTATTTCGTAAGCAAATTCTATTTCCATCAACATGGATTTTCCCCTGCAAAAAGTTCAAGGCTTTTCTACATCTAGAAATGTTCTAGACCGTTAAACGGCACTTCTATAACTGTTCTAGAACAGTTCTAGATGTGTCATTTAACGTTCTAGAAAGTTCTTGAACTTAAACACGGTGGGGATTGTGCATGATGGGATGGATAACGAAAACGAAGTATACGGACAAATTTGTCCTCGCTTCAGGTAAGAAATTGTGCAATAATTTTCTTATTTCTGCTCCAATTTTCAAGCGGTTTGTTGCATGTACCCCGCATTAGTGAGCTCTTTACTCGGATATATGACTTGTTTGTAGAATCTTTGTACTTTGTCCAAAAATTGATCCCAACCGACCAGAAAAACGACAAAAAATTCAGACCCTTTTTCTAGTCGGTTAGGGTCGGTTTTTGAGAAAAGTACAGGGGAGTTCCAGATAAATAATACATCTGAGAAAAGGGCTCAGTAAGACGGAGTACATGCAACAAACCGCATGAAAATTGACGCAGAAATAAGAAAGTTATTGCACAAATTCTTACCTGAAGCGAGGTTAATTTGGCCGTAGTCGTTACCATTTCGCTTTCTGGTCGGTTGGGACAATATTTCGGAAAAAGTATCATGAGTTATCTAATATGTCATACATCCGATGAAAGAGCTCGATAAGGCGGGGTACATGCAGCAAACCGCTTGAAAATTGATACAGAAATAACAGAGTTATTGCAAAATGTCTTACCTGAAGCGAGGCGAGTTGGCATCAAATTTTGTGCAAAAAATAGACTGAGTTAACCGTTATGTTTTGATAAACCGTCGGTGTTGTTATAACATCTCGTAACTACGGTTTGATTCAAGCCGTAGTTACGAGATTTTATAACAACACCAACGAAATACTATTTGTTTGTCCGAAATTACGTCACGGTTTACTTGATAAAATCGTTCCCTATTGTCGGTAGTCGTTATCCATCCCATCATGCACAATCCCCACCGTGTTAAATGAGCTTTTCGCATGGGGTTGTTATCTGTGGTAACTTTGAAATGGAAATTATCCGAGATTTAGCCTCATGGTAAAGGACAAAGGCTGATTTAAGGTAGTTCATCCCTAATGAGATTGACGCGACGTCGGAATTATTCGGGCAACGTCTAAAACATTCGGCGGTGGAACGTTCTACACCGCCGAATGTTTTCGACGACGCCCGAATAGGTTCGGATACGAAACGAATGTTAAACGACATCGCACGAATAATTACGTCACGTGAATCTCGTTAGGGGTGGTATACCTTAAGTCCTCGATACTGTCCAAAGCATATGTCGATGTCTCTGATAACTAAAAGGATGGTACCAGTAACTCTTCCAAAAAGAAGATCGACTTGGCACCAAACTGGTGGTTACTAATCTCGGGCCGCGTACACCTAAATCACGAACAAGACTGGTACAAATGTATTGGCCTACCTAACAGAGAAAGCTGAGGAACTTCATTGATGTAAAAGAAGAAAATGCTGATTACCAGCATTATATCCTTTTGTCTCAATATTTTCTTTCCCACAATACGCGAATCCCGTCTCTACTAAAATGCATTTTTTCGTATGTAGATTTCAAATAGAACAGTCTAGATTTTCTCCGTTTGCGAAAAGGGTTATAAGACCAATGATTAAGGCTTAAGGTTGTCTACTCCTAATGAGATTCGGGCCAGGTCGGAATTATTCGGGCGACGTCGAAAACACTTTCCACCGCCGAATGTTTACGACCACGCCCGAATAAGTTCGGATACGTAACGACGACGCTCAAAAAAAAATCCGATGTTCTATAAAAATTAAAATGACCACATTCCTGGTATTCTACCTTAGATAAGTGATGTTTTGACCACCTTAAATTAATCACAACAAAACACGTCCAACAAGAGCTGACAGAAGACAGCGAAGCTCGTCAAACAACCACTAGATAGTACAAAATCGAAATGGTAGTCCTAATGCAACTTTGCCAAGCATGGCTATTTACGACGTCGTGTGACTATTAGTTATCTACCGTTATTAAAAACTCTATAGGCATCAGTATATTTTCATGTATTTCTTTATTGTATTTCAATATGGTGAATATGGCATAAAAGTGTTGGTATTTACTAAATAAAAATAAAAGTTCAACAATAATGATAACAAGGCAATACAAGCAATACAATAACATCATTGTCATGGCATATAAAATAAAGGTTCATTCACAATTCTCCCATCATATATTAACCTTGTCCCAAATGACAAAATTTTAGGGTGGTCCAAATTCGAAAGGTGTGGCAGACGACAAAACTGTTGTTACTAAAGCTAAAAATTGTGAAGAATATAGCAGAGAAAATGTCGAGGCAAAAGGAAAAAATGCTTATCATCAGCATTTCCTTATTTTGCCATAATGTTTTCCTAAAATTCTTGTATAAGGTATGTCAAAACCAGGTCTTGTTTGAGAAAGGGTAAGCCGTTTCCCAAACAAGATCTGGTTTTGTGGTCCATTGTAGAAATATTTCGGGAAAACTTTGAGAGAAATGAAGAAATTGCTGAAAATCAGTGATTTCTCCTTTTCAATCGATTTTTCTGCATTAAAACCTATCTTACTTTCTTGTGACATCAACTATTTTGTTGTCTGTAACTCTTTCAAATTGGACTGTTCTAGAATTGTGTTGTTTGGGGGACGGGTAAAGCATTCTAACCCTTTTCTCAACGATCCCCATTTTTATCCATTCTTACAGTCATATTTGAAGAACATTGAGAGAAAAGAAGACAATGCTTATATAAGCATTTCTGCTATTCCCTTGATTACATTTCAATGTAATTAGATACAAATACCAGTAGGATTAATTATCTGCAACACATTTGAATGAATCTAAAAATATTGTCTACAACAACTTCGAATTTGGATATTCCTCAAAATTTTGTCTTTTAGGAAAGGGTTAAACATTATTTTATTTGGTAATGGATAAAAGGTATATATTAGATCTTTAAGGTATCTCATCCATCATTATCTATCTTTGAAAACTCTTCAGGTTTCAACTGTGGCAAGGGAAATTGACAACAGCATCCCTCATCGATTTCCATTGCTAGGGATGATGCCAGGAAAATGACAAGGGTATCCAAATCTTAAATTCTGCATACCAAAGTCAATTTCCATTTCCATGAATAACCCCCAAAATTGCTCAGAATGTTTGATAAGTAATTATGGATGGGATACCATAAATGTGGAAGAATCGTGACACATAAAACAAAACCAGCTGTACTAAGATATAGGCAACATTATCAAGTTGATAGAACAGGATGGCCAAGATGGTCCTTTATAGCTCCCTTGATTTTATCAGGAAAACAAAAATAAATGTCCAGTGAGCACTGCTACAATGTACATAAGCTATTCTTAGAACTTTCACTTTAACTCATTCTCAAACAATGCCTGGTTTTGGCATCTATTTCAGGCACAGTTTTTTAATACATTGGGGAGAGAACAGAAGTGTTATGCCGACTACAAGTTTTCAATGATACATTACACATTTACTGCTTTGGCAACAGATCTATGTCTTTTGTCATTTGCATAACCTTTGAAAATGGACAAGACTATAATTTTGTGATTGAACATTGGGAAAGGGTTAAAGTAGAAGCTCAAACAGCGCTTAAAGTCGGCCTACTATTCATAGATCCATAATTCTTTTGAAGAATCATTCTATATTAATTTCTATCTTCTACAAAATGAACAGGAAGTGTTGATTATAATCATTTAATCAGACTGCACAAAATGACACGAAATCCATGTGAACTTTAATTGAATAACCTTCAACGTTGGAGAGTATTCCATTGAAGTTGAGCATGTACTTATGAGTCATGAGTATGTACGTAAGTTTTTTCAAGAAACCAGGGCCTAGTTTGACGTCCCTAATAGATATGGCTTGGGAAAACATTGATACAAAAGAAGAAACTGCTGATAACCAGCAGTTTCTTCTTTTGTCTCAATATTTTCCGCGCAGTATTATACTCTAATTCTACCTCTTAACAACATCTCTTTTGACGTCAAGGAATTGATTCAACCCATTCCCAAACAAAGAAATTTTAGATGTCCAAATTTGATAGTTGCTGCAGACAACAAAATTGGTTGTAAATGACTATGGAATTTGTGTACATTGTAGCACAGAAAATATTGAAGGATATGGAGAAAATGCTGGTTATCAGCATTTTCTTCTTTTCCTTCAATGTTTACTGATCCCCCTTCTTCAGAAATGTTGAATCCCGCTCTTCTTCAAGAAAGCTTAACCCTTTCCAAAACAGAAAAAAAATGGGTTTGTCCACATCGATGTTGCAGACGACAATTCAAAATGAGTGGATTTTTGCATTTTTTGATCATTTTGTGTAGAAAACATTTTGGGAAATGAAGAAATTGCTTATCACAAGCAGTTTCTACATTTTCCACAATGTTTTATAAAGCCTTTTTCTTTAGGTGAGTCATAAGAGTCATTGTGTGGGAAAGCCAGAAGGTGTAATTACATAAGCATTCTACTATTAAGTTCAATGGAACAAGAGATGTTTGTAAAACATATATGCCCCCTCAAGGGCGTACATTTGATGTAGGTCAAAGTCCAAGGTCAAGTTAACAAGGTCCAAGGTCATGGTCAAATATGAAAGGTCTTGGTAGGAGGTGTCTATGTGTGAAATATCAAGGCTGTATACATAAAAGTAAAATGAAATATAGGCCAGGTTAAAGTTTTTAAAAGTAGGCCAAATGCCAAGGTCAAGGTCATGGTCAAATGTGAAAGGTCTTGGTTGGAGGTGTCCATGTATGAAATATCAAGGCTGTAGGTGTAAAAGGACATGATATGATATATGCCTGGGCCCGGTTTCTCGAAAAAAACTTAAGTATATTCTCATGAGTTCATGCTCAACTTCTATTCAATACCAATCAACGTTGATTGGTATTCAATTGAAGTTCATGTGGATTTCGTGCGATTTGAGCACGATGCTCAGATTTGAGCATGAGAAGATACTTAAGTTTTTTCGAGAAACCGGGGCCTGGTTTAAGGGTTTTTTTTAAAGTAGGTCAAACTCCAAGGTCAAGGTTGCAATATTCAAGGTCATGGTCAAATGTGAAAGGTCTTGGTAGGAGGTGTCTATGTGTGAAATATCAAGGCTGTAGGTGTAATAAGATATAAGATAAAGGCTAGGTTAAAGATTTCTAAAAGTATGTAAAAATCAAAGGTCAAGGTCACACAGGTCAAGGTCATGGTCAAATGTGAAAGATCTTGGTAGTAGGTGTCCATGTGAATAAAATATCGAGACTGTATGTATAAAATGACATGAAATATAGGCCAGGTTAATGTATTATAGAAGTAGGTCAAACACCAAGGTCAAGGTCACAAGGTCCAAGGTCATGGTCAAATGTGAAAGGTCTTGGTCGTAGGTGTCCATGTGTGAAATATCAAGGCTGTATGTGTAAAATGACATGAAATATAGGCCAGGTTAATGTATCATAGAAGTAGGTCAAAGTCCAAGGTCAGGTCACAATGTCCAAGGTCATAGTCATATGTGATAGGTCTTGGTTGGTGGTTTCCATGTGTCAAATATCAAGGCTGTATGTGTAAAAGGACATGATATATCGGCCAGGTTAAAGTTTTTAAAAAGTAGGTCAAACTCCGGGGTCAAGGTCACAAGGTCCAAGGTCATGGTCAATTGTGAAAGGTCTTGGTAGGAGGTGTCCATGTGTGAAATATCAAGGCTGTATGTGTAATAGGTCATGAGATATATGCCCAGTTTAATTTTTTTAAAGTAGGTCAAACTCCAAGGTCAAGGTCACAAGGTCCAAGGTCATGGTCAATTGTGAAAGGTCTTGGTAGGAGGTGTCCATGTGTGAAATATCAAGGCTGTATGTGTAATAGGTCATGAGATATATGCCCGGTTTATTTTTTTTTTTAAAGTAGGTCAAACTCCAAGGCCAAGGTCACAATGTCCAAGGTCATGGTCAAATGTGAACGATGTTGATAGGAAGTATCTATGTGTGAGATACCAAGCCTGTATGTGTAAAAAGACATGAGATATAGGCAATTTCAAGAATTAAGTGTAAATTCAACAAAGAGCAATAACTCCCAAGATTTTCATCGGCAAGGTTATGGTTCCTGTGCACTGCACCTCTCCATGATGAAATCTATCCACCTGTAAAGTTTCATGATTCTACCTTACATACTTTTAGAGTTGTGCTCCAGACAAGAATCAAGTTATAAAATCAACAAAGGGCAATAACTCCAAAATTTTGATTGCCAGAGTTACGGTTCTTGTGCACTGCACCTCTCCATAATGAGATCTATCCACATGTAAAGTTTCATGATTCTACCTTACATACTTTTTGAGTTGTGCTCCAGACAAGAATAAAATTTTAAAGTCAACAAAGGGCAATAACTCATGATCAGCAGAGTTACAGTTCTTGTGCACTGCACCTCTCCATAATGAGATCTATCCACCTGTAAAGTTTCATGATTCTACCAAACATGCTTTTTGAGTTATGCCCCGGACAAGAATCAAGGTTGAAAATTGACAAAGGGCACTAACTCCAAATATTTGATCGGCAGAGTTACAGTTCTCATGCACTGCACCTCTCCATAAAGAGATCTATCCACCTGTAAAGTTTCATGATTCTACCTTAAATACTTTTCGAGTTATGGTCCAGACAAGATTTGGTCTACCGACGGACCGACCGACCTACCAACCGACCGACCGACACTTGCAAAACAATATACCCCCTTTTTCTTCGAAAGGGGGCATAAATATCATCATTTTACCATTATGTTTGCAAAAGCTACAATATCAGGTTGATAAAACCCATAAGCATGTGTGAATGTGTGTATGGTGAAAAAATGATCTGACTAGATATCAAGGCAATAAACCTTATAAAATGATATAGAAAAAAAACTCAAAACACAAACTATCCAAAAATCATTCAACCCATTAATAGAAAACAAAATTCAACTTGTCTGAATTGGAAAATGACTGTGGCAACACAATCATTGTCGTTTGATAGGCAAAATAATGGTGATGATCAAGCAAGTAAAGCATTGCTGAACAAGAGCTGTCCGAAAACAGTGCGCTCGACTTTCTAAGTTGCTTAGTATAAAGGGGCATAACTCCAAATATAGTGGAGCCAGGGTCATAGGCCCTGGTAGTAAGGTAGAGGGTGTGATGGTGAATAAGTATTCCAAGTTTGGGTTGAATCCCTTTTGATAGTGCGGAAGTTATTGATGTTTGAAAAAACTTTAACTTTTGTTGCAACGCCGACGCCAACGCCCGGGTGACAGTATAAGCTCTCATTTTCTTCGAAAAGTCGAGTTAAAAAGGGGATAATTTTGATAAACAGCATTTTCTTCTTTTTATTTGATGTTTTAATGAAAGACAGGGATTGTCTGGGAAAGGACATGATATGAGATTTTGCATACAATGAATCAGAAAAAAATATAGGATATCCAAAAATGACATACATGTATTGTAGTTTTCAACAAAAAACCCGCAACTGGAGCTAACATCGAGCTGTAGTTACGACGTTTTTGTTAAAGAGCATAAATATGTGAAATGCTGTATGTAATCCTATCTTTGATAACAATTCTATCTTTCATCCTTTCCCAAAAAAATGCCTGAAATTGACATCTATGATACAAAAAAAAATGAAACAAGAGCCGTCAGAGACGGACAATGCTCCCCGAATAAGGCATTGTCACAATAAATGTATGCCATGCAGAGCTAACATAAAGCTAGCAAATGTTAAGCCCCCTTTTTGCATGACATAATTTTTATAACCAAATTTCACATAGTTTACTGTCAAGGGCATCTGATTTACTACTCAAATATGAAATTTCATCAAATTCTGACCATTAAACTAGAAGAAATTAGAGAAAAACTATATTTTACCTTAAGTCCCCTTTTCCCATGACGAGGCCTCAAATCCAAAAACCAGGAAAAGTACATCGGCATTATGTCATATGGAGTTCACATGGTAAGTTTCAATTGATTTGGCCCAAGGGTTATGGAGAAATCACTTCGGACGGACGGACAGACGGACGGACGGACAAAGCGGCGACTATATGCTCTCCCTTCGGGGAGCATAAAAAAGTTTGATGTAAAAATAGAAAATGTCAATGACCAGCATTTTCTCCTTTCCCTCAATTCTTTATGGGTTAAATGATACATATTACACAATATAATTAAGGTACTTTATGGGGTCTATTGCAGTTTTCAAATAAAAGCAGTATAAAATTTCATAAGCACTTTCACCTATTGATAATTCTGTCATCATTTGTCATGAAATTTGTGACTAAAATCTTATAATCATATACATATTGTACATAAAATGATAAAAAATGGGTGGAAGAGCAGCACTAAAAACACAAAAGGAAATGTCAAGAAAGTACAGGTAAGTGGGAATAAAGACATTCTAAATTTGTTATTTCACCCATTATCACACATTCTTTAATGCTTTTCGGTGGATTAGCGGGAAATAACTGTAGATTATCATTTTGATAAACTCACCGCCTATCCAGTGAAATTATCAAAAACTTGAGCCCCGCTTTCGTTCATTTCACCCTATCTGACGTTATATAAGCCGGGCCAAATAAGTGACGTCATTATGAGCGTTGCATAGCAGTCACGTGCAAAATGACGCACTTTAAGAAAATCTGTCATAAAATTGGCGCATTTTGTCTAATTTTTGCATTAAAGAAATAGAATAATCGTTTGTTTGTCGAGTAAGATCGATTTATATTTCATTTCGTGAACAACGTAAGCTACATTTTCACTCGTGGCTTCGCCACTCGTGAAAATAAAGCTTTTGTTGTTCACTCAATGAAATATAAATCGATCTTACACTGAAACAAACGATTATCCTCTATATAATGCTATTTGACGCTCCACAAGATAAATGCTCCACAAGATAAAAGCTTCGGAAAAATCTGTGGAAAATGAAGAAATTTTGTGACAAGCAATTTCTTCAATAGCCAAAATGTTTTCTATCCAAAAAGACCATAAAATTCTTAATTTCATTCATTTGAAAATATCGTCTGCAACACATTTTAAAATGGAACAAACGACAAAATTTTGGACTATTCTGATTTGAAAGATGTTGCAAACGACAAAATCAAGTTGATGAAAATTTAAAATCTTTCCACTTTGGGTTAGAAAACATTGTGGAAAATGAAGAAATTGCTTGTCACAAGCAATTTCTTCGTTTTCCACAATGTTTTCCTTTTGGCATTTTCTTGTTGGGGAGTGAAAAGGAGTCACTGTGCAGTAATGGATTAAAGGATAAAGGCAGTCCACCCCTAATGAGATTCACGCAACCCTGGAATTATTCCAGCCATGTCATAAACATTGGGCACCCGATCATTCCACTGCCGAAAGTTAGCCAAACATAGCCAAAATAAGTTCAGATATGTAACAAATCTAACAACATCACACAACCTCAAATGAATCTCATTAGGGTTGGACTACCTTGACCTGTTCCCAAACGACAAAATTTTATTGTAGTCCAAATTCAAAGCTGCTGCAGACGACAATATTAAAGTACACATAACTAAAATGGAATATTCTGTACGATATAGCACAGAAAATATTGAGGCAAAAGGAGAAAGTGCTGATTATCAGCACTTTCTTCTTTTGCCTCAATGTTTTCCCAAGCCTTTTCTCTTAAGGACGTCAAAACCCGGTCTTGTTTGGTAGAGGGTTAGACCAACATGGTTGTGGTTTAAGTCTGTTCAAACAGATGCAGATCGAGTTTCACAACAATTTCCCCTGTTGGTACTTCATGCAGAACTAGTTTTTTCACAAGAGGTTGTCTTGGTCCCCCTACCCCACCCGCTTCTTTCAGTATGTCCTGGATACGAATCTCTGTCCTGCCCAGAAAATCTGAAATTACAAATGGTTAATCCATTACATGATAGCAAAATGTTAGACTTATCCAAATGCAAAGATGTTGCAGACGGCAATTTAAAGTAAATAAAATTTTACATATTTTTGTCTTTTAGTGAAGAAAACATTGTGGGAAATGAAGAGATTGGTTGTGACAAGCAATTTCGTCATTTCCCAAAATGTTTTCCAAGTCTTTTCCTTTAGGGCTGTCAAAAAATGTTGATATAAAAGAATGGGTTAAAATACCTCAATTGCAAGAATTATGTGTATATGCTCCCACATACTTAAGAAATAATGGTATAACTTCTTAGTCTGCATTTTCAGAATGAATTTCAAAACATTTTAACTCTTATTATTCATTAATCAATTCAATTGAAGAGAGTTTCAAGAAATATTATTAATGATTTAGGCTTAAAATGAGCTAAGATAGCAGCACCTTCTTTTCTCTACATGCATTACAATACTTTCTTAATTAAGAGGTCATTCATTACTTACCATTAGGTGAAAACAGATCTCTGTCAAACACTGATACAGAGGGCGTCCATGTTTAAATCTTTCACTGTAAACTGGGTGGTGGCGTTCTTTTTGAATTGTTGATCATGTTTATATATCACAGCTCAGAAATCATTGAGAGAAAAAGAGGAGGTTACCATTAGGAGAAAACAGATCTCTGTCAAACACTGTGATACACAGGGCGTCCATGTTTAAACCTTTCACTGTAAACTGCATGGAAGCGTTCCATTTAGGATTCAGTGAATTTTTGATCACTTCTACATATATTACAGCATGAAAAACATTTAGAGACAAGAAGAAGCTTACCATTAGGTGAAAACAGATCCCTGTCAAACACTGTGATACACAGGGCGTCCATGTTTAAATCTTTCACGGTAAACTGCATGGAAGCGTTCCATTTAGGATTCAGGGAATTGTTGATCACTTTTGTCTTATGTTCCTGGACACCCATACTAACTTCACAATATGGGTCACTCTTTCCTGCAGAAGAAAATATGAGTAAATCATCATTTTAAACTATCACCAGACGTGAAGTTTTTGGACTGACACAAATTCAAAGATAATGCAGACAACAATTTTAAGTGAATGATATTTTACATTTTTCTTGGTCGTTTTGAGTAGAAAACACCTTGGGAAATGAAGAAACTGCTTGTCACAAGCAATTTCTTCATTTTTCAGTTTTTTCAAGACCATCATCTTAAGGGGCGTAAAAAGCATCAATATGTGAGAATGTGTTTGTGACTTTGTTTGTAACAAATTAATGTGGTCCTATACACATCCGCAAAGGTTCCAAGCACTAGGATCAAAAGATATATTCCAATTTGCACACAAAACTATAACCGCAAAAACAATAAAACATGTGTTTCATTGTACTCTAACATTGATTTTCCTGTCAGAAGAAATTAAACAAATTGTCATGCAAGAAATTAGAAAAAGATTATGCAAAAAAATTCAGGACTACAATACTAATTCGTTCCCATAAATTGTGACATAATTAGAGTTTATTCCCGGGAATGTGACCTTAATCATGTTGTATACAATAATCTAAAGTGAATGAAATATTATTTATTTGTCTTTCTGAGTATAAAACATTGTAGGAAACGAAAAAAAAAAAATCTTCATTTTCCATATCGTTTTCCCAAACATTGTTCTTGAGCTACAGGAAAAGCATTACTGTGTGATAACTGGTTAACATTTTCAAAAACTTCAAAGGACATCAAGTCTTATTTAGGAAACAGCCAATATATAAGCTTATAAAATACATCAAAAATATGGAAAGTAACAAAAATTTAGATCAACTTTTCTTTTATCAGAAACATGAAAAAGACAATATGCTACAGTTCTTTCATAATTGAAGTGTAAAAAGGGCAAAGGATAAGAAAACAAGACTAGATACAGTATTGAGGTCAAGATAGCTACATAAGCAAGGCATAGTGGGTCAATTAGCAATAGAAAAACGATGAAACTAAATGTAACTTATGTATACAGAAATCTACATTGACAACAATGAAATGAAATTAAATAACAACTTTTGAAAATCATCGAAAAAAAAATTACAAATCTGCCTAAATAGATTTTTATGCATTCCCTATTTGTTTTTAACCTCATCAAATTCATAATTCCCTGTAACTTTTAAGAACTTAACACAAAATGGTATTGCACTAGTAATATATTTTAGAACATTACTGTTAAAGGTGAGATTTAGAAATAAGTGTATTACAAGAAGTCAGAAAGTCAGAATTGTTTTTACAATAAAAGATTAGACTACATTATGAGACAGGATCTAGAAATACATTAGTGACATTCAAGACAACTATGAGTTCCGATCATGCAGCCTGTAGGTAAATGCAGTCTGATCATCATCCATGTTGGTCTCCAAGAGATGCTTCAGATAATGAAGAAGCTTTTAGATAATGGAATCTTGATCTGAGATCGACGAGACGATTCATACACTATGTTGGTCTCAAATGCTATAATAGAACTTTCTCTAGATCCCAGCTTATATGGAATTGAGGACTATACTAGGACAAATAGATGAAATGTAAAGTTACACTAAACAAAATTTAATGTTAACCCATTACTAAACATTTTTTAGATTGTTCCAGATTGAAAGATGTTGCAGACACCAATTTCAAGAGATTGAAAATTTACCTTTTTTGTTTTTCTGGGTAGAACATAAGCTATTTCTTCATTTTTCACAATGATTTATTGAGTCCTATCTCATGGAGCTTCAAAAGGTATTACTAGATCTATGTGGAAATGGGTTAGTAAAATATACAAACTTAAGATTTTTGTATTTTCATTAGAAAGGTTATGTATGTCTTCTAAGTGAGATTTAAGAACTTTACTACATAATGAGATCAGGGGTTGAAAAATTTCTTCAAACGTACTAGTCCTGTAGGACTAGTAGCTCTGAATTTCTACTCGCCCTTAAGGCAACCCAACTCGCCCTTAAAGATGAAGAAAATTTTAGACTGTTGGCTCTTACGGATGCATTATTGTACAAATAACATAACTCTTTGACTCTGTTAATGTTTAGGTACAAATAAAGTTTCTTCGGTATAAATGACAGACAGGGCTCGCGCCACTTCAAAAGTCATAGGCGAATAAGGCAACAATTTAATAAAAAAAGATGGTCAATAAATCGAACATGGCTCAGACTTGACTCTCTTTAACCATAAATCAATCGCCGATTAACATTAATGTAAACACTTACTTTTTATTTAATTCGAAAGATAGATTAGCTGTCGAAATGGTCGAGTAAGCACACCAGTTTAATATGTACAACTACATGTACCAGGTAAATGTGAAAGAATTTCTTTGTGTAATCGCGAGGCGGCATAACAGAAAGAGACAACGCGTCGGTGTTAAAACCATCTAACGTCAGTGTATTTACTACGTAGATAGCGTTTTGTTTTCATTGCTTCATCCCATTTTTCTGCGCTTTCTGGCATGCGCGACTTTTGTAAACAAATCATAGTAAAACGTAACCTTATTTGGGTGCGGAAAAATCACGTGATTATATTGAAACTGGAATGACTACGTCATCAATTGACTGTGTTTACGGCGTTTTTGATATCGCTCAAATCATCGCATATGAGTAACACAGATGATTTACTCTAGTTTCCTTGTTTAGTTTCACTTTCTGGATTGATCGACATAAACAGGGAACGGTCTTATTTTACAGCGAATATTATTGTTTCCGATATGAAGTTGTTTGAAATAAATACTGTCTTTTCGATCCTTTATTTTTTCCCCTCAATCAGCGTGATTCAAGTCCTAAATTTGCACTCGCCCCGTCGGACTAGTTCGTCCCCAAATCTACTCGTCCTAAGGCATTTTCTACTCGCCAATGCGAGCGGGCGAGTGGATTTTTCAACCCCTGGAGATGTAATCATTTTGTGATGTGTTACCGTTGGCGTCGCTGGGTTGCAGATCTTTCCCCTCTAGAATAACGACCAGTAACCTGCCGACCCCGGGACTTCTCCGTACTAAAATACAAACACATGCTCGTACAACATACATGCACACTGCAAGCTCTGGTGATCTGGTCTAACATTGACTAGTGAATTTACTAAACTAAATACAATTACTGTGTCAGGTAATTGTGTAAATAAAAGAATAGAAAACCCTGATAATCATGCAGTGTTATCTCCCTTTTTCACTTAACAGAATAGCCTCCATAGGCATTGCGAGAAAAGAAGAAAATGCCAATGAACATTAGGTCTGTCATTTTCTGCTTTCCCTACAAATTTCCAGGATATAACACGCTAATTGCACACCTTGATAATATCTAGTTCCACATTTTGAACTTGGGCAAGTCAGGAAATTTGTTGTTTCAGAAAGGATTAAAGGCGGAAGATTGCAGCGTTCACTTTTTGAACATCTACAATATCCATCCATTTTCCTATTCTTCAAGAGCATGTCTATTTATGTCATCTGATTATCTTTTATACTAAATTCTAATCAAGCAACAACAAATCCGTGCACAAGGTAATTTCTTTTACAGTTTTACTGTTCTTGTTCTCTGTAAAACTCAATCTACTTATAGTCGGCCATGTTAAAAAATGTCGTAACTACAGCTTATTGAAGCTGTAGTTACGACATTTTTAAATGTGACCGAAGTTATGCTGAATAAGCCAAGACACAAGAGTTTTGTAGCAACTAAATGCTGTGTAAAATGCTTTATCTCAGATAATACTATTTTGATTTGTAAATGTTAAGCAAGTAGCTTTGACTGAGATCAAAATACAATGTACAATGTGCAACTTGAAGCATTTTCTTTAGAGCAAGATTTCTTAAGATTTCAAAAATGTTTTTCAACAAGAGTTGTCCGTGGACAACGTAGCTCGCCTATACGAGAGCTTGTCACAAAAAAAAGGAGTTCAAGGTCAAAGGTCAAGGCCACTAGCTCAAGGGTCATGGTCTCAAGGTCATCGCATGAGGTATCCATATGTGAAATATCAAGGCTCTATTTGCAAAAGTGCATGAGATATAGGCCAGGTTAAAGTTTTTTAAAAGTAGGTCAAACTCCAAGGTCAAGGTCACTAGGTCAAAGGTCATGGTCTAAAATGAAAGGTCTTGACAGGAGGTATCCATGTGTAAAGTATCAAGGCTGTATCTCTAATAGCGCCTGAGATATAGACCAGGTTAAAGTTTTTGAAGACGCGACGCTGATGCTGATGCTGACGCCGACACTAGGGCTGTGACATTAGCTCCCCGGACATAAAGTCCCCGCTCCCTAAAAACACTTTAAAGACCGAGTTTCTGATCGAGGTATTCCAAATGCTCCATGCTTTATACAAATGACGTCAGCATGACATCATTTGTATAAAGTATGGAGCATTCTGAACACCGCAAAGTACAAATCATGGAGCATTTGGAACGACTCGTTCAATTCCCTCTTACATTGTTTCTACAGATTTGTCTGTGGGGTTCCGCAAGAAATTTAGCAATGGTGCTGCCCATTGAAGGGCTTTAAAATCTCACTCTAAAGAAGGCTTTATCCTAAAACATCTTAAGAAATCTCAAGATTTCTCAAGAAAGCTCCCTCTAAAGAACGCGTCTCTGATCTTTGTCTAAGCCAGAACAATTGGATGTCAATAAGGAACAGTAACTCTGTGATAATTCTACAACAACATGATGCCTCTACTGCATGCACAAGCCTGAGTGTTGTGGGTGGGGTAAGGTACATTATCAGTGCATGGTCACTAGATTTAACCTTACCATCTTTACTACAAATCAGGTTGTTTCCCTCAATAATGATAACAAGGAGACGACCGACTCCTCGGCTATGTTTGGGAGCTGTAGACGTAACATATGTAGATAATTACCATTTACAAACATTGTATGTTTCCATTGAAAATTGGTCAACCTTACTTTGTCCTGACAAAACCTAATCAAGTTTTTAATGCAAGGGCTAGAACAAGACTAAACCCTTTCATACAAATTAAATAAGACTTGAAAAAAGAAATTGGAAGAGGTTACAGACAACGAAGTAGGCCTAAAACGTCTACAAGTATGCAAATTTTATATATCATTACATATTTTTTTTTGGGGGGGGGGGGAAATATGCTAGTTATCAGCATTTTCTTATTTTTCCTCCAATTTTTAAAATCTTTCTCTGAAAGAGATTTCAAAACTAGCAATTATTTGGTTTAGGGTTAAGTAAAAGTTTTATATCATTTGACAAAAGTGACGCAACCGCATGATGAAAGAGAGCTTTTAAACACATCATTGTATTTCCATCCCATTCCCACATATTGACATTTTTTGACGTCCTATAAGATTAGGCTGTTGGAAAACATTGGGAAAATGAAGAAATTAATCAAGAAAAGCAATTTCTTCATTTCCTTCCATGTTTTCTACCCAGATAGACCAAAACATGTAAAGTTGTTGTAATTTCCCATTTATACATAGAAACATTTTGTTATTTTTCAAACATGCTTGAAAAAAAGTCATTCTTAGAGAGCCTCAAAAAGCAATAATAATTCAAAAAGTAACTTGTTGAATTCTAGGAAAGCTTTTGCTATAGTCCAAATGAGCCTTTATAAGAGACATCAGGTCTAAGTAACTTAGATTGCAAAATAAAGCCACTAGAGAGTAATTATAGAACACTTACAGCTATATGCCTTTTCTCGTTTCTTCTTAATGGTTTCGAGGTAATGACTGGACGCCTTGTTTAGGTGTTTTAACCACACATCCCGATCTGACTTGCCGTGACAGCGTAAATGATACACACGATCGATGTGTGACACAACAAAACCATCGTCATCAGAACTGTCTGATTTCTTTATCATCACTTCGTTCAGAAATACAGGCTGAAATAGGAAACGACTTTATCGAGTCAACCGTGACGGACAAGCAATAGTATTTTGTAGGTGCTGCTATAAAATCTCATAACTATGGCTTGATTCAACAACACAAACAGTTTGTGAATAAATAACAGTAAACTTGGTGTATTTTTAGCATAAAATTCATTGTCATTATACAATAGTCAAATATTTTGAAGGATTGGCATTTGCAGTCAAAAATGTACTATTGCATTTGTATCATTGTTTTCTTATTCTCTCTTCATGCCTTCTTAAGCCATCTCTTCTTTGGTCATTGATATTTTTCCCTATTTGAGGGCTACAAATATGAAAATAGTGAAATACAAAATCTTTTCTTGCCATATCTTTATTTGTTTTAAATAATTTTTTCTACTGTTACAGGCAAGCGTGTTTTTTTTTCTTACTCTTCTATGTGTGACCTATAATTTGGAACTTACTAGAATAGTTAAAATCATTTTGACAGCAATCAATCTTTGTTTATGATTCAGTTAAATAAGATGAACCTATGCACTTAGGTCCATAGACATAAGAGTAACTGTGTTGCTTTACTCCTTAAAATCATGTAACAAATT
This sequence comes from Fragum sueziense, assembly GCA_963680895.1. Classification (NCBI taxonomy): domain Eukaryota; kingdom Metazoa; phylum Mollusca; class Bivalvia; order Cardiida; family Cardiidae; genus Fragum; species Fragum sueziense. Next base: position 7,130,154 of record OY804595.1, on the reverse strand, counting down.
CAAGTAATAAAAGATACAAAATTAAGTTACTTACAGTTTTATACATTTTATATTGCACTTGACCAGTAACATCAAACAGGCTGTGGGTGGCGTTACTTAACGGTCTATTGGAGGTGGTCAGCAGGAGAAAATCATTAAACAGAAATGCTCCCAACTCTTTATTGCTTTTAGCCTGGAACAGACAGAGAATTATTTACCCTCTCCCAAATAAGATCTGGTTTTGATGTCCCAGCAGTTTCTCCTTTTTTTAAATATGTGACCCATCGCGCTAAAAGGGACCTTATTGGGTGTGTGAAAAATATCGACCCTAGTCAGTCTGCGCGGTCCGCGAAGCCAGACTAGGGCCGACACTTTTCACTTGTATGTACTTTTTTATATCTGTAATGTTTTCCCTATCTTACTTTACGTTCATTTTTCGAATGTAGTATCTGGTTGACCTGTGGTGAGTCTGACAAGTTTGTCAAAATTTGGATTTTTGGAGCTCGGATAAGGTCCCTTTTAGCGTGATGGTTCACATATATGCAAATCATTCCTATTTCAACATTAGTTTTGACGTCTGGAGCAGCTTTCAAATTGGAATGAACTTGGTCATTTGGGAAAGGACTAAGATCATCCGCTTATCCCTTTCCCAAGGAAGACCAGGGGCCATATTCACCAACATTTCTAAATTGATTGTCTAAAGTAAAATTACATTACAAGCCATATGATTGGATGAGACATATGTCTCAGCCAATTAGATGGATTATTGTGTGATTTTTAAGATATTGATCAAGTCTGGTTGAATATCGACTCTGGTTTTTACCTCCTTAAGAAAATAAGCTTAGGCAAACATTGAGGCAGAAGAAGAAAATGCTAAAAATCTGCATTCTCTCCTTTTGCATCCATATATCCTGTGCTATAATGGACACAAAATGCAAATGCAACATGCATTTTGTTGTCTGTAAATGTCTTTAAATTGAAGCAAATATTTTGGCATTTCGGTAAAAAATTATAATTATTTTACATTCAACATTAAAATTCAAATAACAAGATGTGTTTGTGAAAAACAAGATGTGTTTGTGAAACATGAATGCCCCCAAAATGGACAATGTTATGTTTTTTTATGTTTTCGAACAGACAGACAGACAGGCAGACAGACATACACAGGTAAAACAATATGCCCCTAATCTTAAGATGCAGGGGTATAATAAAAATGGAAAAATGGTTTTATTTTACTTGAAATGGTTCCTAAGCACCCCATAATTTTTAATTCTTTGAATCAACCATCTTCAAAACAATCTCTTGTTTTGAAATCTTGAATAGAATAAGCTTAGGAAAATACTGAAAGAAAGGAAGACTAATTGCCAGCATTTTCCATGTTTTTCTTCTATATTTTCTGTGCTAACTCGTACAGATTGGTTGCTTATTATATCATTTGTTTTTGTTATCTTTTGACACTTATTAATCGTTCAAATTAACCCGAGATATTTGCATATTCGGGTCATATTGGGTCACGATTGTATTGAAATGAATATTTATTTAGCGTTAAATATTAGTCTTTCTTCATGCAAAGTCTGTGGTGTAATGGTAAGTATCTCTGACTTCAGACCTGACGGTCAAGGATCGAATCTCAGAAGGTGACGAATTTTTTTTTATATTATTAATAAATATTTTTTTCTACTTTTGCCTCAATATTTTCCTTGCTCTAAGGTACAACTTCAATTCACAAATAAAATCATTTTGTCGTCTGCAACTAGCCTACTTTCAAGGGGAATCAGTCCTGAATTTGGCAGTTTGGGAAACCAGCTCCCACTATCATAAATATCACAGGATCAGACACGGAAGATACCGACACAGCAGACGAGTGCCCTACGGACACCAGTGCTACTGACACTGCTGACGAGATGTAACTTGGATGTTGAAATGCTGTTTGAAATAAAATAATTTAATAAAATAATGAAATATACAACTGAAATGAATAGAAATTTTAAATAAATATAAAAATGAAAATAAACACAAAGAAAGTATATCAATTGTAAAATTAAAAGATGTAAAACACATATAGTAAAAAGAAGAAATAAAAGATTCTGGTTCGTTTCGATCCTTGATCTTCTATATCATGAGCCCAACGCGCTATCCAATATGCCACATAGCCAATTTAAAATTTATGCGAAAATAGAATCTATATTTCAAAGGTATCTTATCATTTAAATCGATAATACCTGAAGCGTGAAATCAGTATGCAAATATCTCAAGTTAAAATGAACAAGCAATACCCATTACCACACAATGACTCTTTTGACTCCCTACAAGATAATGGCTTTGGAAAACACTGTGGAAAAAGAAGAAATTGCTTGTGACAAGCAATTTCTTCATTTCCAACAATGTTTTCTACCCCATAAGACCAAAAATGTAATGTTTCATTCACTTGAAATTCTCGTCTGCAACACCTTTGAAATTGGACCATTTCAAACTTTTGCAATCTAATAATGGGTTAATTTGCTATTTACAACTCTGTTCAACATGTACTATCTTCAAAAAATATTTAGGACATACCTTATAAACAACACCAGTATGGAGGATTTTTCTTGGACCCAAACAATTTGTGACTGAATTAAATGTGATTTTCTGAAATACAAAGTTAAGTTGGGTTAAACAAGGGTCATTTTAAAACTGTGAAAGATTTCAATATTGCTATTTAGAATGATAATGAAATTCAAATGAAATGTATGAAACACTAATCAGCAAGATATACATAGAAGTTACATTTAATTAGATGTTTTCCAAAAGAAACTTCAGGTTTAAAGATTAACTTTGAGTTATAATGCATTGAATCAATACAAAAGTCAAACAAAATTTGCAAATTGTCATCTTTTGTACTTTACACCCACGCAAATTTTCCCAAAATACTTTAGTGTATGTAAAAATCCATAAAATCACTTTGATAAGCCTTCTTTACAATTTCCACTTGGGGTTTTGATCCCTCGATCCATGCATGTCACCAAAAATAACTTTGAGGCTATGTTCAATTTACCTCTAGTAGACCATTACATTGACTCTAATGGAACTAGAACTGTCGCAAAGCGGACAAATACCCCCCACTAGGGCCTTGTCACAGAAAAAGTGCTATAGGTCACAAAAGGTTCTTGACTTAGAGCACAGAAAAGGATTTTAAACAAAGTCCAATTGTGACCTTGACCTTTGACCTTGGTGACCCAAAAACAAAAGGGCACCGCCTTGGGTCATGGGCAACAACTGTGTAAAGTTTCATGATCCTAGGTCAAATGGTTCTCGAGTTAGAGCATGGAAATGAAATTTTAAATTTTGACTAGTCCCCCCCCCCCCCTTAAAAATTTCAAAGTGGCATAACTCTGAAACCAATGACTGGATCAAGATGAAAATTGCAGGTGCACAACTTCATATGATAGGAAACAACCTGATAAAATTTCAGCAAAAATGGGCAAAAACTGTGGGAGTAGAAGAGGACACAAAATTGTGTCCACGGACGGACGGACAGACAGACGGACAACCTGGTTCCAGTATACCCCCCATAACTTCGTTGTGGGGGGTATAATAAAGTAAGGAAATTACTGGGCAAAAGGAAACTTTATCCAAAACAAGAATTCTCTGTTTTCCATAAATGTTATGATACTTTAAGAAAGCTTTATACCACTTGGCTATGATTTACCAACTAACACACATTGATACTTTTGACACCCATAAAAGGAAGGCTGTTGGAAAACATTGTGGAAAATGAAGAAATTGCTTGCGACAAGCAATTTCTTCACTTTCCACAATGTTTTCAACTAAGAAAGATCTTAAAATGTAAAATTTTATTCATATAAAATTGTTGTCTGCAACATTTTTGAATTTAGACAAGTCTAAAATTTTGCTGTCTGGTAATGGGTTGACCCTTTCCCAAACAAGATGTGGTTTTGACGTCCTAGATAAAAAGGGCTTGGGAAAACATTAAAACATAAGGAGAAACTGCTGATACTCCTTTTGTCTCAATATTTTCTGTGCCATATTTTACACAAATTCTATCTTTAATAACTTCCATTTTGTCATTTGTGACAGTTTTTGAAGTGGATCACCCTTAACCCTTTCCCAAACAAGACCTGGTTTTGACATCTCTAACAGAATTGGCTTGGGAAAACGTTGGGGCAAAAGCATTTTCTCCTTTTGCCTCAATGTTTTCTGAGCTATATCATTCACACATTTTGCCTCTTGTAACACATATTTTGTCATTTGCATAGCTTTCAAATCGGATCACCCTACAATTTTGTCATTTGGGAATGGGTTACCATACCTCTGGTAGTCCATCACAGTGTACATGTTGTTGTATCCATTCTAGTCTGTCTGAGTTCTCCTTTTCTCGCACACCTTCGTTCACTTGACTACACAACTCCTGACAATGTTCCAGAGCTTCCCGTAGATGGTTGTGGTCCGGGTGGCCTTCAGGCGTATAACATAAAATCTGGAATAAGAAAAAAAGATAAATACAGTCGACACTCGTTATGTCAACATCGGATAAGTCGAATTTTCGCTTAAGTCGAAGTTCAAATCTGGTCCCGTCCTCATTTAATGACATAATTTTTTCGAAACAAAATAATTTCGAACTGAATATATCCATTGAAATATAGATTAGTAGGAAAAGGATAGAAATTGCTCGACACGAGCAATTTCTTTCCTTTTCCTACTATATTTCAATAATATTTGTACTTGATAAGTTTCAAAAACGGTCAAATATCAAATATCTCAATGCCGAACAAAATCGGATGAGTCGAACTCCGGATATGTCGAGGTATTTTGACGGCCCCTCCGGGCTCCGACTTCGACACAACGAGTGTCTACTGTATAATATTATTATGTAGACCTTTCCATGAACAATAACACAATCTTATCAAGCCACAAAGAATAGCGTCACATATGCAACTGAAGGGCTTGTCAGTGGAAGACTAAAAATTTAGCAGATCAGCACAAAAGAATCGACAGAAATTTGGAAAAGGCTATTTTTTGACTACCTACAAGATAAAGACTTTGGAAAAAAATGTGGAAAATTAAGATATTGATTGTGACAAGAAATACTTTATTTCCTACAAGATTTCCTCACATGAAAGTAACAAGAATTGTCCGCGGACAATAAAGCTTGCCCAAACGAGAGCTTGTCACAAAGAAAAGTCATTTCCTAGGTCAAGGTAAAAAGGTCATGGCCCAAAATGAAATTTTGTAAAAGTAGGTCAAGCTCCATGGTCAAGGTCACATGGTCACAGGTCATGGTCAAATGTGAACTGTGTTGGAGTGAGGTGTCCGTGTGTGAAATATCAAGGCTGTAGGTATAAAAGGACATGAGTTATAGGCCTAGTTAAAGTTTTTTGAAAGTAGGTCAAACTCCAAGGTCAAGGTACAAGGTCACCGTCAAATGTGAACCGTGTTGGTAGGTGTCCATGTGTGAAATATCAAGGCTGTAGGTGCAAAAGGACATGAGATATAGGCCAGGTGAAAGTTTTTTTTAAAGTAGGTCAAACTCCAAGGTCAAGGTCACCAGGTCCAAGGTCATGGTCAAATGTGAAGTGTTGGTAGGAGGTGTCCATGTGTGAAATATCAAGGCTGTAGGTGTAAAAGGACATGAGATAAAGGCCAGGTTAAAGTTTTTTAAAAGTAGGTCAAACTTCAAGGTCAAGGTCACCAGGTCCAAGGTCAAATATGAAAGGTCTTGGTGGGAGGTGTCCATATGTGAAATATGAAGGCTGTAGGTGTAAAAGGACATGAGCTATAGGCTAGGTTAAAGTCTTTTAAAAGTAGGTCAAACTCCAAGGTCAAGGTCACAAGGTCCATGGTCATGGTCAAATGTGAATCATGTTGGTAGGAGGTGTCCATGTGTGAAATATCAAGGCTGTAGGTGTAAAAGGACATGAAATATGGTGTAAAAGGACATGAAATATAGGCCAGGTTAAAGTTTTTTAAAAGTAGGTCAAACTCCAAGGTCAAAGTCACAAGGTCCAAGGTCATGGTCAAATGTGAATGGTGTTGGTAGGAGGTGTCCATATGTGAAATATCAAGGCTGTAGGTGTAAAAAGACACGAGATATAGGCCAGGTTAAAGTTTTTTAAAAGTAGGTCAAACTCCAAGGTCAAGGTCATGAGGTCAGAGGTCATAGTCAAATGTGAATGGTGTTGGTAGGAGGTGTCCATATGTGAAATATCAAGGCTGTATGTGCAATAAGGCATAAGATATAGGCCGGGTTAAAGTTTTTTTTAGGCCAGGTTAAAGTTTTTAAAAGTAGGTCAAACTTCAAGGTGAAGGTCACAAGGTCAAAGGTCATGGTCTCAAATGAAAGGTCTTGGTGAGAGGTATCCACATGTGAGATATGAAGGCTGTAGGTGTAATATGGCATGAGATATAGGCCAGGTTAAAGTTTTTTTAAAACGGTCAAAAAGTGGGTCAAACTCCAAGGTCAAGGTCACAAGGTCAAAGGTCATGGTCTCAAATTAAAGGTCTTGGTTAGAGGTACCCACAGGTGAAATATGAAGGCTGTATCTCTAACAGGGCATGAGATATGGGCCAGGTTAAAGTTTTTGCGGACGCTGACGCCGACGCCGACGCTGACGCCGACATCCGGGGGTATGACAATAGCTCTTCCGAGACTATCGTCCCGGGCGAGCTAAAAAATGTAACATTTCATTAACTTGCAAATGTCATCTGCAACATCTTTAAATTCAGACAGGTTTTAAAGTTTGCAGTCTGGCAATGGGATAATAATTATGAGATTACATGAGTAAAACTTACCTTTTCAACAATGAGTGGATATTTTGTGATTCGTTGCATTGGTTTTAACAAAAAGCTGCTCAATGGCATGCCTTTTGTTTTGGGATTCTGAACACATTTCTGTAACAGAAAGATTGAGATTGATTAATAAGCCTAGAAATTATTTCCAAAACAAACAAATCAAATTTCTTTCTTGTCAAACATAAAGAATGGATCAATAGTAAACAAAGATTATTGCTTTCACCGCAAATCTTTCTTTTGAGTCCTTTTTTAGGTAAACAAGTAGTGATCACTGAAAAGCCACCTTTTTCAATATAAAACTGACATTTTACATGTCACTTACATTTGTACATCAATATTTTCCATTTTGATCTTCCTTTTCAAGGTTAGTTTGGTATACAACATTATTGAGTTAACAAGAGGGCCAAGATGGCACTATATTGCTAACCTTAGATCATCAAGATGATAAATTTTGTCTCATCTTACACCCACAATTTCTGGACAACTTTCATTACAGAAAATAATTGCTGGTAGGAGAGAGTTATACTACCATGGGAAATGCAAAATTGAACATTAAGGATCTCTAACAAAAAGAATCGGAGAAAATTGCATCATTATGAGACAATTCTAAATAAAAAATCAAGGCCCTAGGCCAAACAGTTCAGGAGAAGAAGATTGTACAAGATTTCCTTCTTTGTCTTTATATGAAATTCGATACCCATAACAAGATACCCATAACAAAGGGCCCATTTGCTTTGCATCACAATCATTTGAAGTATTTTGGGATAGGGCCTTGAAACAATTCTACGCACAAATATTCAAAGCTCTAGGCCAAATGGTTCAGGAGAAAAAGATTGTACAATATTTCCTTCTTTGTCTCTATATGAAATTCAATACCCACAACACAGGGCCCATTTTCCTTGTATAACAATAATTTTAAAGTATTTTGGGTGTGGGCCTCGAGACGATTCTACGCACAAAATTTTAAAGCTCTAGGCTAAACAGTTCAGGAGGAAAAGATTGTACAAGATTTCCTTCTTTGTCTATATGTGAAATTTATTACCCACAACCTAGGGCCAATTTTCCTGGTATCACAATAATTTGAAGTATTTTGGTAGAAGGCCTTGAGACGATTCTACACACAAAATTTCAAATCTCTAAGCCAAACGGTTCAGGAGAAGAAGATTGTACAAGATTTCCTTCTTTGTTTCTAAATGGGCCGATTTCCCTTGTATCACAATAATTTGAAGTAATTTGGTAGAAGGTCTTGAGACAATTCTTCACACAAAATTTCAAAGATCTAGGCCAAATGGTTCAGAAGAAGATTGTACAAGATTTCCTTCTTTGTCTCTATATGAAATTCGATACCCACAACATAGGGCCAATTTTCCTTGTATCACAATAATTTGAAGTATTTTGGTAGAAGGCCTTGAGACGATTCTACACACAAAATTTCAAATCTCTAAGCCAAACGGTTCAGGAGAAGAGGATTGTACAATATTTCCTCCTTTGTCTCTTTGGCCAATTTTCCTGATACCACAAAAATTTGAAGTATTTTAGTAAAGGGTCTTAAGACAATACTACATACAAAATTTCAAGACTCTAGGCCTTATAGTTTGGGAGAAGATCTTCTAGTAATTGTGGACAGACAGACAGTGAGCGATCACAATAGCTCACCCCCAGCACTTCATGCTAAGGTGAACTTAACACATTACCAAACGGCGAGTTTTTAGACTAGTCCAAATTCAAAGATGATGCAGACGACAATTTCAAGTGAATGAAATTTTTAATTTTTTGGTCTCTTTGGGTAGAAAACATTGTGGGAAATGAAGAAATTGCTCGTCACAAGCAATTTCTTCATTTTCCACGATGTTTTCCAAAGCCATTATCTTGTGTGGAGTCAAAAGGAGTCACTGTGTGGTAATGGGTTAACATTGTACATAAAGGAGAATCAGTTCCACTTACTTTATGGACTTCATTAAATAAGGAATTGTTCTCTGTCAGCCTCTGTAGAAGGGCCGCAGCGTTCAACTGACAGCTACAGAAACGGATATACGGGGTTAAATGAGGTATCTGAAATACAAACATAGAATGCAAATAATGCAAACTACTGTTTAAATGAAGCAAAGATCTTTACTGTTGTCTCCTGTTCAAATTGAAATACACATAACATATCAGTGTTGACAGAGAAATATTGGTAATAACTAAATGAGTCATTTGATTTGTCTATCAATAATTTGATAAACCAATTATCAAATGACACAGTTTTAGAATGTTCCAAATTCAAAGAGAATGCACATGACAATTTCATATAAATTTCACATGTTGTTTTTTTTATATTTAAGAGTCTATCTTGGAAGAAAAGATTGTGGGAAATAAAGAAATTGCATGTCAAAAGCAATTTCTTCATTTTCAACAGTGTTTTCCAAAGCTTTTATCTTTATGGGCATGAAAAAGTATCATAATGCAGGAATGGGTTAACAGATATGAACTGTGAAATGGCTACTCACGTTTTCACACAAAATATCACCAATACTGTTTATCACCTGCCCTTCACCACACATCTTTTTACGGACTCGTAGAGCTCTGTAATGTTATAAAACAGTGAACAAAATCAGGGAATGACAAAGCAATATTGCTTAATACCCCTTTTGCAAACAATGGATATTTGATGACCCCAAAATGAAATATGCTTTGAAAATGTTGAAGAATATAATAGAAGATAATGCTATCATCCAGTAACTTCTCCTTTCTAAAGTTTTTTCTCCTTCATCAAATGAAATTTTCAGAAATTTAATGACATATATTTCGTGCTCTATAACTTCATTTAATTTTGACAAGTCTGTAAATTATGTCTACCCCAGTATATTGTTGACAGGGAACTAGTTGTGAAAGCAATTTTAAAAGGTTATCCTATATTTTCTGTGCTGTTATATACATTTATTATCTTTAATATAATTCATTTTGTCATTGGCAACATCTTTCTAATTGGACCTCCTTAAAGCGACATTTCACATTTATTTCATTTTTTAAAAGTATGTCTTGATGCAAAGATTGTTTATTCTAATGCATAGAAAAGCTATCAGTGTTTTGAAGTTGTTACTTTTAAGCGAAAAATACACCTTTAAAGTTGAGACAGAAATGACAAATTCTATATAAATCTGAACTGTTGTCCACAACAATTTGTTTAATTTTAGCACAACAATATATATTTCTCGTAAACGGTTCAATATTTTGACTTGAAATTTTCAGAATTTTCATAAGAAAAGATGCTCTTTCAGATAGAATAAAAGTAAAATTTATGTAAAAATAATTGTGAAATGTCACTTTAACATTTCGTCATTTGGGAAAGAATTAAATTAAATCAAATGTCCACAACTTACTTTTGAAGTTTTGTATTGCACACTATTAGTTCTTTCCAGTTCACAAAGATGTTCTTTAAATGTTCTTCTGACAATGCACCAGAATCTGCCAACGGTTTATAAAATGCCTGGAAATGAATATAACGTATTGTAGAAATATTGTCTCTGAAAATGTCTTGGTTACATTAGGAACCAATTTAAAATAACATGTATTTATGGCACCAATGCCCTAGTAAAGGATCACTACCAGATCAAATGTTATGGGTAATTTATAAATTTTTGTGAACAAACAGGGAAACAGACAAACATGGAGACGCAAAGAACAACATCTGTATGCCTCATCTATTGATGCAGAATTATGAAAACATCATGCCAATATTAACCTTATCTTTACCAACAAAATAGTACACTAGTCCAAATTGAGTACATTCATCGATTGAACAGGATTTAATCTGCAGTCAACAACTTTCCAATCAAATTTAGGCGACTGGTGCACCTATCCAATTCCATGGATTGATAGACCCCGATATTACCAAATGAGCTATCCAGGCTCTGTAAAAGTTACAGAAGATATTAAGGTAGAATACGCCTAATGACAACTTTAGAAATTGGGGTGACAAACACTTCTGCCTGATAGTATTTTATATTAGACATCTATATGTGCAATATGACAGAAATTCGTCCAAAGGTTTACTGGAAATTTGATTTTCCCTTATCCCACCCCGACTTGCAAAATTCCAATATGGCGGCCACCACTCAAAGCAAAAAAGTATCTGAATTTTGGACATAAACACATTAAATGTGTTTAGATTTTGGTTTTTATTATCAAAAACATGTTTATCCATCGTCTGATGTGAAATGATATGACCTTTGTGCGCATATGAGAGATATTTTGTGAAATTACTGCGTGCTTATTTAAAAATAAAGCCTCTTTATTTCCTAGTTTGAAATTTATGCCTCTGAAACAAATGTTGACAGTGCCAGAAATAAGTTCGCGCACTCTCTAAAACCGATATCAAAATTATTCTTATATGTGTAGGAACACGATAAAATCCACATATGTACATTTTATCCGTCAAAAATTGAAAATATATAATGGTAATTCTTAGTACCCTCATGCTTTCGAACGCAATATTTCTTTCCCAAAAGAAGTCAATGCCCAAAATGAAGGGTACCGTAGCCCATATCTAATTATATGCTTATAACTAAAACCCACACGTTGTATTAGACTTTCAGAAGTTGGCATATCAGTTGTGATTTCGTATGACTTTCACCATTTTAACCCTTTACCCAGTAACCAATTGAACATTGCTATTTGTAAAACGTAATGCAAATTCTAAAGACAAAATTGTACTTAATCTTTTTATAGTTTATAACAGCTTCCTTATACCACTTCTTCTGGATTGCATATTGAATCTAAGTACTTAAATGGAAAAAGAATCTAAAAGAAAGGATCAAATCACGGATCAAACCACGTTACAATTTACTGACAACGAGTTTGCACATTTAAATAAGGATCGCCGGCGAAGAAGTGATGAAAATCGAGTGCAAAAGTCTGAACAATGGTGATCTGATCCACGCGTCGTCCTCAAACGATATGCGTTTGATAACCACATCAAAGATTTCATTAGAATACATGTATGTGTCTTCTACTGTAGGGTTTCTCGTTATATTGAGCTAGCCAGTACCAAGGGAAGAAACGAGTATTATACATACTACAATTAGTTTCCTAAATAGGCAGTTTCATTAAAATCAAAGTTTCTAATCACTTTCAAACTGATGATATCAATCAAAATTATATAAAATTTCACGAAAAATGTCTCCGAAAAGTTGCTGTTAAACGGAGAATCATACCAGAAAAAGATATTCCGGTTGTATTCGGGGAATTTCATTTACAAAGGGAAGTAATATTTAGCAATACTGTTGCTATATTTAGATAGATAGATAGATATTTTGTTGCCTGCAACCACTTACAAATAAAAACAGTCTAAATATTAACCATTTGAGAATGGGTTGCTGACTGACCTTACCTCAAGGACTATAGACATATCTTTCATATAGGTCTCCTCTGTGTTAATTAACTCATGGATATAGCTCTGTCGTTTTGCCTCTTCTTGCGATGTCATGGCAATCACCTGTGGATCAGATGACCCTGAAAAGTAAAGGCAACCATTGCAATACTCTGTCATTGTATGTCCTGATTGTTTCTGCCCATACATATGGATCACATACAGAGGAACCTAGCTTACAACTGAGCCAACAAGATTGTCATAAACTTCACCTTTTGCCAAACAGAACCCTGTTTTGATGATCACAACAAAACCAGGGGAAGAAAAGAGAAATCATGGGGAATAATCTTTTTGGAATCTATCATTTGCTTTGTTTAACTTAGCCCTTTCTCACACAGTAAAAACTTGGACTGTTCCAATTTGAAAGCTGATGCAGATGACATAATTATCAATGTTGATAAAAACAGGTTTTGTGTATAATATAGATGAGAAACAGATTGAGGCAAAGGAAGAAAATGCTGGTTACAAGCATTTTCTTCTTTTACCTCAATGTTTTCTAAGGCTTATCTTTTATTGACATCAAAACCAGTCCAGGTGATGTTTGGGAAAATGTTATGGTAGCCTTGCTTTTTATTGTGACATCGACTTTTGACTGAAATATAACATGATTTTCTTTAATAGTTACTTTTTTTTTGGTGATGAAAACTGAAGAAAGAGTGAGGGAAAACTTAATGAAATCTCTGAAATACATAAATAACTGATGCAACTAACCATGTGTTCCCATAAATTGCTCACGTCACCTAGATGTGTCCATTTAACCCTCTACCACACAACAAAATTTCAGAATTGTCCACTTTGAAAGCTTCAGCAGAATGAAAATATTATGGTCAATGATGAAGATAAAATTTGTGAATAATATGGTAGGAAAAACAAGATGTGTTTGTGAAACATGAATGCCCCCAAAATGGCTATTTTTTTTAAAACTAGACAGCCCTGGCGGTCTAGAAGCACTCCACAGGCCCGACTGTTTGTCTTGTTGAATGCAATTTCAAAGGTTCAGGCTTTGGAAACAAGAAAATGCATGGCCAAGCTGAAAATTACAAGCAAGTAAGATCCTATGATCAGTAAGATTCTGTGAGAGTTCTCTATTGATTAGTTAATACTAATGGTTGTAAAAGTGAAAATAATGCCAAAACAAGAGCTGTCCGAAGATAGCGCGCTCGACTTTCTAAGTTGCTTAGTATAAAGGGGGCATAACTCCAAATATAGTGGAACCAGGGTCATGGGCCTTGATAATAGGTAGAGGGTGTGATGGTGAATAAGTATTCCAAGTTTGGGTTGAATCCCTTTGATAGTATGGAAGTTATTGATGTTTGAAAAAACTTAAACCTTTGTTGCAACGCCAACGCCCGGGTGACAGCATAAGCCTCATTTTCTTCGAAAAGTCGAGCTAAAAATGGCAAATTTGTCAATTTTGTCAATTTCAAGGGCATATAACTCATGATATAAAACTCAAATCAAGCAGAAATTATACCCAGGCAAGATCTTCTAGTCACCAACATTATGTCCTAGATTTGTCTTCATTGGTCAATATTTGTAGTTGCTAGAGTGAAAACAATGTCAAAATAGAGCCAAAAATGGCAACTTTGTCAATTTCGAGGGCACACAACTCATGATGTAAAATTCAGATCAATGAAAATTATACCAAGGCAAGATCTTATAGTCACCATTATTCTGTCCACGTTTTGTCTTGATTGTTCAACATTTGTAGATTTTAGAGTACAAATAAAGTCAAAACCAGCTATTTTTGACATTTAAGGGCAGATAACTCAAGTTATTCTTATTCAATCTGAATCCTTTGAAGGAATCTAAGAGAGAGTCACCTATTGATCATTGCTCTGAAGTTTGATTGAAATCCATCCAGTAGTTTCTGAGAAGATTTTTAAAGAAAAAGTTTACGGATGGACAGACGGATGGACAGACGGACGGACGCACAACGGACACACCGCAACGACAATAGCCCGCTGGCCTGACGGCCAGTGGAGCTAAAAATGTTAAATTTTGAGGGTTAATAAGGGTTAAGGGATGGCCTTGAGGAAGGTCATATTGCATTGAACAGAAAGAAAGTTACATACCAAATTTGAGCTTTGTATGTTGCATACTTTTGGAGAAAAAGCAAAATGTTAAGTTTTTGGACAGACAGACAGACAAACGGACAGACAAGAGCAAAACAATATGCCCCTGATCTCTCGATACGGGGGCATAAAAATATTGAGGCAAAAGTAGAACATGCTCATCATCAGGATTTTCTGCTTTTGCCTAAATGTTTTCCAAAGCTCTAACACTTACGTGTGTGAAAAAGCGTCACTGTTTTGGAATGGATTAACCCATTACCACACAGTGACTCTTTTTGACTCCCCTAAAGCAAAGGGCTTGGGAAAACATTGTGGAAAATGAAGAAATTGCTTGTGACAAGCAATTTCTTCATTTCCCACAATTTTTTCTACACAAACTGACCAAAAAGTTAAAAATTCATTGACTTGATATTGTCGTCTGCAACATCTTTGAATTTGGATCACCCTAAAATGTTGTCGTTTGGTAATGGGTTAATACATGACCAGATGACTAGTTCATGTCATCAGCATTTTTTCTCAAGCTCAGTCTATTAGGAACCAGGGGGTGCTTGGTATAAGGTTGAATTCCATTTCTCAAACATCAATCATTGTTGAATAAGTTTGTCTTCCGTTAGATGGATCCAAAGAAAAAACAAGATAAAGACAAATGACACTGAATGAATCACAGTAAATCAAACTGGAATGCTCTGGGATTTTTTTATCCTTTATCAGACATCAAAATTTAAGACTGGTTCAAACTCCAAGATGTCGCAGATGAAAGTTTCAAGTGAATGGAATTTTACATTTTTCGGTCCTCCTGTAAACAAAACATTTTTGTGAAATGAAGAAACTGCTTGGGCATCCCATAAGCATTTTTTTATTTTCCACAATGTTTTTCAAGGCCTTTCTTTTGTTTGACATCAAAACATGTCAAAATATGTGGAAATGGGTGAAACGAGACCTTAATCATTCAAGACAAACTCTAGGCCTAGTCAAAATTGGTCAACTACAATTGAAACTTGTGCTTAAGTCGTAGAGAACATCATTTTATCTGGAAATAACTGGGGTTCAACTCATTCATATCAGTTTTGGTCATCAATTAGGTATATAAATTTAAATATAGTAGGAAAAGAAAAGAAATTGCTTGAAACAAGCAATTTCTCTCCATTTCCTACTATATTTCAATGGCTATATTTACTTCAAAATAATTTTGTTTACCATTTTTGATAATCATTGATAATGATGGGACGAGATTTTCACTTTGACTAAAGCAAAATTGATGTAGACATTACAAGTCCATTATCCGTACTCTAGATGTTTTCCAAATTTCTTTCCTTGTGTCATAATCTTCTGTACCATTTCACATGTATACAAAATTTTATCACAATATCAAAATTGAACTTTATTGCAGACAACAGTTCAACAAGTTTTAAGTCACATTGCACATCTGGTAAACCTAACCATGACTTTCTTCATTGTATCCCACCAGTACAATCACAACATCAATTGGTGAGTGACAGTCTTGACTTTTTCCAAATAGCCACCAGATTTGAATCCATGACCTTGGATTGACAGACTAGAATGTTACCCACTGAGCTATCCAGGATGTAAGAAATGAAAACGTGAAAAAATAGGATGCTATTCTGATTTTCAGCAGTTTCTTTCAATTCACTCAATGTTTGCTTACCATTACCATGTAGGGTGATAAATGTATTGCACTTCAAGTACACTTTCTGAGATATAACAAGGCATGTAAGAGACAAGAAGCCATTTAAGCATAAAGCTATGTTTTATTAACATTTTACAGCTTAAACACAGTTAAATATCACTATAAATTTGCATAATACAAAACAACTTAAAATTTGGCTAAATCAGAATGTTGCAGTTGGGAAGTATTAAAAACATGATGAATGATAATGTAACAATGAAGCGAGCACGGATAGTCATGAGTCACAGATTCTTTTTTAAAGGACTGGTTTAACTTGAAAGCAGATGCAGAAACTTTGAGGACTAAAGGCATTAGAAACGAAACACTTCATGCATATTTGGGTGTCATCCATGACAACAGAAATAGGCATCATTTGTAGCAATGGAAATTGATAAGGGATATCCTTGTCAATTTCTGTTGCTACGGATGATGCCGCAAGGTGCACAAAAGTGTTTTGTATTTACTGATGGGTTGTAATCCATAATACAAAACTCTTGCAATGTATTTTAAATGTATGCGCACTTGCATTTAAGTTTGCAAATAAGCTTTTGCAATTTTATTCACAGTTCAATAAGTTAAACTCAAATCATTACTGATGCATTGTGGAAAACAAAATCTGTGCATCCTTTTTCATCATTCCATGAATTTCTTAATGGTCATAAGAATTAGCCAATGGTGAAAATAACAAAATCTCAGGTGGAAAACAACAAGGAACATAACACCAAATGAGCCATTTAACAACAGAACTAAAATTAAAATGAGCTAGACTCAGTAATCAGTAGAAAGGACCCTTATGGCATTTAACCCCATTACCAAATGGCAAAACTTTACGTTGAGCCTTGATGATTTTGCTTAGAAAACATTGTGGAAAATGAAGAAATTGCTTGTCACAAGCAATTTCTTCATTTTCCACAATGTTTTCCAAAGTCTTCATCTAGTAGGGCATCAAAAGCTGTCACTGTGAGGTAAAGGGTTAAGACCAGCATACTCAAGATCAGCTGGTACTGAAGAGCAGTCTGATCAAGGTCCACGCTGATCTCTGATAATGGAGAAGTTATGAGAAAAAAACACTGATCTTGATCCATGTTGATCTCATATGCCATAAGGGATTTTTTTTCTCCAGATTTCAGCTCAAACGATTCTAAATTACTGAAAAGTGAAGACTAAATTCACGTCAACACATGACAACATGTATCACACTGTTTATTGCTAATTACTATTATGTCCATAGACAAGAGGGCCATGATGGCCCTAGATCGCTCACCTGAGATTACATTTTCATTTAACCCAGGCCCATTTAAGCCAAGTTTCAGGAGGATTCGTCTACTGGTTTGGTTGAGCAGAAGCTTTTTGCTAACTATCCAGCTATTTTTTTGCCCACTTTTTTGGTGCCATGGCAGCCAAAATTTAAAGCAAATTCTAAAGCCATTCACCAAATAACAATTATTGCCAAATTTCAAGAAGATTGGATGGCTGGTTAAGCAAAAGAAGCGTTTCTAAGAGTTTTTGCAATTTTGCCCTTTTTCTTGTGCCTTGGCACCAACAGTTTAACTGAGAATCAAATTCTTTTAACAACTTCAAAAGTCCTTCATCTTGGGATCATTCATGAGAATTTTGAAGGATATTGACCATCTGGTTTTAGGAGAAGCTTTTTTTTAAAGTTTTTGCAATTTCACCACATTTTCTGATGACATTGCAGCAAGAGATTTTTTTTATAGAATCAAATTCTTTAATAACTTTAAAAGCCTTTCCCCAAAGGATCATTCCCGCCTAGTCTCAAAAGGATTGACCAACAAGTTTGGATGCAGAAACTTTTTGTATAGTATTTTGGCTATTTCAGGCCCCTTTTTTTGGTGCTATGGCAACCAGAGTTTTCTAATAATCAAAATTCTTTTAGAAAATTTCAAAGTCATTCACCCAATAAAACTTCTTGCAAAGTTTCAAGAAAATTGGACAACTGGTTTGTCAAAAGAAGCGTTTTTAAAAGTTTTGCGATTTTGCCCCTTTTCATGTGCCATGGCACAAAGAGTTTGAATGAGAATCAAATTCTTTTAACAACTTTGAAAGCCCTTTATCCAAGGATCATTCCTATGAAGTTTTAAGGCCATTGATCTTCTGGTTTAGGAGAAGATTTTTCAAAATTTTACTATTTTCCCCTTTTCTCATGCCGCGGCAGCCATATTCTTTGTTGGAATCAAATTCTTATAACAAATTTGAAAGCCCTTCCCCCAAGGATCATTCCTGCCAAGTTTCAAGAAGATTGGCCCACTGGTTCAGGGGGAGAAGATCTATAAAGAAATTGTGGACGGCCGGACGGACAACAACCGATCACAATACCTCATCTTGAGCACTTTGTGCTCAGGTGAGCTAAAATGTGTATATTAATATTAAACTGCACATCAGAAATGCATTGTAAATATGCTTCTTAACCCCTTCCCAAACAAGACCTGGTTTTGTATATTCTCCTTTAGCCTCAATATTTTCCATACTATATTGTATGAAACACCGAACTTTATCAACATCTGTTTTGTCGGCCAAAGCTTTTGATTCAGACCACCCTAAAATATTGTTGTTTGGGAAAGGGTTAACACAGTTCTAATAGTCTACAAATGATTTGGTCATCCAACATTGGCATGTTCTCTAGCAACTGCTAATATCTTTTTTATTTCACAAATCAAAGATTCAACCAGTCATATGTATATTTCTGACAATTTGGTTGTTTTCCTTTGTTTAATCCTACATCAGTGTAATTAAGGCAACTCTAAATCAATTCCATTACACACAAAGCTGCACAAAACACCTAGTTCTAAATGAACACAATAGTAGAAATCGAAAAAACAATGACTGAATAAGTATGAATATTTTGTACAATTTTTTTTAATAAACAAGAGCTGTCCGAAGAAAGCGCGCTCCACTTTCTAAGTTGCTTAGTATAAAGGGGGCATAACTCCAAATATAGTGGAGCTAGGGTCATGGGCCCTGGTAGTAAGGTAGAGGGTGTGATGGTTAACAAGTTTGGGTTGAATCCCTTTGATAGTATGGAAGTTATTGATATTTGAAAAAACTTTAACCTTTGTTGCAACGCCAACGCCAACGTC
This sequence comes from Fragum sueziense, assembly GCA_963680895.1. Lineage (NCBI taxonomy): Eukaryota > Metazoa > Mollusca > Bivalvia > Cardiida > Cardiidae > Fragum > Fragum sueziense. The sequence goes on along the minus strand of OY804595.1, from coordinate 7,111,116 downwards.
GACGCCCGGGTGACAGTATAAGCTCTAATTTTCTTCGAAAAGTCGAACTAAAAAGTCATATCTTCAGATGTTGGCATTATGCATGGTTCAATTATTGCCCTTAAAAATTGTACTGATTGATTATTTCTGGAGAAAATGAAAGAGAACCAATACGGAGAGGTTATGTATCTATTTCTGTTTCTACTTTGTAGTCCAATGTAATCCTCTACTGATACATTGTGCATCTACACAAACATCTACATTAACCAATTACCACACAGTGACTCCTTTTGACTCCCCACAAGACAATGGCTTTGGAAAACATCGTTGAAAATGAAGAAATTGCTTGTGACAAGCAATTTCTTCATTTCCCACAATGTTTTCTACCCAAAGAGACAAAAAAATTCAAAATTTCGTTCACTTGAAAATGTCGTCCGCATCATCTTTGAATTTGGACTAGTCTAAAAATTTGCCATTTGGTAATGTAATGGGTTAATCCTGTCCTTAACGGCAAACATTTAGACTGTTCCAATATGAAAGCTGCTGGAGACAACAATATGATTTTCTTCCAAAGACAGGATTTGTGTAGCAGAGAAAATATTGAGGCAAAAGGAGAAAATGCTGAATAACAAATTTCTATCTCTTGCCTCAATATTTTCGGTAACATCCCAATTGGTCTACTCCCATTTCGTCTAATGTTTTTTAAGTGCATTGAGTCCCAATTCGTCTACTGTCCCAACTCGTCTACTTTCATGTCAAATCACCAATAAACAACATTATTTTTGTTTTAAGAAAAGAAATTAAGTCAATATATTCACAACTGAAATAAAAATGCAAACATTTTGATAAAAGACTTATAATATCATATTGATCTACAAAGTATAGAAAAGTAGACGAAATGGGACTTATGTCCAAATTAGTAGACGAATTGGGAGTAGACGAATTGGGAGTAGACGAAATGGGATTAAACCATATTTTCCACGGTATTTTCTATTATGACTGTGAAAACCAGGGCTTGTTTGGGAGAGGAATCAATGTAGGGCATTCATTACCTGCCCTATATTCAACAAGACAATAAATATATTGCATAGCTAGTTGTGTATACAACATCTACATGTATCTTATATACTGACTACATCCTACTAGTACAGACTTTAAACAAGAATCCTATCCAATATTGCTCTACAAATTATTGAACTACTAGGTAGCCTATTTTTTCTTATTTTCTCAACAAAAGTGCCATGGTCACAATATACGCCGCCACTCCCAGAGACTAAGTTTTAAGGGGGCATAACTCAGGCAAAAATCAATGAACCATAAAATCCTTCCTTCATGCATATCTACCCTTTAAGGTGATAACATTGACCAAGTTTCAATAAGATCCAGCCAGAAACTAAGGAAGAGTTGCGCTCACAAGAAATGTGGATGGAAGGACATAAGGAGGGACAGACAAACAGAGATGACGCCAATATATGACCGCCTCTGTAAAACCATGTGGACAAAAATATTGCTTTCTGTTATCATACATCCCGCAAAATTTTGCTATTGGCCCTTTCCAAAAGGATAGAATTTGGATTGTTCCAATTGGAAAGCTGTTGAGGCACTAAAGTGGATGTTGATAAAAATAGAATTTGTGTACAATATAGCACAGAAAATATTTATAGACAAAAGAATAAATTCTGTTTTTCAGCATTTTCTTCTTGTGCCTCAATGTTTTCCTAAGCATTTTCTAATTAGGATGTCAAAACCATGTCTTGTTTGTCCATGACTGAAACCAAAGACAAAAACACTTGTATAATTAAGCAATTTTTGTTGTACATTACCTTTTGTGTCAAAAAATATTATGCACCAATTAAAAAACATCTTTATGGGAAGACAACAGTCAGAAAGTTTCTCGTTTTCATTCTATAGTAAGATATTCAAAACCTTTCCCAAACAAGATTTGGTTTCGATGTCCCTAAAAGAAAATACTTGGAAAACATGGAGGCAAAAGAAAATACTGGTAAACAGCATGCTCTACCTTTGCCTCCATATTTTCTCTGCTAAATTGTTGATAGATCCCAACTTCATCAATATCCATTTTGTCCCCTGCAGAACATTTGGAACTGTCTAAATTTTGCTGATTGTGAAAGGGTTGATATAGCAGACATAATTTGACCTTTGAATGTGGCCTTGAATTTTGATACATACAAAATTAAGAATTTGAATAATCATAAATAAATTCACATGACATACCGGTAGTATAAATATGTTGTTAAAAATGAGAATAAAATAAATACCTCGTAATCTGAATTTTTCTGGGCTACATATCCTTTTAAAACTAAATCTCAGCTTATATGTGTATGACTTCATTTTTTGACTATTTTATTCGCTATTTTTCTATGAACACATTCAATGAAAGAACAAAAACAAATAATTTATCTACATGACACTTGTCCATGCATGAGAGCAAAACACCAGCACGAGTGTAAATTAAAGAACGATAATTATGGCCTTTATTGTTTATGTTTTCTTTCTTTTTATATAGTTCCCAATATTTGTAGATGTAAATGACACATTAATTTTGACAAAAGCGTATTTTTCAAATATTTCATAAAGTATTTTCCATATTCTTTCCTCTAAATTATTCTTACATAATCAATTTTACAAAAAAAGGAAAAGGTAAATTGAAACCCTAGAGCTAAAAGGTCATAGGTGATAATATAGTATATAGAAACTTATGACCTTTAAGCAAGGGGCATCAAAATATTATTGTTATTGATATTACATAAGGCTGTCACCGGTAAATTATGTTCATTAATAGGTGACCAAAATGTCTTAACTACAGCACTTATAACACTTCCCCCAAAATACCGAGTTGGGATAGCTTTTTAGAACATTGAAGGTAATGAAGGAAATGATCAAAACTAACTAATTCTACTAACAAATCTATTTTATCCTCCAATTATTATGGCTTTGAATATTTCTTAAACAAAAACATTTTCCCCCTTCCCTAGCAAAAAGTTTTACACTAGTCTAGTCTGTATTGAAATGTGATGCAGATAACTAAATAATGTTTCTGATTGCATACCAAAGCATGCATTTTATGGATTACAAAACAGAGAGGGAAAAGAAGAAAATAATGTTTTTCAGCTTTCTAAACTGAATCTGTGTCAAAATCAGGTATTGTTTGGAAAAGGATTAAATTGCAGCTAAGACATTTTGGTTGTCCATTGTCCATATCATTATTGTAGTGTACTGTTAATTTGACAGAATATTGACAAATAGAGATGTATGACATATTTCAATTGACCTTTAATTGACAGCTACAAAGTCTAGGTTCTAAAGGTATCCATCAACCAACCCATAATAGAATTTATATGACTTACTATTATACATTAATGAACATATTAAATATCAATTAACCCTTTTCTTAACTGCAAACATTTAAGATAATCCAGTTTGGAAACCTTTGGCTCAAGGATTAAATTGTAGCTAAGATAGCTGATTGCGATACGGTTGAAATATCTGTAAGTCAAGTTTGTTGCTCTGAGTAATGGAAATTTAACTCAATGACTTTGGCTCAATGTTTTCCAAAAGCTTTACTATAAAGGATGTAAAAACCAGGTGTAGATTGAGAAAGGGTTCAGATATTTCTTGTTCTCTTTTTAACAGAAAATGTCCATCTGTTGTCCCCCAATTTTATTTCTTCAGAATTGTTTGCCCATTTTCTATTAGTTTTAATAAATATATTACCATTGATAATTTATCAGTTAGTTTTCAAAGTCTTTATATATTGATTACTCCTACAGATCATCCAATTTCAAAGAATCTATTTGTTAAAGTTCAACTAAAACAGGATTATCTATACCACAATGTTTTACATATCCTGAAAGGTTAAGCTTTCATTAATCTCAGTATTAGTTTAAGCCGCATTCCCATTGCCAACCAAATCAACTTGATCAACTTGATCATTTAAATTCCCCGATCAAACCTAATTAAACTTGATCAAATGTATTAACACAACTTCTTTATTTCTTGTTGATTAATTCCCGATCATTTTTGCCGACCAAACTCGATCGCCCCAATCACTTTTGCCGACCAAGCTCGATCAGTACTCGATCGCTTGATCGAGTTGATTAGGTTGGCAATGGGAACACGCCTTAACTCACATTAATGCCATCACATTGCAAAGTATTTTGAACAAAATTTTTAAGTTAGGTAAGTCCATATGCTTTAGTTTTCAAAGAGGTAATGAATGCAAATGAATAAATAAACTGATAATAAATGCAGATGATATATTGCACTGAGTTTCTATGTTCTACAAAGAAATATTCTTCATTCAAACAAGATATGTCGCTCAATGTAACTTAATACTCCAGTAAGAGCCCATTACAGCTTTTATCAAAATATTTTTTGATAATTTCTGATAATCTTTAAGATTATACCTATGTCTCAATGGTTTATAAAATTGTCTCAGAGACAAAGTCAATTAAGTCACAGTTTCAACATAATACATGTTGTAGCAAATCTGTAACAGAATTTGGTACACTATGTCATAATAACATAGCATACGGAGGAATCAAGCTACTGGCAAACAGGCTGATTCCAGAATGACCCATGTCATTTTTGAGGGGAAGTATAATTCACTCATCCATGAGAACAAACAAGACTATTCTCATTCTTTGACATTTCAAAGTGACCATACACTTGAAGCAATTTAGCCAAGCCTTATAATTCTACGTCTCCATAGCAGATCTAAATAAATGCCGACAAATGTAGAGACGGTACAGGTAAAGGAGAAAATGTTGGTCATCAGCATTTTCTTCTGTTTCTGCAATGTTTTCGGACACTGGGAATGTCTACCACAATCCTACCACTTATACCAAGTGCAAGTACTAGTGGTTATATTAAGGTAGAATACCCATAATATGGCCATTTTAAAATTCATAAAACATCAGATTTTTTTTAGCGTCATCGTTACGTACCCAAACTTATTGGGGCACTGTCTTAAAACATTCGCCAGTGGAAAGTTCAACCGCTGAATGTTTTCAATGTTGCCCGAAAAGTTCTGACGTAGCGCGAATCTCATTAGGGATAGACTACCTTAAGAAAATATCATTTAAACTCTTAATATAACCATTTACAATTGCTATATATGCCTTACATGTAAAGCCTCAAATAAATTCAGGCAAACAACCCACTGAAATATAACTTAACCCTTTCCCAAACAAGACCTGGTTTTGACGTCCCTAAATGAATAGTCTTGGGAAAACATTGAGGCAAAAGAAGAAACTGCTGGTAACCAGCAGTTTCTCTCTCCTTCTGCCTCAATGTTTTCTATGCTATATCACACATAAATTTAATCGTTACCAACACCCATTTTGCTACACCTTCAGCAGGTTTTGAATTGGAACACCCAAAAATTTGTCATTTGGGAAAGGGTTTAGCCAAGGTTTTTCTAAATCAATAAGGATAAAACGTCATCTTGGAAAGATTTTAGCCAACAACCAATCTTCAAATCATAGACATAACACCCCTCTCTTCTAGGAAATAAAGTCTATATTGTCGCTTGGTTATTTAATCTAACCTTGTAGTTTTAACCCATTACCCGACTGCAAAAATTTAGACCTGTCCAAATTCAAAGATTTTGCAGATGACAATTTCAAGTGAGTGGAATTGTACATTTATTGGTCTGTTTGTGTAAAAAACATGGAAAATGACGAAATTGCATCTCACAATCAATTCCTTCATTTCCAAAAATATCTTCCAAGCCTTTATCTTGTGGGATGTCAAAAGGCGTCATCATGTGGTATTAGGTTAAACGTATAAAAGTCTTTCTTGTAAGTGAATTGATACATGTGTATATGATTGCTAATCTCTATTTCAAACACTACTACTGTTTATATCTTCATCTGCAAACGCCGTTTCTCTAATTTTGGCACGATAAAACACACTGTAAGTTAAAACTGGACTGTTTGTGTACATTTTTGGCAGTTATCTATGGACAATCTCTGTATCATGATGTCTAATCAGGGGCCCCCATCCAATCAACCATTCAACCAACCATCAACCAGTTAGCAGTGTCCTGAAGAGAGAGAAAGGATAACATTGTGAGAATGTGCTCTAATCCTATACATTTTTATACTATCCCTTTGAAGTCTAGAGGTTTAGTAAACAGATTAGTGTTTTTTTAGGATTTTTATTATTGCTATGCACTTAAAAATCCCCTGCAAGATTGTGCTTTTCAGTACTATCATTCCCTGTTATTTCTTTCCCTTTCTGTCTATTTTTCTGTAAAAGCTTCTAAAGTATTTTGAATTTGAATTACAACACTGATACTGAAGCTAATTCACAACAGTGATTTTATTTGTACACTAACTTCATCTAATTTAAAATGTAAGATTTTTTTGCAAAAGAACTGTGCATATGTGCGATATAGAATTGCTTGTGTAGAAAGGATTAAGTGCAAGGGGATGCTAAAGAAAAAAGTCTCTCTCTAGTAACACTGCAAACTGGTTGAAATCTGAACACAAGTTGAGAAATTCCCCGACATTCACCATCCTTTAGGAGGTATCAACATCTCAATCATCAACTGAAAAGGTCCCTTATTTAAACCATCACTGAAAAGGCCCCTTTATCATCCTTAAAATGCTATCTCATAATATCCCAGGCACATCTGCAGGCAAAGCAGAACAAGATCAGCATGCACATACATGCAATCTGACCTTATTCTAAACTGACTGCTTGAATTTAATCAACAAGACATGGACTGAATCTACTGAACTGCTGCTTTCTGCACTCAAAGCTCTATTCCTGTTAATTGTTATCATTTCTTGGCTCCAACTGATTACAGTATGGGTAGCTACCCTGATAAAGTTATGCCTTGCTTAGGTACACGGTGGATAATCATGTGATACAATATTTTCAGAAAATCTTCAATAATTTTGTAAATACTGGACCGATTTGAATTCGGTTTGAAGCAGAGAAGGTGGACATATGTCACACATTAGATGGGCGTGTTGGATTTTTGAAAAATCAACTGATAAAAAAGTTATTGAAGATAAACCAAATTTTTGGTTTATCTTCAATAACTTTTCCATCAGTTGATTTTTCAAAAATCTTTCACATCCAGGTTATTCCTGACATTTCTCCGCCTTCTCTGCTTCAAACTGAATTCAAATTGATCAAGTATTGACAAAGTTAATGAAGATTATCGGAAATTCTAAGTTACGTGATTATCCACTGTGTAGGTAGCTTTGGCAAGAAATGTAGACAAATGTAGTCTGGCGTTGGTCTGAACTCACAAATACATTTCAGAGAGCTATTGTGTACAAATCAATATAGGAGGTTTTGTAAGGTATAAACTTGATATACAACTTGCATTGGTAAATAAACCAACAATTACCTCATATGGAAAAACCTTGTATATCAGCTATGAAACAAAATATAGTGTCACTAAGCAAGTCAGTATATACATTAACCCTTTCCCAAACAAGACCTGGTTTTGAAGTCCCTCTTAGAAAAGGCTTGGGAAAACATTGAAACAAAAGAAGAAACTGCTGATAACCAGCAGTTTCTCCTTTTGTCTCAATATTTTCTCTGCCATATTTCACACAAATCATATCTTTGCTTACATCCATTTTGTCATATTTTACAGATTTTGAAGTGGATCACCCTAAAATTTTGTCGTTTGGGAAAGGGTTAATACTAGCTTTTCGATTTGATGAATGTTGTTGTATTAGTATATCCATTTTCAAAACAATGACACATCTAACTTTTATAGATTTGATAAATATTGCAGGAAAGGAAGAAAATGCTGATTACCAGCATTATCTCACTCTTCCTCAGTATTTTCCACTCTATCAAACTTTTTTTTTTCAATCTGACAGATTAATTTGTCATGTACAACTATGAATTTGGGCAAGTCCATAAACTAAATGAGGAGGGAATTATACCTTGTATTTTCAAATTCAATCATAAAAGTAGAATATTTGGAAACAAAATTTGTTTGTGAAACATCAATGCCCCCGAAATGGCCAATGTTCAGTTCTTTGACAATAAATCACAAGTAATCTTTCATACAGGGGCATGTGGAAGTTTTAGTGTGGACAAATTCAAACCAATGCGCACACATCAAAGTGTAGTTGTAACATTGAAGTTTTAAATGGGGTTGACAGAACTGTTTTATCTTATTCACAAAATTATGCTGCACTTCTAAACAGAGCAAAAGATAAGAGGGGGTAAAGGCATTCTAAATATTTTATTTCAAATCCAAACCCTATGTTGTAGGTAGTTATTTGAATTGTCTCAACAAGTTTATTCCAAAGAATACCCACAACATAGGGTTTGATGAATGATATTTTGCATTTTCAAAAGCCAACACCCCCTCTTATCTGTAGTTCTGATAAAAAACTTAACCCTTTCCCAATTAAGACCTGGTTTTAACGTCCGTAAACAAGAATTGTCCGCGGACAATAAAGCTCGCCCTAACGAGAGCTTGTCACAAACAAGTCATTTCCTAGGTCAAGGTAAAAAGGTCATGATCCAAAATGAATTTTTTTCAAAGTAGGTCAAGCTCAAAGGTCAAAGGTCATGGACAAATGTGAACCATGTTGGTAGGAGGTGTCCATGTGTGAAATATCAAGGCTGTATTGGTAAAACGACATGAGATATATGCCAGGTTAAAGTTATTCAAAAGTAGGTCAAGCTACAAGGTCACAAGGTCATGGTCAAATGTGAACCATTTTAGTAGGAGGTGTCATTGTGTAAAATAGAGAGGCTGTATGTCCATATGTGAAATATCAAGGCTGTAGGTGTAAAAGGACATGATATATAGGCCAGGTTAAAGTTTTTTAAAAGTATGTCAAACTCCAAGGTCAAGGTCACAAGGACCACGGTCATGGTCAAACGTAAATGGTGTTGGTAGGAGGTGTCCATATGTGAAATATCAAGGCTGTATGTGTAGTAGGGCATAAGATATAGGCCAGGTTAAAGTTTGTTTGGGCCAGGTTAAAGTTTTTTAAAAGTAAGTCAAACTCAAAAGTCAAGGTCACAAGGTCAAAGGTCATGGTCCCAAATGAAAGGTCTTGGTAAGAAGTATCCACATGTGAAATATGAAGGCTGTGTGTGTAACAGAGCATGAGATATAGGCCAGGTTTCAGTTTTTAAAACGGTCAAAAAGTGGGTCAAACTCCAAGGTCAAGGTCATAGTCTCAAATTAAAAGTCTTGGTTAGAGGTACCAACAGGTGAAATATGAAGGCTGTATCTCAAACAGGGCATGAGATATGGGCCACGTTAAAGTTTTTGCGGACGCTGACGCCCACGCTGACATCCGGGGGTATGACAATAGCTCTTCCGAGACTATCGTCCCGGGCAAGCTAAAAAATATTGAGACAAAAGAAAAAATTGCTGATAATCAGCAATTTCTCATTTTTGCCTCAATATTTTCTGTGCTATGTCATACAATTCGATCCTTATCAACATTAATTTTGTCATCTGCAGCAGCTTTGGAATTGGGCTACCCCAAAATTTTGTAATTTGGGAAAGGGTTAATAAATCTGTACTACTTACACGATGTTGATTCTGGACTATTACTGGTGACATAGTTAGACGGAAACATGCCCATCTGTCCGTTGCATTCGCCCTGCCACCAATCTGGGTCATCCTTCTTCGTTACGTTTATCACAGCGTCCTTTTGGAATGTCAGTTCATCGGGATTCTGGGCAGCATACGGATACAGGGCTATCACATGATCAACTAGAAAAAATACAAGTACAAAGCTATTTATAGACTCAACATAAACATTAGGTTATAAATAGATCACAGTGTCCATCATTCCAATGTTGTTTCATTCTGATTCTGAGCTGTGTTTATATACTGAACAAAAGTGAAAACGCTACAATGCAAGATTTCTTATTTCTGGAAAAGTATCGAACTAATAGCATAAAATATATTTTGACGTTATTTCCCAGGCTTTCAGCAATCGTTTTGTGGAAATTTCATTGTCTTGTCACATTTAATGTTGGAGTTACAGCCCTTAATGTGTTTAGAGCTAATTTCATCGAATACCGTATATGCGCATAAAACGCTTCATATTTTTTTTTTCGGAAAGGGTCATATCTGGGTTGCCGAAAAAACACTTAGAATCTCATTTATCTCTTGTAGCAAGCTCTAAAATCAAAGTCTAATTTATCAATTTTGCGAATTACCTCCCTTTGACATAAACAAATAGGGAATTTAAAATGTTTGGTATTCACAAATTTATCACGGTTTTCGATTAGGGTTTTTTTTGCAATATCATGCTGGCCTTACAGGGGATTTTTGAACCCTTTCTTCGACTAGGATTGTTCCCAGATGTCCATGCAATAGTGATTTCAATTTCCTATGGAGATTACATAGTAAAATTTTCAAGCTTTGGAACATAATGAAAATTCTGCTTTTAAAACATCATTTTCTAAACTCTGAAACAATGTTATTCAAGCTTCTTTACATTTTCTGACTTGTTACGTGTCAGACTACCATTCAGTATAGTTTGGCATGGTTTGCATTCTTCTGCTTGGATTTTTGAAGGTTTAAATTGTGTAAAATTTTCGTTCAAATTGTACACCTGAAAAACGGACCCCTGTCTTAAAGGGGCTCATTCTATGTTTTTATGCTTCTAAACTGTTCGGGAACTCATATTTGTGCATGGAAAAACAATTAGCAATGCATAAAAACCTCAATCTCGGCGAAAAAACATCTTTCCTTTGCTATAGATCAATCCTTTACAAGCGTGTTTACACATTCTATTTTTACTTCAAAATAAGACAAGGTCAAGGTCAACGAGACACACCTCCGCGATATTAACACACCGTACAACTGGCTGTGTCGATGACTGTGACCTTATTTGCGAGGAATACGTGAAAAGGTTTATTTTGTACAAGCACTGAACATTTATACGCGTATTTATCAACTATAGAATACCAAAGATCCTTTCGTTTTTTTATAAAATTAAATTCATTTGACCTACCATGCACATGACATCAGATGCCGAATCTGTCTTCGCTGACTTTCTACGCAGCCAGTTGTACGGTGTGTTAAATCTCGCTGAGCACAGATGACGTATCTCTGACGTAATTGATTTTTGAAGGTTGGGCATATGTAGCCGTTACAAAACAAAAACAAGGACGACCAGCATGTTATTAATTGACTTGGATTTTGATACTTAATAAAGCTTGACGAATGGTAACAATGGACATAAATGATCTACCCATTCAGGTTGGTAATTTCATGCGTTATTTCTGGTTTGTAATTATTGTGCCATTTGCATTTTCGACAGCCTAGCTCGTCCCCCTTTAACTTAGTTTATTACAAGTACATTTACTTACTATAGTTTTGGCTGGGAGGTTGTGGTGTTGTTGACTGAGAGACTGGAGTAGGGGTACTGTTATTAAACTGAAAATAAAAACAGTCATGACATAGTGAACTCCAAAATTCTATACATGGTAACATTCTCCTTTTTAAACAGTTGTTTTATCCATGCATGTCACAACTATCTTTGTCCATTTATGGCGAATCATGAAACTTGAATATTCCAAATACTTGACAAGATTGAAATGATGCTAAGTGTTCAACCCCTTTATATCCTTTATCACTTTAACCCTTCCCCAAACAGCAAAACTTTTAGACTGTTAAAATTTTGAAAGTGCTGCAGCACACAAAAATGTTGATGAAAAGTGGATTTGTGTATAATATAATGCTAGCTCAGAAAATATTGAGGCAAAAGGAGAAAATGCTAATTATTAGCATTTAATTTTTTTCTTTATTTGTCTCAATATTATCCCAAACCCTTTCCACAAGGGACTTCAAAACCAGGTCTTGTTTGGAGAAGGGTTAAGTAGCGTATTGAATAAGGATGTAGTGAAAGTAAGCTGGTCCACTTGAATCAAGTTGCTTTGATGATATTCAATGACTAGTCTAATCAAACCCAGTTATATTGTGGTGGCTGGCACACCTAACCATGATAAAAAAATTTTGCACACCCAAACAAATAAATTCAATATAGGCTGACAAATGTTCATCATATTAACCCTTTAGGGTAACTTAGGAAAAACTACAACAGATGACAGACAAATTGACTTTGCAAATGACTTTGTAAAAGGATGAAATTGCGTATGAAATAGCACAGAAAATATTGAGGCAAAAGGAGAAAATGCTGGTCAACAGCATTTTCTTATTTTGTCTCAATATTTCCTCATTCCTTTTCCCTTCAAAACATCAAAATTATTATTTTCCCATGCCTTTTCCCTTTAAGACATCAAAAATATGTCTTGTTTAGGACAGGGTTAAGACAAAGTACTTATCATTTCCTCATTTTTGAGAGTTAATGACACTTGTATGAATAATATTGTGAAATAGAAAGAAGAATTTCAAAACTTGATGGAAAATTACAAGGAAGGCAAGAGTGGAAAAAAGTCGCCCTCATACTTCAGTAGGTAAAAGCCAATCTATCAACCCATGAAGTTTCACAATCATAGCTATAATAATTTCAGAGATATGCACAGGACAGAATTTGAGTCTGAAAACACATTGGGCAATAACTCTAAAAATATGCCAAGCATATAGTTTTAGACATATACACTAGGTGAAGAACTGGATGCCATCCATCCAGGCTTAGGCTATTCCATGTGTCCCATTTTTCAAGTGGACAAATAAAACTTTATTGGACACAAGGAAAATCAGACAGATTGACAGAAAAGCTGACTCCAGTTTATCTGCAAAAACTACTTCTTTTAAGGTGTAGCTATTAACCCATTACCAAACCACACAATTTTAGACTGGTCCAAGATATTGCAGACGACAGTTTCCAGTGAATGAAATTACAATTTTGTTCTTATTTAGGTTTAGAAAACATTGTGGAAAATGAAAAAAGTGCTTGTCACAAGCAATTTCTTCATTATTCACAATGTATTCCAAAGCCTTTAAAATCCAAGTGCGGGAATGGATTAATTCACTTAAAAATATTAATCCTTACCATAGCCATAGAGGGTGATGCCCCACCAGTTAGAGTATTATCTGGAGTATTTCGTGCACTGGAGCCCAGCAACTTGACATAGTTGGCAGGGAACCAGCCAATCTTTCTCTTCTGACCTCTCGCCTGAAAAACAAAAAGATGAAGCTGTCATTGAATATGCAATTCTCCTATAATGACAATCAAATATTTCAATGTTTTAATTTCTAAAATTTTACGACCTCAGTGTAAAATGATTAAGATTCTGAATAAACATGAGGGCTACCAACAGAACATGTATAAGTGATTCCATTGAAATCTATTTGTTAGTTTTTAAAAATAATTTTAAATGAATTCTTTATGAATGCATGCATACAGAAATGCTTGGCTGACACAATTGGCCAGTGTTTATGAGAATACAACCTCCAGCCACAAGACATGTGTACATACCGTATAGCACTTTATTTCCGTGGGGACTTTATTTCTGCTATTTCTGCGGTCCTGGACGACACCACAGAAACAAAATCCGCAGAAAATTAAACCCGAATAACAAGGTTGTCGTTTGGTTTTCAATTTTAGTCAGTGCATGGGCAAGTTAAGCAGTTACCCCCTGATGCACATCACAATTCATAACAATGGAATTCTTTCCCATTCTAAAATGGCGTAACTACTGGTTTATTCAAGATGTAGATAGCACATTTTTGTTTTAATTCATAAACAATGATTCAACAAGTTTGACTGATTGCTAACAGTTTGACATGACTTTCTTTTCACACCTATCTGTATACGGCATTGTTTCCCATAACGACTTCATAGGTAGTAATTCGAATATCTTGTTTAGCATTATCTTTAAAAATACTTTTGATACTGACTAATACTGATTTCATAGCGCAGAAATAAAATCTTTGACTTGGCAAAGTGAGAGACCGCAGAAATAAGTTACGCAGAAATTTAAACCGGCTGGTTTCAGGAAAAAACGCAGAAATTGGACCCCGCAGAAATAAAGTGCTATACGGTACTTGTAGCTCCCCCTCCCACCAGCCACACAGAAGCCCAGCACTGACAGATCAATGGTCCGTACAGACAAGATCATAACCACCTACTGTAACACATAAATACAGTCAACCTTTGTTGTGTCGAAGTCAGAGGGGCTGTCAAAATACTTCAACATATCCAGAGTTCGACTCATCTGATTTTGTTCAGTCTCAATTTAAATGACATTTGACGATTTTCTTGCCAATCAAGTGTGTTCATCATTGAAATATAGTAGGAAAAGGATAGAAATTGCTCAAAACGAGCAATTTCTATCCTTTCCTACTAAATTTCAATGGCTATATTATTTCAAAATCATTTTAGATAAGATTTTTGATATCCGTTGGTTAGGATGGGACAAGAAATTCTTTTCAACTTACACGGAAATTCAACTTATTAGATGTCGACATCACGAGTGTCGACTGTAAACATACCTGTAGTTCCCCCTCCCACCAGCCACTCGGACTTTTCTTCCTGACTTGTATAAGTTGACCAGGACTCAAGGATAACTGTTCATTGCCTGTAGCTGTGTATGCTGCTATCACTGTCGCAATCTCTGTAAAACAAATAAGATGGAATACAAATACTAACATAAACATTATTGTGGTCTTAACCACCAGCTGCACATTCGTATCTCAAAAACCATCTTCAAGAAAAGGAATGTTTATAAAACATATATTTAATGCCAATGTTAATCATTTTGTGGCGAAAGAGTCCGACAAGTTAAAATTGAGATGTGAATGATCTATTGCTGTAAGATTTATAACAGTAAAATAATAGTACAAAAACATTCAATAAGTTTCTGTTATTTCGATGTGGACGAAGCCAGTGTTTGTCATTTCTAACACAACTCATACAGCCATAAGTTGCTGACTCCTGTTTTTATCTTCGTCAACACAAACACATATGGAATTTGGACTTGTTGATAATTTTCTAATCTGTTAAAAATTAACATATAAGACCCACAATGAAAAACACCACTTTCTAGCCATACGAAATGCATCAAATTACTCACACTTGTAAATACACTTCACATAAAGTGATTCACCGTGTACACCGGATTTCAAGATTTTGCTTCAAGAAGAAAACAAGAGGGCCAAGATGGCCCTGGATCGCTCACCTGATAGAAGTTTGAAACTTTCTCCATGCAGAACAAGACCCATCTTTTACATGACCTAGGTATCTCTAAGACAAGAACACGAAACTTAAAATGCGAGATTATGATCCAGCTGAAAACAGCATTCTTAATCTTTAATGATCAATATTTGTGGCTGTTAAAGTGAAAACCAAGTCGATAAAAAAACAACAATTTTGTCATAATCCAGGGCACATAACTCTGTTCTGATAAAGATATTCTCTATCTATCTATCTATCTATCTATCTATCTATCTATCTATCTATCTATCTATCTATCTATCTATCTATCTATCTATCTATCTATCTATCTATCTATATATACTGCCCAACTCCCCTTTCGGGTATTACTGGCAGGGTATCTCTAAGACCTTTATACACCAACCTTATGTCCTAGTTGTTTTTTTGATTGGTCAATATTTATTGCTGTTTGAGTGAAATTAAAAACGAAATTAGCAATATTGTCACCATCAAGGGCACACAACTCTGGCTTTTTTAGTCTGATCAATATGAAAAATGAAATCATATAAGATCTCATGGTCACCAACATTGTGACCAAGTTAAGTCTTGATTGGTCAATATTTGTGGTTTTTGAAGTGAAAATAAAGTTGAAAATGACAATTTTGTGAAATTCAAGGGCCAATAACTCTGGTTTTTCTGGTTCGATCAAGCTGAAAATTTAATTCATTCAGCAGCTTATAGTTAGCAACATTGTTGACATTTTTTGTCTTGATTGGTTAATAAATGTAGATGCTTAAGTGTAAACAAAGTCGAAAACGGCAAATTTGTCAAATTCAAGGGCACATAACTTTGGACTTCCTTCTTCGATGACACTGAAAATCGAACTCGTTCATTATTGTATGGTTACCAACATTCTAGCCAAGTTTTGTCTTGATTGGTCAATATTTGTAGATGCTAGAGTGGTAACAAAGTCGAAACTAGCTATTTTTGATATCCAAGGGCGCATAACTCTGGACTTCCTGATCTGATCTGACCCAAAATCAAACTCGTCTAAGAGCTTATTGTCATACATGTTTTGACCAAGTTTGGTCAAGATTGGTCAATATCTGTAGATGCTAGAGTGGTAACAATGTCAAATCTAGCGATTTTTTATATTCAAGGGCGCATAACTCCGGACTTCCTGATCCGATCTGACCCAAAATTAAACTCATCCAAGAACTTATTGTCATACATGTTTTGACCAAGTTTGGTTAAGATTGGTCAATATTTGTAGGTGCTAGAGTGGTAACAAAGTAAAAACTAGCTATTTTTTATATTCAAGGGCGCATAACTCCGGACTTCCTGATCCGATCTAACCCAAAATTGAACTCATCCAAGAACTTATGGTCATACATGTTTTGACCAAGTTTGGTTAAGATTGGTCAATATTTGTAGATGCTAGAGTGGTAACAAAGTCGAAACTAGCTATTTTTGATATTCAAGGGCGCATAACTCCGGACTTCCTGATCCGATCTGACCCGAAATCGAACTCATCCAAGGACTTATGGTCATACATGTTTTGACCAAGTTTGGTTAAGATTGGTCAATATTTGTAGATGCTAGAGTGGTAACAAAGTCAAAACTAGCTATTTTTGATATTCAAGGGCGCATAACTCCGGACTTCCTGATCCGACCTGACTCAAAATCGAACTCATCCGAGAACTTATGGTCATACATGTTTTGACCAAGTTTGGTTAAGATTGGTCAATATTTGTAGGTGCTAGAGTGGTAATAACAAAATGTGAACAGACGGACAGACAGACGGACAGACGGACGCCGACGGACAAAAAGCGACC